>JABSSW010000053.1:0-328411 GCA_018902385.1 Physcia stellaris | reverse complement strand
GTTCGAGAACACTGCAATCTGCCTTCAATGCAGTCATCATCTCAGGTATTTTGCATTCATTTCATGAAATTATTCTTGAAAATTTTCACGTTCGTGGCTGCAGGCTTCACCTCTTTCGGAATGGCTTCGATTTCGGGGCCTATCGTTCGAGATTTCGTTCGAAAACATTGCAATCTGTTTTCACGCAATCACCATCTCAGGTATTTTGCACCCATTTGATGAAATTATTGAGATCTTCACGTTCGTGACTGCAGGCTTCATTTTTTTCGAAATGGCTCGATTTCGAAAATTATTGACCTCGTTCGAAATCATTGCAATTTGTTTTCAATGCAGTCACCATCTCAGGTATCCTGCACCCATTTCATGAGGTCATTCTTGGAGATCTTCACGTTCGTGGCTGCAGGCTTCACCCTCTCGGAATGGCTCGGTTTCGGGGGCCTATTGACCTCGTTCGAGACCATTGCAACCTGCCTCCAATGCAGTCACCATCTCGGGTATCCTGCACCCATTTCATGAGGTCATTCTAGGAGATATTCACACTCGGTTGCTGCAGGCTTCATCATCTCGAAATGGCTCGATTTCGGAAGCTTATTGACCTCGTTCGAGATCTCGTTCGAGATCATTGCAACCTGTTTCCTATTCAGTCACTATCTCAGGTATCCTGCACTCATTTCATGAGGTCATTCTTGGAGATCTTCACGTTCGTGGCTGCAGGCTTCATCATCTCGAAATGGCTCGATTTCGGAAGCTTATTGACCTCGTTCGAGACCTCGTTCGAGATCATTGCAACCTGCTTCCTATTCAGTCACTATCTCAGGTATTCTGCACCCATTTCATGAGGTCATTCTTGGAGATCTTCACGTTCGTGGCTGCAGGCCTCATCCTCTCGAAATGACTCGATTCTGGGCGCTTGTTGATATCGTTCGAGACCTCGTTCGAGAACACTGCAATCTGCTTTCTATTCAGTCACTATCTCAGGTATCCTGCACCCATTTCATGAGGTCATTTTAGGAGATCTTCACGCTCGATTGCTGCAGAGTTTCCCGTCTCCGAATGACTCGATTTTGAGTTTTTGTTAATTGCATAATCAATCAATATATATGTACATATACGTGCATGCATAATCAATAATCTAATGCAATATTCATTGAAAATCAATAAACTAATGCAGTTTCACTAGAATATCAATAAATTAATACGAATTATATTGAAAATATTCAAATAAACTTTCAATTATTTCCGAGCAGTTTGTCTATATAATTCATGAAATTTCTCGTTCTTTTCGTCTTTATTCATGACAAGACTCTTCTGTTAGCTAGCTAGATAGTCAATAGAACACATATACACATACAGAAGATGTCATCTGCGTTCGAAGACTATTTTCGATCTTATGCGCCTACAGATCCCGAGATTACTCCTCAAGATCTCTGGGAAATACTCAATATTTTGCCGGTAAATGCCGGAGAGGAGCCCGTCTTTGTCAGAGACGAGTGCAACAATTGGGAACCGCGTTGGGAAGTGATGCCGGCAGTAAGTTTTTCTTATTTCTAATTTCATTAATTATTGATTAATATGTCATACAGTCTGTCAATTACGTCGATGACGCAATGTTGTATAACAACACGTCATTTGACGACAATCTGACGTATCACGTTGACTCGGACGGCAATTGGCAAGCCACTCATGTCAATACAACTGTAAGTACTTTTTTTGTTTTTTCAATAATAAATCATTAACAATTGCTATAGTTCGGCCAAAATTCTGTCAATATTGACAGTAATACAGCTACAAATGCTGAAAATTACGAGTCGAACGGACGTCGTTCTCGAAGCGTAAGTAATTCTTTTTGTTTTTTGTAATTTTTGTTAATTATTTACTAATTTTGTTTAGCGACCTAAAGGCTCAAAAATCGCCCAAAATCGACTCTTACTAGTCATTCTGGGACTAGACTGTCGGCTAGAATAGTCAAGAGTCAGGCAGTGAAGACAGAAGTAAGTTATTCTTGTATTAATCTTTATTTTATTATTAACGTTATTAGAAAATCTTCACTAAAATGCAACATTGTCTCGAGCAATTCGAGGTAAATCAATGTGTCATTTCACGTGATATTTGACTAATTTCTATAGAAATGTCGTGAGGAATTGCAACTTCTTAAGCGTAATTACTAGATAGTTTCTGTAGATAGTTTACGCGAAATATTCACATATTTCGTCAATTCATGACGCAATTAATTTTTTGTTTCTTTTTAAAATTCTTCATTGATTTGTGATTGTCATGTATTTTTGCAGAATTTTAGCTTGAAAACTGATACTTTTATGAATTTATTCGTAAAACTATTTCGTTGATATAAATTGTAAATACAAAAAATTAAAAATTGACAATGTATTTAAACGCTTGACTCGCTTCTAATTTTCGAAATAAAATTTTGTCTGATAAATGATTTGCAAAACACGTTGATTCGTTATTGTCAACGTTGAAATTTTTAACGTTTTCTTCTTTCAAATCGTTTTTGTACGCGTGAATAACGTGTAAATATGCAAATATGTCTTGACATAAAACACAACGTTCCATTTTTGAATATTTCGATTTTCGACGAAAAATAGAACAAATTTTGAACGGCATAAGACATTCAGAACAAATCGTTTCGAATTTTCGATTCGAATATTTTGAATCGTTAAAAAGTCGACTCGATTGTTTTAACAATCCGTACGCAATTTGAAATTCTAATTTTTTAAATTTCTTGCATTTTGACGACGAATGTGAAAGATAATTTGACGATTTGTATATTTTACAAAATATACAACGTGTGATCAATCGTTGAATTTTTTTGATAACTTTCGAAAATTGTTCGTTGATTATTTCGTTTTCGATTTGATTTTTCATGTGTTGTAATAAATCGTCGTCTATATCGAATTCGTCGTCGTTTGTATCGTTGTTTTCAAGAAGTTCGAAACGATTTCGAGATTGATATAATTGTTGAAATTTGTCGAATTTTCGTTCGTCGTCAGAATTATCAGAAAATTCAACATCGATATCGTTTGATTTTAACAATCGATTTTTCGACGTTGTTGTGTTTTCATTTTCAGAATTTTCGTCGTCGTCAGAATTTTCGTCGTTCGAAATTTCGTCGTCGTTTGAATTTTCGTCGTCGTTTGAATTTTCGTTTGAATTTTCGTTTGATTTGTCGATTGAATTCGCACTGTTTGACAATTGTATAAATTCGTTGTTGAATATTTCATTATTTTCAACGTTTGTCATATCAATTTCGCGTGTATTTTTGTTTTGATGTTCTTGAAATATTTTTTTCGTTTGTTGTTGATTTCGTAAATTACGTTTTTGTTGTCGAATATTTTGTGTTGAATATATTTCGCGACAACGTTTCGATTTTTCGTCGTTAATATTGTTATGAAATTCGTCGTTTTGAACGAAATCGTCAATTGATAAAATGAAATTCATTGTTGCTGTTTTTTGTTTTCGACATTTTCGAACATATTTGTTGTATTCGTTTTGAACAAACGAATCGTACATGTTCATGTTTTGTTTTTTCGAACAATTTCGTCGACAATTTCGTCGTCTGAAGACGATGATATATCGTATAAATTGTTGTCATCGATTATAAATTTCGATTGTTTTTTTGTAACGTTTTGAGTTGATTTTTTTTCGTGATAATAATCATACGTTTCTTCGTCGATTAAATCGTAAAATTCTGAACTATTTACGAAATTTTCAATTGACATTATCATGTTTTGAATCATTGTTTTGTTTTTGACGTTTTTGCGTGCTTGTTTGATATATTCTTTGTATTTTTCTTTCACAATTTTGTCTTGTTTGTGAAAAGATACTGTTTCAAATTTTGAATCGATACTTGAATTCGAAATCGAATCGTGACTCGATTTCTGTATAATATTTGACGAAATTTGATTGTTGTCACGTTGACTTATATTTAACGTTGATTCGAATTGTAAATGCAATGAATCGTTTGATTTTTGACGCGATAAATCGTTCGATTTGTCGATTAATTCGTTGTTTGATTCGTCATTTGATTCGTCGTTTGAATCGTTATTTAATTCGTCGTTTGATTCGTTATTTGATTCGTCGTTTGATTCGTCATTTGATTCGTCGTTTGAATCGTTAATCGATTTGTTATTTGAATTATCGTTGAATTGAACGTTCGATTGTTGTTTTGATTCGTTGTTTGAATTTTTCAATTGTTTTTGTCGTTCTTTGTGAGAATTGTGAATTTTCATTAATTCTGAAATCAATCTGTCGAAGTTTTGAATAAATTCGTAAATAATATGCATAGCGTGTATGCAATCTGTATCGAATATTGAAGATTTTTGACAAAGAAATTTCGAAAACGTCAAAGAATTCGAATTCGAATTCGATTTCGAAAAATTCGTTAAATACGAATTCATCAAGAATTTTTTTTTATGACAAAACGTAATAGTTAACAAAACGTACAAAGACGTTGTTAAATATTGACATTTGTTATTTTTTCGTGTATTGTTACACAATTTTTGCGGCAATAAACAATAATAACAAGAAAATTCTTCAACGAGTAATTTGTTTTTCTTGATTTCGTCTTTGATATTCTTTGCTAAAACTTGAAAATCGAAAAGTTTTTCATGTTTACAATTTGACGTTTCGTGTAAATGCATATCGTCAAATTTTCTGTGACGAAAACAATTGAAACAAAAATTCGAAAATTTTTCGTAATATCGTAAAAAATTCGATTCTTCGTGAAAATTCGACGAAATTTTCGAAATTTCGTTTGTTTTTTGTTGTTGTAATTCGTTGAATCGTTTTTCACATAAATAACAAAGATTTTGATTGTGTGAACACTCTTCAGTTTTTTTATTGTCGAAATAATTGTCGAGAACACGTCGTAAACATTTCTTTTCTAATAAATATGCATGTAACATATTTTGATCGATTCGAAAAACGTCGTTTTCTTTCGTTATTTTTCGATCGATTTTATTTTCTATTTTTCGTGATAGAAAATTGTAAGAAACGAAAAAAATCGATGTTGCATTCTCGTTATTACGACCGGCTCGTCCGATTTGTTGATCGACAATAATCATTGATTCGTGTTTTGAAACGTGTAAAACGTATTTTATTGACGAATAATCGATTCCTTCGTTAAATGCTGAAGTAGCAATTAAAATACGTTGATTATTGTCTTGAAAAAACGATTTTTGCGTCGATTCTTTGTCGTCTTGTGTCATTTTCGCGTGATAATACAATGTTTTGTATTTACGTGCGAAATCTTCACATTGTTGTTTTTCTTTTGTATAAATCAATATTTTTCGTCGTTTTTAACGTATGATAAAGTTCTTGTTGAATACAATTTTTCAAATCTTCAAATATATCGATATTTTGTTTGTGTTCTCGAACGATATATTTGATGTTATTTCGTGTCGTTGTTGTGTGAAATATTTCATATTTTTGAATCGAAAATTGCGTCATTATTTCTTGTAAAATTTCTGTTGTAAAACTTGCTGATAAAAATATCAATTGAATTTTATACAAATTGATTTGTGACAGATGTTTCATGATGTATCGAAATTGTTTATGCAAAACAATCAAGTGTGCTTCGTCGAAAAAAAGTCGAATATGTTTATTTTGTCGAATTTGTAACGATAAATAATCGTAAAACGTTGAATTTTCGAATAAACTTTCGTAAGATATTAATTGCAAATTTGACGAATGTTGTGCATTGTTTTCGAATATTTCTGCGTGAATATTGAGCGTTTTTAATCGTTGATTCATGTCGAATTTTAACGATACAAGTGGCAACGCTACAAAGTTAATTGTTTCTTTCGAAATAAATGACGAAAACATAAATAACAGACTTTTTCCTGCTCCGGTTCCTGCTCGAAAAAACACATTCGAAACGTTATTTTCGATTGCTTTTATTGATTCGAATTGTGCGTTTGATTTAAACGTTGCGTTTGAATTTTTGAAAAATCGTTGTAACGATAAATTTAAATCAAGAACGTTTTCGTTAACATCTCGTGTTAATAACGACGTATTGAAAGATATTTCATTTGACGTTTTTAATTTTTTGTTTGTTGTTGTAACGTTGTCGTCGTCGTCGTTTGAATTTGAACGAATACGTTTCGTAATCGAATTTCCGTTTAAATTGAAAAATTCTTGATATTTTTGCAAAATTTCAACGCTTCGAGTTGTGCATTTTTCGATGTATTTATCAACGTATGTTGATCGCGTCCGTAATGAAATTGATTCGTTTTACGAGAATGATTCGCTTGTATAAATTGTATTGATTCGTCGTTGTCAGAATTCGACGAATCGTTGTCATTGTAATTTGAAATCAAAATTCGTTCACGAATAATATACGTCATAATTTGACGTAACATCGCGATTCGTAACGGCGTTTGAATATAATGTAACGATTTTAATTTAATAAAATCAGACATTGATTCAGATGTGAATGTTTTGTCGTTATTTTCGAATAAATGAATCGACGACAACGTTTTCGAATCTAAATAACGAATTCGTAAAAATTCGTAAAAAGATTGAACGAACAGTAAATAATAAACGATAATTTTTGAAACGCGTTCGTTACAAAATCGAATATTTTTGCTGTTTTTTCGTTGTTTCGATTGATTTTTGTGATATCGTAAATTAAACATAATTAATTTCGATGTTTCGTCGTAAAAAACTTCGCGTAAACCCGTATGTAACGAATTTTTGAATTTTGTTTTGATAATTTCTTCGCCTCGAGCAAACGCTCCGGTTGTTAAATAAATAACAATTAATAACAATTTTAAAAAGTCTTTTCGATGTTGTAAATATATCGAAATTTGATTGTTATTAATTGTTGTATTTTTGTCGTGAAAGAAACGATGAAATTCAATTTTTGTTTTGAAAAAACGTCGAATAAAAAATTGTTTCAAATGCGAAAAATCTTGATTTTTCGTGACGTGTTCAACGAAATAAAATTGATCTTTTTGTTCGTGTAAATCGTCATAAATGTCGTTAAGATTAATTGACGTTTCGAGTTCGTTTTTGTCGATTTGTAACAAATTTTCGAATAATTGTCGTTCAAAATCGTCAATTAATTGATTGAAAAATAATCGTAATTTGTTGATTGAAATTTCAACGTTATCGTATCGAAGAATATCGTTAGAAACGTCTGTAATTTTAGAATTTCCAGTTTCGTTCATCGAGATTTTTCGCGTTAAAGCTCGATAATTTTGTATTGTTTCGAAACAATTTCGTGAATCGTTTGATACGTGTTCGAGTAAATTTTTGTGAAAAAACGTTGATACGTTGAAATCGTTTTCATCGTTGTTGTTTGCTTGTTCGTTTCGATAATTGACGTATAACATAAAAAGATATCGAAGCATGTAAAGAAGTTTGCTGCATAATTTTTCGATCATTGACGTTTTAATGAACGTTTTATGAACAGAACTTATTGATTTGCAAATAAAAAACGTAACAACAATACTGTCAAACGTTGCGTGTTTGTCGAGACGTTTTTGTTCTGTTTTTTGACATAACAATTCAAACGTTAATCGAATAATAGACGTTTTAATTATTTGTTTAAATTCGTCTTGTTGTTTTTTGTTGTCAATTTCGTTGATTCGAGACAAAAGTTGCGTAATTAATCGAATAGATTGAGCAATTTTTGTTGTAATAATCGGTTGCGAATAATTCGATTTTTCAATTTCGATTGAATAATAAATATAACAGATTAAATCTGCAAACGTCGAATAATAATCTTGAGTTGACGACGTATTTTGCAATTCTTGAAACGAATTCATTTTTTTGTTATGTAAAGCAATATCGATTGCTTTATCTGTATGTAACAATTGTTTTAATCGAATATCGAATTTTTGAATTAATTCGTTTGATTCGATTGCGAGTTCAAGCGTTAATTCGTGTAAACAACGTAATTGTTCGTGTTGTTTCAAGAATTTTGTATTGACAGATTGTATTAAATCGTCAATATTTTTGTTTTCGAGATATTCGTGAAAATATGATTGTTGTAAAAACAAATTGTATTCTTTGAATTGCGTCGTTTCGTTTCGTTGAATCGATTGCATTTTGATATCGTTTAATTGTTGATTATATTCGTTGATTTGATTTGTTTCGTCGTTTGTAAAATTTGTTTGTAACGTTGAATTTTGACGTGTAACGTTGATTTGATTGTCGTTAAATAAAACAGCGAAAAATTTTCGATATCGATTTGTTGTAAAAATTTGCGCGTATACGTTCGAATTATAAAACGTTTCTGTTGATTGTTTTGTTTTTTTGTCATTGTGTTGTTGATTACAATGTGTACTCATTTTTTTTTCGTTACGTACAACATACGAACACTTTTTACACGAAAAAGCGTCGTTATATGTGTACAAAAACGGAAAAAAATGCTTGAAATTTTGAGGAATTTCAATATCTTTCGTTGAAACAAGTGTGTAATTTTTCAAGTCGTTTATAATTGATTTTTTCTCGTTGAAAGTTAAATTTCGATGTTGAACGTTAGAATTGAAATGAGTAATTGATTTGTCGTTGTTTTCGTTGTTTATAACAACGTGACATTTTGTACAAAAAACGATTTTAAATTCTTTATTGTAATAAAGAAAATCGTTAATTCGTTCAACGTTGTCAATGACGTTAGAATTGTTGATATCGTAAAACGACATTTTGAGAATTTTTTTTTGAAATTAAAAAGAAACAATAAAACAATAAAACAATAAAACAATAAAACAATAAAACAATAAAACAATAAAACAATAAAACAATAAAACAATAAAACAATAAAACAATAAAACAATAAAACAATAAAACAAACAAAACATTAAAACAATTTGAAACAAAATAAAACAATTCAAAAATCAAAAAACTAACGAAAATCAATTAAATATCGCAATCGCAAAAGTTGTCCTAAAATTTCTAGCAAATAAAGAACTATTGCGATAATGAACCGATTTCTGTTATTTTTGCAGCGTTGGAATGCGCTCATTCTGCTCTACAATTTTGGCTAGATAAGTGAAAATCATATGTGGTTGTTGATTGGGGTGCAAATGCGAAGCAACTGTAAAACAATACGTTGGAAATTACAAAAAACCCTGAGCTTATCAAAAGAGTGCCGCGAATCAAAATCTTTGAATAATGGCAATGGAGTCTTATGTGTGAAAATTGCAATTTGGCCATATCTTCGAAGCATATCATGGTTCCTGATCGAGTCTAGTGCGAAAGAGCGATAAGGCGATAAGGCACGTGATATCGAATAAAGCAATAAGGCACGTGATATCGGATTCAATAATCTGAATCGGTTGACTCCGAATCAGATGAAAATCGATCATTTGGCTGCTTTTCCACCACGTTAACATCGGTAGGCCAATTGCTCGGGTCCCAATAATAAGAAGAAAGACGTCTTTGAATTCCGCCGTACAAATAGTGTTCAAGAGGTTGTTTCAAGAGCTTTTCCTTCGCACAGAAATATACTATTTCCTCCCTTATATGTATACGCATCCTTTCGATATCGTTGCTGCGAATAGCCGTACAAAGCGGGAAATAGAGTCGTTTTATTACGATTCGATCAACCACGTAATCGTCCTTCCATTTATCTCGAGAGGTTCAGGTATCTCCATAAGCATTATATAATCCAGGTAATGCGGATATCCCTTTAAAATAAGAAGCTTTGTATCCTTGTGGCGAGTAATTCAGTCTATCTTTCAGAGTCTTCGAAAGTTTCCCTTCTATTCTCGCTACAGCTTGTTGTTCGATGCGCCACCAATAGCAAAAGAGCTCGAATTCCCATTCAATTTGCTCCTTCTGCAACTGTTGTTGAGCGGCTTTGACCTGAGATATCGTATTCTTGTCCACCGCAGAAGCATCGAAAGCTACATCGAATAATGAGCGACAGAGAGTGACAGGATCTTGACAGCGAGCTCTCGGTCTTGGGCCATAAAATTCGCCGTAAATCCACTCCATTTCGTTTTGACCGTTGACGGTGTATTGAGGCTCTCGAAACACAACGAACGATTGTTCGTTGACTTGAAATGAATGACAATAAGTATTACGTTTAAATCGTCGTGGTCGATATCAAGAATTTGGGTTGTTGAGCAAGTTTATTTGAGCATCAATTAAATTGCTATTCGACTGCCGTTGTTTCTCCTGTTTCTATTTCTATTCGTAGTGCCGCTTGACGTGCTTTTGCAGTGGTAGGCAGGCCGAAATCCAATAGACTGCATGATGGATTGAGATTCTTGAAATAAAACGTGTTTTGGATATTGGACCCTGAATTGGTTCCTCGGCAACAATTTCGCGTGTAGAGCTACTTGTTCACCTCATAACTATTGCGATAATGAACCGATTTCTGTTTTTATTGCAGCGTTGAATTGCGCTCATTCTGCTCTACAATTGAGGCTAGACAATCAAAAATCATATGTGGTTGTTGGTTGGTGTGCAAGCTGCAAATGACTGCATGGGCGCAATAGTCAGATTTTGATGTTCGTGACCTGGACCCTGAAAATTCTGTGGTTCCTTATTCGGTTAGCGTAGAACTCCAGAAGGAAACGCAGGACATTTTTTTATAGGTTGTGTTCTATAAAAAGAAACAATAAAACAATAAAACAATAAAGCAATAAAGCAATAAAACAATAAAACAAGAAAACAATAAAACAATAAAACAAGAAAACAATAAAACAATAAAACAAGAAAACAATAAAACAATAAAACAATAAAACAATAAAACAATAAAACAATAAAACAATAAAATCAAAAAATCAAAAAAACAAATTAACAAATTGAAATAAACTTATTCAAAGATTTTTAATGTTTTTTGTTGTATTTCGCGTATGTAATTCGTGTGAAAATTGTACGTGTGTATGATTTTAAAATTATATTTCGTACGTGTGTTTCGTGTTTGTGTTTTGTGTATATCGTTTGAATATGTATTGTGTGTTTCGTATGTGTATTTTGTAAATTTGTTGTCAATATTGTATCGTTGTATGTTTCGTGTGTAAATTGTGAAAATGTGAAAAATGTGAATGATTGAAAAAGAATTAAAGAGAAAACTTCGTTGTTTATATTTAATTAAAATAAAATTTTATTATTGAATTTATTAAATTTATTCGTGCATGAATATTTTTTATTCATGCATGAATATTTATTTATTCATATTCGTATTTATTTATTCATTTAATATTTATTTATTCATGCACGAATATTTATTTATTCGTGCACGAATAATTCATGCAATTTATTTATTCGTGCATGAATTAAATTGATTTGTGTAAAAGTAAATTTGTATTGTTAGAGTTAATAAATGTATTCGTTTTAATTTTATTTATTCGTGTAAATTAAAATATATTCGTGCATTTAATTAAAATATATTCGTGCATGAATTAAATTATATTCGTACATGATGATTAATTTATATTCGTTAAAAATTTATTCGTGCATAAATTAAATTATATTCGTGCATGAATTTTTATTTATTTGTGCAAATTAAAATTTATTCGTCATCAATTAAAATATATTCGTGCATGAATTTATATATTCGTGCATGAATTAAAATTATATTCGTGCATGAATTTTTATTTATTCGTGCATAATTTTAATTATATTCGTAAACACTCGGGTTAAATTAATTCATCGAATTAAATTATATTCGTGCATGAATAAAAATTTATTCGTGCATGAATTAAAATATATTCGTGTATGAATTAAAATATATTCGTGCATGAATTAAATTATATTCGTGCATGAATTAAATTATATTCGTGCATGAATATTTATTTATTTGTGCATGAATTAAAATTTATTCGTGCATGAATTAAAATTTATTCGTGCATGAATTTTGTTGATTTGATATTAATATATTTGTTATTTTATTATTTTAATTCAATTAACGTTCATGTACAAATTTAGAAACGATTGCGTTATCGCAAAATTCTCGAAATTTAATTAAAGTTTCGAGATAAAAAAATTCGAAAAATTCGTAAAACATTAAACACTAATTCGATTTGACTAAATCTTATCACTTTTTTATTTTATTTTTAACGTAAATTTCAAAACTGATTTCAAATTCTCGATATGTCAAATATTCATTGAGAAAAAGCATCGATATCGCAAGAATCTCGAAACTTAGTCGAATTTTCGAGTTATCAAAACTCGAAAAATTCGTAACAAATTAGTCGCTAACTCGATTCGGCTCAACTCCATCACTTTTTTACTGAGTTTTTCTTGTAGATTTCAAAACTGGTTTCAAAATTACGATACGTCAAATATTCATCGAGAAACAACATCGGTACCGCAAAGATCTCGGAACTTGATCGAATTTTCGAGTTATCAAAACTCGAAAAATTCGTAACAAATTAGCCGCTAACCCGATCCGGCCCAACCTCATCACTTTTTCATTCCGTTTTTCTTGTAGATTTCAAAACTGGTTTCAGAATTACGATACGTCAAATATTCATCGAGAAACAGCACCGGTACCGCAAGGATCTCGGGACTTAGTCGAATTTTCGAGTTATCAAAATTCGAAAAATTCGTAACAAATTAGCCGCTAACCCGATCCGGCCCAACCTCACCACTTTTTTATTCCGTTTTTCTTGTAGATTTCAAAACTGGTTTCAGAATTACGATACGTCAAATATTCATCGAGAAACAGCACCGATACCGCAAGGATCTCGGGACTTAGTCGAATTTTCGAGTTATCAAAATTCGAAAAATTCGTAACAAATTAGCCGCTAACCCGATCCGGCCCAACCTCACCACTTTTTTATTCCGTTTTTCTTGTAGATTTCAAAACTGGTCTCAAAATTACGATACGTCAAGTATTCATCGAGAAACAGCACCGGTACCGCAAGAATCTCGGGACTTAGTCGAAATTTTCGAAAATCTTGCTTGAAAATTTTTTATAAAATCAACCGCTAGCCCGATCGGGACATTATATATATGAAAATGATGCGTTTTTTCATGCTGATTTCAGAACTGCTTTCAGATTTGTCATATGTTAAGTTTTCATCAAGAACTCGCACCGGTACCGCTGGCTGAACATTTCATCGGTACCGGAGCTAGTTAACCCTAACCCCACCCACCAAAATTTGCGGTACCGGTGCACCGGTACCGTTAGAGTGGATGTTAGAGCATGAATGTTTTTTTATTTGTGCATAAATATTTATTTATTCGTGCATGAATATTTGTTTAATTGTGCACGAATAAATTGTTATTGTTAAATTAATTGAATTTATTCGTGCATGAATTTTTGTTTATTCGTGTATCAATTAATTTTTATTTTTAACATTATTAAATTTAGTCGTACATGAATATTATTTTTAATCAAACACGAATAAATTTGTAAAATTAAATTTAATAAATTTATTCGTTAAAGTTGACGTCAAATCAAATTCACTATCAACGAAAGTTCGAAATTTAGAAATTTTCGTTTCGAAAAAAGTTTCGAAAATTTCTAAAAAATCAGGCGTTAACCCGATCGAGTCATAATGTATGTGTATCTTGTTGAAAATTTTGCCTAAATCTCAAATCTGGTTTCAGATTTTTCATACGTGTAATATTGACGTCAAATTAGATTCACTACCAACAAAAGTTCGAGACTTAAAACTTTTCGTTTCAAAAAAAAGTTTCGAAAATTTTTAAAAAATCAGACGCTAACCCGATCGAGTCATGATGTATGTGTATCTTGTTGAAAATTTTGCGTAAATTTCAGATCTGGTTTTAGATTTTTGATACGTGTAATATTGACGTCAAACTAGATCCACTACCAACAAAAATTCGGGACTTAGAACTTTTCGTTTCAAAAAAAGTTTCGAAAATTTTTAAAAAATCAGGCGCTAACCCGATCGAGTCATAATGTATGCGTATCTTGTTGCAATTTTTGCGTAGATTTCAGATCTGGTTTTAGATTTTTGATACGTGTAATATTGACGTCAAACCAGATCCACTACCAACAAAAGTTCGGGACTTGAAACTTTTCGTTTCAAAAAAAGTTTCGAAAATTTTTAAAAAATCAGGCGCTAACCCGATCGAGTCATGATGTATGTGTATCTTGTTGGAAATTTTGCGTAGATTTCAGATCTGGTTTCAGAATTTTGATACAAGCATTATTCATTGAGAACTCGATCCACTACCAACGAAACTTTTTTTCGTTGGTAGTGGATCTAGTTAACCCTAACCCCACTCACCAAAATCGTTGGTAGTCGATATCGACTACCGTTAGAGTGGATGTTAGACTTAATCGAAATAGAACACAACCTATAAAAAAATATCTATCGTTTCCTCTACAAAAAGTTTACTTCCTTATTGGGTTAGACCAATCTTGGCGAAGAACATCAAAGTTTTGGTGCAACTTTTTCGCACATTGCACACCAACCAAGAACTTGATATGATTTTTGTTTATGTAGTCAAAGTTGTAGAGTTTAATGAGGGGAATCCAATACTGTAACGTTTGTTAAATTCTGACGTGGGCGCATCGAGTTATTGAAATGCGGAGTTTTGATCGCATACAAATTGATGGATTCGGGGTTCGATGATCCAAACACCAACAACAACATCAACTTCAACTCCATATCAACTCAACCACGAGAATTTCAACGAATCCCAACAAATCATGCAGCTGACGTTGGATTTAGGCCTTCCTACTACGGCGCGTTCGCGTGGTGCAGCAAATCGCCATGCCAAAGAGCGAGAGAAACGGGGTGCTCTCCAGAAACTTACTCCTACTTCTACGTCTACCTTTACTTCTGCTGCTGCATCGATCGAAATCAGCGCTCCCTACGAATGTCATTCAATGACTGTTACACCTCAAACACCCGTCGAGTTTCGAGAGCCTCACTACACAATCAATGGCCGAAATGGAATGACGTTGGATAGACAAGAGCCTGGAATCTATCCGGTCCCACAGCCAGCTATTATTCAGGATCCAATGACTAAAGCACGTCCCATGTTTGACGTTGCATTCGATGTTTCAAAGGTTAAGACACATACGCGTTCTCAAGTGGAATCACAGCAAAAACTGCTGCAAAAGGATCAGGAAGCTTGGGAGGGTCAGATCTTTCAATACTTTTGGCGATTGGAACGATCTGAAATCATACGAATCAATGGAGAACTTTCTTCGGATCTCGAATATCGGTTAGGACTGTCTGGAGGGGCTTTGTTTCAAGAGCATTTTCGTTTTCAACCTTGGACGGAGCGTTCTGTATGGAGTGGTTATGCTCATTGCAAATTCAAGAAGTATTACTCTCCTCTTTCTACGGCTGTTCGAGCCAACGATGAGGAGAAAATTCGCTTGCATATGAGGGAGGAAATAGTCAGACATAGCAGTCGTTTTCTTCTCAAATCGTTGACGAAATACGCCTGCAATGCGATGCAAAGAAAGAGATGGAAACTTGATCCTCCACACAATATCCCAACCCCGAAGAAGCTCAACTTGCAAAGGATATCAAGCGGGCGAAAAAGGCGAACGAAAGAGTGAAAGCGGAGGCAACAAGAATAGAAAGGGAAAAGCATTCAGCTTGGCCAGACGAGCCGGACGATTCTGATGAGTCGGACGATACATATATGACCGACGAATCGATCGATTCTGACAATCGTTCTGACGACGACGAGGGAGTGCAATGGAGCGAGTTGGTTGAATTGAGAACCGAAGCAGACGAGCATAAATGGAAGCAAAAAGAGAGCTTTACTCGAGTATGCCATGGTCGATATAACCTCCACGAATTGCCCTCTTCAGGCCGAATCGACCTCCACCAAATGCCTTATCAAATGCTCCACCGAATGCTCCACCAAATGCCTCAGCAAATGCCTCACCGAATGCCTCACCGAATGCCTCACCGAATGCCTCACCGAATGCCTCCATGCGCGGATCACTTCCGCAGGCATACACCGATGCAAAGACTGCAGATTCGAGCTTTTCGAGCCTTAATAAGCCAGAAGACCTCGCTGGAGAAACAGGCCCGATTTGTATGGCATATTCTCGATATCTCTGCCGCAGATGGCCAGGCCAGTCAGAATTCTGGGACCAGCATATGTACATAGTATCCAGAATGGCCAATATCAGGGCAAATCTATCCTGATACCCTATTGCGCTATACCCAATCGAGAACCATGATATGCTTCGAAGATATGGTCAAATGACTGCAATTTCTGCAGTTCAGACTCCATGCCTGGCATTGAGACCCCCAGTTATGGACTTCAGATTTGCGGCACTCTTTCCCGATTTAGCTAGCTCAGGGTCTACTTGGCGGCCAACCACCAAAAATGTAGTTTGTTGTTGCAGTTGATTTACAACCTGCACATCAATCAGCAATCAAGTATAATTTCCACTTATCTAGCCAGGATTGTAGAGCAGAATGAGCGCATTCCAATGCTGCAAAAATAACAGAAATCGGTTCATTATCGCAATAGTTCTGGGGCTTGAAAGGTCATGCTAGAAATGTGCCTGTAGAACAACTCCGCAACAACGCCTGCGAAGCAACAATGCCATATCCACCATAACTCAATGCGCACTCGCTCGATTTTCGATATTTTTGATTCTTTGAATAGTACTCACTTCGTGCTTCAAAACAAGCCTTCGAGTGTATGGTTTACTTACTGGGTTAAGAAGCTATTAAGGTGCGAAATCGATGAGATCGCAAGGGACCCTGATTTCGTAATCTTATCAGATTTGACCCTAACCCTAAGAGTTCTCGACAAAGTTTTTTTTAAAAAAACTTCCGGGCCTACTTGTTTCACGATATTAAAATTTGAAAAATTCGTAAAAAAATAGTCGCTAACCCGATTCGGTTCAACCTTTACACTTTTTATTTTTGTTTTTTACGTAGATTTTAAAACTGCTTTCAGATTTTCGATACGTCAAATATTCATCGAGAAACGGCTTCGATATCGCAAAATTATCGAGACTTAATCGAAATTTCACGATATAAAAATTTGAAAAATTCGTAAAAAAATAGTCGCTAACCCGATCGAGACATAATGTATATGTATTTTGTGCAAAATTTCACGTTGATTTCAAATCTGATTTTTGATTTTTCATACGTGTAATATTGACGTCAAACTAGATCCACTACCAACGAAAGTTCGAGACTTAGAAATTTTCGTCGAAATTTTCGTTCGAAAATTTTTAAAAAGTCAAGCGCTAGCCCGATCGAGACATAATGTATGTGTATTTTGTGCGAAATTTCACGTTAATTCCAAATCTGATTTCAGATTTTTCATACGTGTAATATTGACTCGAAACTAGATCCACTATCAACGAAAGTTCGGGACTTTGAAAATTTCGATTCAAAAAGATTTTCGAAAATTTTTAAAAAATCAGGCGCTAGCCCGATTGAGACATAATGTATGTGTATTTTGTCGGAAATTTTGCGTTGATTTCAAAACCGGTCTCAGATTTTTCATACGTGTAATATTGACGTCAAACTAGATTCACTATCAACGAAAATTCGGGACTTAGAAATTTTCGTCGAAAAAATCGTTCGAAAATTTTTAAAAAATCAAGCGCTAACCCGATCGAGACATAATGTATGTGTATTTTGTGCGAAATTTCACGCTGATTTCAAATCTGGTCTCAGATTTTTCATACGTGTAATATTGACTCGAAACTAGATTCACTACCAACGAAAATTCGGGACTTAGAAATTTTCGTTTCAAAAAAAGTTTCGAAAATTTTTAAAAAATCAGGCGCTAACCCAATCGAGACATAATGTATGTGTATTTTGTGCGAAATTTTGCGTTGATTTCAAAACTGGTTTCAGATTTTTCATACGTGTAATATTGACGTCAAACTAGATCCACTACCAACGAAAGTTCGGGACTTAGAAATTTTCGTTTCAAAAAAAGTTTCGAAAATTTTTAAAAAATCAGGCGCTAACCCAATCGAGATATAATGTATGTGTATATTGTGCGAATTTTTGCGTTGATTTCAGATCTGGTTTCAGATTTTTCATACATGTAATATTGACGTCAAACTAGATCCACTACCAACAAAAGTTCGGAACTTAGAACTATTCGTTTCAAAAAAGGTTTCGAAAATTTTTAAAAAATCAGGCGCTAACCCGATCGAGTCATAATGTATGTGTATCTTGTTGAAAATTTTGCGTTGATTTCAAATCTGATTTCAGATTTTTGATACGAGCATTTTTCATTGAGAACTCGATTCACTACCAACAAAACTTTTTTTTGTTGATAGTGAATCTAGTTAACCCTAACCCCACTCACCAAAATCAGTTGGTAGTCGATATCGACTACCGTTAGAGTGGATGTTAGACTTAGTCGAAATTTCACGATATAAAAATTTGAAAAATTCGTAAAAAAATAGTCGTTAACCCGATCGAGACATAATGTATATGTATTTTGTGCAAAATTTCACGTTGATTTCAAATCTGATTTTTGATTTTTCATACGTGTAATATTGACGTCAAACTAGATCCACTACCAACGAAAGTTCGAGACTTAGAAATTTTCGTCGAAATTTTCGTTCGAAAATTTTTAAAAAATCAAGCGCTAACCCGATCGAGACATAATGTATGTGTATTTTGTGCGAAATTTCACGTTAATTCCAAATCTGATTTCAGATTTTTCATACGTGTAATATTGACTCGAAACTAGATCCACTATCAACGAAAGTTCGGGACTTTGAAAATTTCGATTCAAAAAGATTTTCGAAAATTTTTAAAAAATCAGGCGCTAGCCCGATTGAGACATAATGTATGTGTATTTTGTCGGAAATTTTGCGTTGATTTCAAAACCGGTCTCAGATTTTTCATACGTGTAATATTGACGTCAAACTAGATTCACTATCAACGAAAATTCGGGACTTAGAAATTCTCGTCGAAGAAATCGTTCGAAAATTTTTAAAAAATCAAGCGCTAACCCGATCGAGACATGATGTATGTGTATTTTGTGCGAAATTTCACGCTGATTTCAAATCTGGTCTCAGATTTTTCATACGTGTAATATTGACTCGAAACTAGATTCACTACCAACGAAAATTCGGGACTTAGAAATTTTCGTTTCAAAAAAAGATTCGAAAATTTTTAAAAAATCAGGCGCTAACCCAATCGAGACATAATGTATGTGTATCTTGTGCGAATTTTTGCGTTGATTTCAGATCTGGTTTTAGATTTTTGATACGTGTAATATTGACGTCAAACTAGATCCACTACCAACAAAAATTCGGGACTTAGAACTTTTCGTTTCAAAAAAAAGTTTCGAAAATTTTTAAAAAATCAGGCGCTAACCCGATCGAGTCATAATGTATGCGTATCTTGTTGCAATTTTTGCGTAGATTTCAGATCTGGTTTTAGATTTTTGATACGTGTAATATTGACGTCAAACCAGATCCACTACCAACAAAAGTTCGGGACTTGAAACTTTTCGTTTCAAAAAAAGTTTCGAAAATTTTTAAAAAATCAGACGCTAACCCGATTGAGTCATGATGTATGTGTATCTTGTTGGAAATTTTGCGTAGATTTCAGATCTGGTTTTAGATTTTTGATACGAGCATTATTCATTGAGAACTCGATCCACTACCAACAAAACTTTTTTTTGTTGATAGTGGATCTAGTTAACCCTAACCCCACTCACCAAAATCAGTTGATAGTCGATATCGACTACCGTTAGAGTGGATGTTAGAATTTGATATTGCGATTGTTGAAACAAATGATTGTTTGAATGTAAAAAAAAATTTGTAAAATTTTGTCGATCATTATAAACATTGATGTAAATTTTGCAAACTTGTTTTGATAAAAAAATGTTGCAAAAAAATAAATATTGCGATCGTTGAATTTGATATTACGATTGTTGCAACAAATAATTTGTGAAAAATTTTCAAACATAAAAAAACAATTTGATTGTTTGATTAAATCATTTTGAAAAAAATACAAAAATGTAAACATAAACAAAAATATGCGATTAATGAAAATTTCGACATTGCGACACGCGTGTAATTTAAATTTTTAAAACAAAATTTAAAAATTTAAATTACACGCGTGTCGCAATGTCGAAATTCTCATTGATCGAATTATGTTATGATTGCAAATAATTGTTATTTGTTTTTGTTAATTTGAAAATCTGAAAAAACATCATTTGAATGAATTTTGAATGTCGCAATATTGCGCAATGAAATATCTTTCAACATTGAATGTACAATATATTATAATCAAATTTAAATTGTGAATCAAATGTAAAAAAACATTTTCATAAACGAAATTATGATTTCATCTTGAAAATTGCGCTTGATATGACGAAATAATGAAAATGACTGAAAAATTTTTTGAAATGTCGAAAATTTCTAAATTCGACGAAAATCATCTCAATTTGAATTCATTCAACAATATGATAATCAAATTTAAATTGTGAATCAAATGTAAAAAAACATTTTTATAAACAAAATTATGATTTCATCTTGAAAATTGCGCTTGATATGACGAAATAATCGAAATGACTGAAAATTTTTTTGAAATGTCGAAAACTTTTAAATTCGACGAAAGTTATTTCAATCTGAATTCATTCAACAATATGATGAAATACAAAATTTCAAAAATTTCTAAAAAATCAATCATTAATTCGATCGAACTCAATCTTATCATTTTTCATTTCGATTTTTTTCGCAGATTTCAAAAGTTGTTTTACATTTTCAATATGTCAAATATTCGTCGAGAAACGACTTCGATATCGATGTTTTATCGAAACTTAGTCGAACTTTCGAGATACAAAAATTGAAAAATTCGTAAAAAATCAGACGCTAACCCGATCGAGTCATAATATATGTGTATCTTGTTTGAAATTTTGCGTAAATTTCAGATCTAATTTTAGATTTTTCATACATGTAATATTGACGTCAAACTAGATTCACTATCAACAAAAGTTCGAGATTTAGAACTATTCGTTTCAAAAAAAATTTCGAAAATTTTAAAAAATCAAGCGCTAATCCGATCGAGTCATAATGTATGTGTATCTTGTTCGAAACTCTGCGTAGATTTCAGATCTGGTTTCAGATATTTGATACGAACATTATTCATTGAGAACTCGATTCACTATCAACAAAACTTTTTTTTGTTGATAGTGAATCTAGTTAATTCTAATTTCACTCATCAAAATCAATTGATAATCGATATCGACTATCGTTAGAATGAATGTTAAATTTACAATTATAATCGAATTTTTTATATCGAAAACTTTATACAATATCATTGAAAAATTTTTTAAAATTAATCGTTAATCACATCAAAATTTACATCATTTAACGAATACAAATATTCGTTGATATTTGAAAAATTATTTTTATTATTATTTATACGAAATTTTGAATACAATGATTACAATATAGATAAAACAAATAATAAATTTAATTTCAAATTTTTTATATGTGAAACTTTTATCGAATTTTCGATAAATTTCGAATTTCAATATAACGAAACATTTCGAAACAAAATAATCGTTATTTCGATTCGATTTGATTTTATTGTTTTTTATTTATATTTATTGTAAATTTTAGAGTAAATTTTATATATTTAATACGTGAAATATTTTACAAAAAAATCGTTTCGATATTGACGTATTTTTGAAAATTTAATCGATAAATTAATTCGATTTAATTTTCACATGTTTAATTTTCGTGTTTTACGTGAATTTCAAAATTGATTTCAAATTATCGATATATCAATTATTCATCGAAAAACAATTTGAATTTTTTAGAAATATTTCGAAATTTTGTTGAAATTTTCGAAAAATTAACATTTTAAAAATTCGTATACAATCAACTGTTCATTTATAACGATTCAATTTTGTCAGTTTTTTATTGAATTTTTTCACGTAAATTTTCGAAATAATTTCAAATTTTCAACACATGTAATGTGCATCGAAAAACGATTTTATTTTTAACGAAATTTCGAAATTAAATCGAAATTTCGAAACACAAAAATTCAAAAATTCGTAAAAAATCAATCGTCAATTTGATTCGATTCAATTTTATCATTTTTGATTTTTCTTTTTTACGTCGATTTTAAAATTAATTTTGTTTTTTCGATACGACACATATTGAACGAAAATCGATTTCAATGTCGATGAATTATCGAAATGTAATCGAATTTTCAAGATACAAAAATTCAAAAATTCGTGTAACATCAATCGTTAATTCAATTGAAACTTAATTCATGTAAAAATGATGTCATTTTTTATTATAATTTCAAATCTGATTTCAGATTTTCGATACGTCACATATTCGTTAAGAAAGAATTTCGATATCGATCAATTCTCGAAATACAAAATTTCAAAAATTTGTAAAAAATCGATTGCTAACTCAATTCGATTCAACAATATCAATTTTTATTTTTATTTTTCACGTAGATTTCAAAACTGATTTTACATTTTCAATACGTCAAATATTCATTGAGAAACGGCTTCGGTATCGATGTTTTATCGAAACATAGTCGAATTTTCGAGATACAAAACTTCAAAAATTCGTGAAAAATCAGTCGTCAATTCGATCGAACTCAATCTTATCACTTTTTATTTTCGTTTTTTACGTAGATTTCAAAATTGATTTCACATTTTCGATACGTCAAATATTCGTCGAGAAACGGCTTCGGTATCGATGTTTTATCTGAACTTAGTCGAATTCTCGAGATACGAAAATTTCAAAAATTCGTAGAAAATCAGCCGCTAACCCAATCCGGCTCAACAATATCACTTTTTATTTTCATTTTTTACGTAGATTTCAAAACTGGTTTCAGAATTACGATACGTCAAATATTCATCGAGAAACAGCACCGGTACCGCAAGAATCTCGAAACTTAATCGAATTTTCGAGTTATCAAAATTCGAAAAATTCGTAACAAATTAGCCGCTAGCCCGATCCGGCTCAACCTCACCACTTTTTTATTCAATTTTTCTTGTAGATTTCAAAACTGGTTTCAGATTTACGATACGTCAAATATTCATCGAGAAACAGCACCGGTACCGCAAGGATCTCGGGACTTGATCGAAATTTTCGAAAAACTTGCTTGAAAATTTTTTAAAAAATTAACCACTAACCCGATCGAGACATAATATATGTGAAAAAGATGCGTTTTTTTAAGGTGATTTCAGAACTGCTTTCAAATTTGCGATATGTCAAGTATTCATCGAGAACTCGCATCGGTATCGCTGGAACAGCATTTCATCGATATCGAAACTAGTTAATCCTAACTTCACTCATCAAAATTTGCGATACCGATGCATCGATATCGTTAGAATGAATGTTAGAATTTTTGCATCTTGAATCATGAACAAAACGCGTGAAAATAGAATAAAATAACGATCAAAACACGCATTCGACATTTTTTATCGAAAATCGATGCATGATTTGTTCAAATTTATCTCAATCGAAACAAAGCGATTACGTTAATGATGAAAAAAATATAATCGAAAATGCGTAACGAATCGATTTTTTTCGCATTCAATTAGTGAAATTTAACGTGTTTATTTCGTGATTTTTTTTTCTCATTTGCAATCATTAGTATTTTATCAATAATACGTCTATTTTGATCATTGCGACGTCGTTTGAATCGTTTGAATCGAATTTATTACATCATATAAACAACATGTCATTTGTTGAATCAATATTTGAACTAATCATCGTGCAAAAAAAGAAAAAAAACACGCGTCGATGCAAACGTTTTCATTTCGAAATCGAAAAAACGACGTTTCATTGTATTGAAACAAAAAAAAATCATTCAAACGTTTGAATTTGATTATACATTTTTTATTACATTTATTTATCGATCATTTCAACTGAATCACGTTTATATAACGTCTTGAAAATTCGTTCAATTGTTTTTGTTTTTTTTGCAATCGATATTCGATTTATTGTTTTATCACATCAATTAAACGATTTAAATTTTAAAAATCAATTGAAATACATTCATTATGATGAAATTACGTCAATAAATTGTTATACGCATTTTTATGATTCAACATTTTGCAAATAACGCAACAATTCAATCATTTTGATTTCGAAAACATTTTCACAATTTATCATTTAATCGCGATCGATATCAAATTATTGAACATTATTTAAACGTTGAGTTTAATCAACAAATGTCATACAACAATATATCATGATTTTGAAAAGTCAAAAACGTTTTAAATATTTTCAAATTTCGATTATTTTCGTTTATTAATTTTGAAAATCATTTTGCAATTGACGAATTCGCAATCGAATTTCACGATCGTATGAATAACAAATTTCGTTTATCACACAAATCAACAGAGAAAAATTTCGTTTTATACGTTTTGATCAATGATAAAAACATTTTACACGATTTCATAATGTGAAAATTTCGCGATAATTTCGAATATCACAAAAACGATATCACGATCGATATATTTTCAAAAACGATTCGAAAACGTAAAAAAAACATTATTGAAATCATTGTTATGAAAATTAATTTCTCATTTACGAAAAAAACAATATATATTTTTTGCGAACGAATTACACGCAATTTACGTTATTATTAATTCGTTTGTTTTATCGACAATTTTTTTACGAATTTTCATTTCGTCAAAATTTTTTTGATTTTCAATGTCGATATTTGTAACATCGTACGAGACAATGCATTTGACATATCATTGAAATTGAAAAAAATAATTGTTGCAATGAAATCACAATTGATTTTAAAATAATGAATACATCAAATTGTAAACGATTTGATCAATTGTTTCGTTTAAAAAAATTTCGAACGTGATCACGTGATTTCATTTGTTATTATTGCATATATTTCACAAACAAACGAACAAACATCACGAAAAATTCGATTCACGATCGATATGTTTTTTCGAAACGATTTCAATAAAATCGTCGTCAAACAGTTTATTATTGCAATGCAATACAATTTTCATATAAATCATATGAATCGTGCAAATCAATTTCGAAATGCATTGACGATATTACGATTCGAACAATTCAAATGAACGAAACGAATAATCGAATACATGATGAATTCGATCAATACGAATGCATACATTGTTTGAAATCATTATTAATCACAAAAAAATCTCGATCATCGAAATCGACGTGTATTTATTCAGAAATTGATTGATGAATTTTTACGAATTTCAAATATCATATATCAATCGTCAAAATGTGTCAAATCGACGTATTATGTGTAATGTAATTGTTCGATCAATTTTCACATTAAATTTCGAAAACGTCAAACATTTATTTTCAAAAAAATCAACATACAACATTGTTCGAATCGTAAAACGTTTGATTATTGTATGACATGTAAAATGATTTTATGCGTATCACATGAATGTTTCAAGAATTATCATGATTCGAAAAAATGATTATACGAATGTTTTGATCAATAGAAAAATTTGAAAACGTTTCGAAACATTTGAAAATATATCGATGATTTCAAATAAATTTCGAATGTAATCATATTTCAATTATTGAATGTTTATATTTTATCGAATTTTTTCATTGAATTATACACATATACACGTAAATTTGATGAAATAATGATGATTGAAGTGAGAAAGAATAAATCGCGTGAAAACACGCTAAATTTCACTAATTGGATGCGGAGGAAATGGGAGCATAACAATTTTGTAAGCAGCTCACAGAGATCTTTAGAAAATTTCGCGCATTCAGAATTCAATGCAACGTGATCTCAGCGGGAGGAATTCGCTGTCTTGAGTACGTGTAGTAACCGAGTGAGTGATACACACTTAGATTTCGTTCGGGATCTTCGGTCTGATCTTTTCAATCAAATCACACGCGTTGGCGCTGACGTCAGTTTTTCGCTCTGTGATCATTGGCTAGCTTCGCGTTTAAGCTCTGTGACCACTGGCTAGCTTCGCGTTTAACAGTGTCCCTCGATTTTCACGCATCGCCATAGACGCTGGATCGCCAGTGTGATAGAAGCTTTGACAACCCAGCAATTGCTAGGCGTTCACCTTGCTTCCGTATTTACTCACTCGACTACGATCCAGTGCTCCTTCCGGGTTGAAGCAGGCGGTGCACTTAACAAGGCTCTCTACTGCTGTTGCTCCTTGGCTGCTTGCAAAAATAAGGAATCCTTCTCGTGCGGCTGAACCCACAGCTCACTAATCATACATCATGTTCATGGCTGTGTCGGGAGATGAAACTTGCTTCCACCGGGGAAACTGCTTCCGCAGCAGTCGAAGGGGTGACTTCGGAGAAATCATGCGATTGTTGGCTGTCGCAGTGGTGAAACCAGGCTTTGGATGCGCGCGCTACAAGCATAACGTAGAGTGTAGCAGCCCGGCATTATCGCGCAAGCTCGTAAGTGTGACTGATGGTGGTCAATCTCATAACCGCTGAAAGTGGCATGTTTCTTAAACTTCGAATCAACCGCTCACCCTCGGCTATGGAAGGTTCAACCTCTGTCGACCAGCGTAAGCAGCGAGCTGTTGCTCGTTTCACCGGCCGGTTGCTGACCTTCGTACTCATGCCTCAACCCGCTGCCGTCAGCCGTTCATGCCTTCACAGCCAATGGACTCCGCTTTCTCCAGGATTTTGCCGGTGTAAAGCCTTGCTTCCGCGCTCCTGGGACGCTAAATTTGGATGCTGACAGGGCTGAACTATGACTCGTGACTACTAGCCGGAGTAACACCACAACATTACCTATACTCCTCGAGGCATCAGCTTTGTATAAGAACCAGAGGGCTTTCTCACATGGGGTGCTTTCTTTTGCTTCACTATCTTCCTATTCTGTATCCTGACATGCAGGCCACTCCTATGTTCTTTGACTCAATTAAATCTTAGAATTGACCATTATCTGCAAATATACAACCTGGCGAACGGTGCAAGGAAATCAGGAGGCTCATCAGGAGGCTCCGGCATGTCTTCTCTGGCACCGTATACGAATGCTATGAGAATTGGCCAAGGGTCAGTCTTGCACATTTCTGCTTTGACCACTAAGGCTGATCATGCATCAGGTTCAACTCATACACGCAAGAAATATGTATCGAAAACGCAGTCCTCATCGAGCCTGCTAGACAGAGCCGCACAAATGTTGCAGGAAGGCGACGTTCCATTGGAAACCCAAGCTCACTACGGCATTTATCAGCCTCTACAGCAGTGTCACCCCATGACAAAAATCTAGGATACAAGAGCAGCAACGAGTCGCTGCGGTCGGATGCCATTGCGTCAGATGCCAGAGAACACCATGAGGATCTGCAAAGACCGGATAGCGCACATTCTGCGAAGTCAATGCCGAACATTACCATCGGACCGAATTTACTTAACGTCCCATCGACATCAGTTCAGCCGGCGCAATTGACTCCCCGAGCAGAAACATTGTTCAGATTGTTACATACTCCTCGCGCTTGGTGGACAATATGTCAGATATTGTTGAAGCGCTAAATATCTCCTCTTCTGCCTCCATCAAGTACGGAACTGTGAAAGGAGCTGGTAGCACATCGATCGTCAACGAGAACAAAGTCAACCAATCGGACCTCAATTATATCGTCACGGTCAAAGTGACAAACGAGACATCTCCAGTCGCTGATAAGATGACTTTCAACCCCATCAATGATTTACCGAATAGCAAGTTCACAGAGGTCTTCGGCGACTGCTTCATCAGCGGCTTCACTGAAGGTGGCGAGTTCAGTGCCATCGTCAGCATCAAGGTTAATGACAAGTCTAAAATATCCGCCGTCAAAGCTGCCGCTGAGGCCGAGATCGCAGTCCCAGCCGCTCCAGGACTGTCAGTAGGCACACACAGTGCAGTTGATAGGCTCAAGAGCGATGTGTGGGATGATACCGAGACCACAATTTCTGTTAGTTGGTCTGGTGGAGGAGACATAAAGCCGCCGGAAGACAAATGGGATCTGCAAACAGTCGTAGATGTTGCGACTCGGTTTCCGCACCTCGTTCAGACATGCGCCCAGCGGACCTCCGCAGTTCTTACCAGGTACACAAGTCTACGAAGCTTCAATGAAGCCAACGCAAGGAACCCTGACGATGACAAATTCGCCATCCTAGATTACGATCTCTGCTCTTTATATACCCAAGACTTGTTCAACGCCTTTGTGGTTTACAAGAATATCTGGGCCGAGCTATCAGACATAATGAAGTATACCGAGCAGTATCGTGAGCGAGAGCCCAGCCAGGATATACCTAATCCTGTCCAGTTGACGCCAAGAGGACTTAACGATGCGCGTGTACTCGCACGCAAAGGAATGACCCAAATCACCGAGATTACAAAGTCGCTGGTCACAGATCCATCCCTCGCTGGGTTAGATGAGAACGGCCAGCCAAGAAAAGAACCATACATGTGGCCAGGCGAGCTCAAAAAACGCATGCCGGTCCGATCGCATGGCCTTACAATCCGCGAGCAAGCAGATCTGGTCCGACGAGATACCAATTACGGCCTGCTTTCATCAGAAGAAGTCGGTAAAATAGGGCGCTGGGCCCGAGATGAAGACCTTGACTTCACACCTTTGGTCGGGGATCACATCGCGCCACGGCACTCTTGGTTTGGAAAGGACAAAGACTCCCTATTCTGTACATTAGACTCTGCAAAGGACGCAAGCCACCCGGAGCATATCAGCAAATTGCGTCTACACGCGCATGAAGACCGATCCATCAACTGGCTAGGTGTGTTTGGTCGAGAGAACCGCTCGAAGCGCAATCACGGCCACCTGTCAGGTATCGGCTTCAGCACTTCTCGCGACTCTAGCAGCTCACCAAGACCGGACGGGGTTCATCGCGTGGCTGGAACATCGAACAAGAATCACCTGTATTGGTCGCAACCACTGGCAGACTTCGGATATAGCAAAGCCGCGAAAGTCCGAATTGAACATGTACCAGGCTCAGGTCGCCTGTCAGCGCTAGTCGTATTGGATGCTTCGGGCCAAGAATTGACTGGCTGGAAGCAGTATGGTCAAGCAAAAGTCTCACCGCCTACTGGGCTCGAGATTGTTGAGCAGGGGCCACCGGACAGCAGAAGTGGCTGGGTATTGGCTGGCTTCTGGGGTCATTCTGATTCAATGGTCCTCAACAGTGTTGGCACTATTTGGAGGAAGTGATTCTTCAGCACCATTTGGAGGAAGTAATCCTACAAGTCTAATTGGGCGCCTGGGTCTTTTCTTTTGTCGCTGGCGTGACGTGAAAAAAACGTCTAATTTTTTTTTACCGGCGTCGTGGATGGCGGGATATCTTCTGCAGGCGAGCATTGTTCCGGATTTAATGGAATTTCAGCTGTTTTCAGTGCACAAGACTTTCTGTTGTACGTCCTCCTTCGTTCCGATGTTTTAGCACGATGCTCCTTTTCATTCTATAGCATTCGATATTGTCGCACATATTTGACGCTCCACATTTCCGACCCACTCAGATCTTTTCTTCCGGCTCCGTGCACGCCTTTAGAAATTCCAATCCCATCCTCCATCATATCATTCGTCTCTTCCTTTATTAGTTGGTGTATCAAAGCTTATCACAGCCTTGCAGTAAGCTCACTCCTCTGGACACGCTTTCCTACGCGCTATCCTCGTATGCCCTCGTCGCAGGGTACCTGTGGTTACCAATCTGGGAAGAAGTACTAGTATTATCATAATTAGGGTAATGGAAGAGAACACCTGCATGCTTGGGCCATTTGCGAGGGATGGATAATGGGGCAGTACACAAGGGCGCCAAGAGGCAGACGCAGACGCGCTTTTAGAAAATTGCGACTCTGGCACCGGGGCTTTGAAGCGTGCATTTGGCTCCGGGGACAACGAGAGGAACAACGAGTGGGTAAAAACTCTGACACCAATTCAGTGGTGATGATGGAGGATAGGTCTGTGGAGGAAGACCAATTTCAAAAATATCACACTGTGTTTGACGTCTCATAAGTCTCTCCCAGAAAGATTCGCGGTGATTTATTGCGAGCGCCAAAACTTCCATCGTCTGAATAATGACAGCCAGTTGCTTTCGGACACTCGTCCGTAATCTTAAAGCTCCGCTTGAGATCTGCTCGACAGTCGCGGAGTTGCTTGCTCACGACTCCGAGGGTTCCACAGGGTGCTCTCTGAAGGCGCATAGAGCGAAAAGAGAACAGCGCAGATGTACCGTTCCAATTCATGCACGTTGTGAAGTAGTGGAGATTTCTATGGTCGGAAAGCATGCGCATAATTTCACACGGCGGCTAGATATCACGTCATTTCCTAGAGAGCACCAGAATAATCTCGAGCAATGCTAAACTTGGGCATTTGGATCGCTTTCTCAATATTTGTTGAAAGCCCCATGTTATCATAGCGCCTATTTGTTTCACTGCACGCCTCAGGTTGCCCCGAGATGATCATCAAACTGATAACGCTGCTTCTGTTCTTTTCCGTCTCTCGGAGCCTGCGCTGCTTCCCACCAGATGATCTTCTTCCCGCAAGACGAGACTGTAAGCCATATTTTCATAGAAGTCTCATCTGTATTTGTTGGTTACTACATTACCTCAATGCACAAAAGCTCACTTCGACAATTTCAGGCCGTGCCGTGATTGCTGGAATCTCGTGGGTCTCTTCTCGCCCTTACGAAAATAATGAGCGCTCTTGGGGCCGCCATCTTGCAACCACAAGGACAACCGAGAACCTCCCTAAGCTGTTCCAAATCGAAGGCAGACAGCCCCCTAATCTCTGCGCTGTAGAAGTTGATGTCGACCCTCTCGACATCTATGAAATCGATACCTTTCGACTGAGTGATCTAGTGACGGCAGGATCCGCTGTCTATTGGGGCTGTTTGATGGGTCAGGCCAAAATTGGAATCGAATATCCAGCTAGTAGTGAGCAGAGAAGCGTGTGGGCAAAATTAACGCGAATACAGTATGTGCCACCCATATTGAGTGCTGCGAGAGCTGGAGAGGTGATCAGAGCAGTGGGGCAGCTCGGCAATGAAACCACGTTGATAGTAAGAGAACCATTACCTGAGGGGCCATTGGCGGAAGACGACCTGCATTGATCCGAGTCATGATGTACACCATTTTAGCTGTGCTTGCAGAATCTATCTCCGATGTGCCCGATAGATGTGAACCGAAGCGAGAACACGTAATTATGAAGCGCGATGATGTAGCTCAACGGTGTCTCATAGTGCTGCTTAGCAAAGTAAGGAACACAATAATTGTTTCTTTCTTTAACAGTTTTATCAGTCGAGGAATTCTCAAAGATTAAAACATGACGACAATCTGATACAAGTTGTTGATTTGGAATGATGTTCTCATGTGAATGTGTAAAAAGTTGTTATGAAAGAACGAGAAGCGACATAGATACAAGCACCTTATGACTTTTTTCACGCCGAGCCGCCACCAAAATACGATGAGGCGGGTGCAAAGCACCTGCCAATGATCTGGTTGGAAAGCAAGCTCAATGCCATGCCTTCTAAGTTAAGCAACTCTGTAATATATTCATTCTTGAATCGTTTTCCGTCATTGCGCAAAACGTCCGAGACAATAGACACGGATTCGGTCTTTTCGTTGCGATTCTCTTAAGCGTAATCGGATTCCTGTGCCTTCTCGGTCACTGCGTTAGCCTCGCAGCGCCGATTACTCATGCAGCTGATGGCTCAATCAGTTCACTAATACGGATACTGATCAATGTCAGCACCGGCATAGAGATAAGGAACTCCTTTCTTGGAACAAGCGATGGAACTTTAGAGAGTGTAGGGTTAGCCCGACTGACTCGGTTTAGTTACTAAGCCGTCCATGCAATAGGGACCCCTGGGAAACGTTCCTTATGCCACTGGCTCTTCAGCGCACACCATCCCCGTATATCAACACGGATCCATGTGGGTCTATGCTCGTTGAGACTGCACGGTTCAGAAAGGGGCTTTGCGAGGGCTTGTGCTCATGTATTATTAGGCTGATCCTCGGCTAGAAGCGGCTGAAACCGGACCGCAACGGCTGCCCGCCGCGGTTCGCTAATCCTGCTGCAAGTAGCTGTCCGAGAGCACAAGATCAATCCATCATCCTTGACATGTCTTGACAACGGCTGGTAAGAAGGGAGCTTTTTGACGACGCTGCGATTCTAAGAAACACCGATCGATCCTTGAACTCAGCTGTCTTTCTCCTATATTGTATGACTGTGGCACTTGGTCCGAGAAGACAAGGATACCGTGGGGTCCGTTTCCAACCCCGAAAATCTGCAGGTTTCACCCAAACGATCCTTGATCTATTAGCGGACATGAGCGCTCGATCTCTGCCTCTTCAACTTCAATTCATTCAAAATGCACTTCACACCCGAGAATGGGCAAGCGATGACTCGAGGGACTATGCGATGGCGAGATGCTGCTACTGGACATGTAGTCGCGAATGGAATCGAACATCTTGGCCACAAATGTACAGCTCGTTGCCACAGAGCCTTTGATTAAATTGAAGAGCTTATGACTGGACCTCGCCCCCATCTACTGGCTGTTTCAATGTAAAATCTTACATTGTGGGGGACTTTTGTATGCACTGCGAGGCTGTGGCCATCGCGCTGACCTGAGTAGACTCCATCTTTGCAGTTTTGGAAGCCTCGCCGTGTCCATTATGTTCAATCCTAACTCAGAGGATTAGCTGGCTTTTGAGCGGTGGCTTTTTTCCAAAGGAGCGCATTCAACTTATAACTTTAATACTTGAAAAAGTTGCCCTGGAACCCACCTGAAGGGCAAAGCCTATGTGTGAAGAGTCTACGCCGTAGACCAAACCGGAAACATGTCTGGCGGTATTCAGAGGCTATGCTCTGCAAGCCATCCGAGACATCAGAGTTCACTGGGCGAACCCAGACCCCTCATGTTTCATTTACCCTATTCTGTAATTCTCCCGATACTGATGTGCTACTAAGCTCCTTAATCCAATGCTTCGCATTCAATCAGGCTTGCATCATGCTGATCAATAATAGTACACCTTCGATAGGTTCCGCGTTATCCAACACCAAATTAGTGGCTGGACTGCGGACGAAGGCGGCCAAAACCCTCAGGCGTAAAGCAAATTACACGGAGTATTGCTCTAATGCTGCGCCAGTATCATCGCTGAGTCCTGCTGAGGATTGAGAGCCTCAGCACTGGACATAAAAGGTCATACAATTCTCACTTCCTCTCGCCATCAGGATCTGGCTCATTCGTACAGCTACAAGCAAGGAAATCTTAGTGTTCCTCGGACTTCAGCAACGTCGTACTCTTTGCAACCACACCACATAATAGAGTGGAACGCTAAGCTTCACATTATCATTGTCGAACCGTGCCTAGCCGACCCCTAAAACTCGCCATCATGCGATTTGCACATCTGCCCTTCATCCGTACATCAATATTCGCTACTTCCGCACTGACCGCTGTGCTGCCAACAGAGAGGCTTACACTCACAAAGCGCGATGACGCTTGTCATGCCGGAGGCCTGGCTCCAGCTCAATGGGTAGGCGGCGATGGCGGCACTTACTTCTGTGAAAACAGGCTTCAATCTTCTGGTGAGGTCCTAAGTGGACTAGAAGTCTGGTCAGATGATAAAGGGATCTTTGGTGTCGCACTCACTTTCTCAAGTGGAACATCCGTTACGTATGGCAATCAAGGCAATGGCAGGACTGATAACCTAAATATTGCTCCTGGAGAACTGGTCCAATCAGCAAGATTATGGGGTAACGGTAAAGGTCAACATCTTGGACATATCTACATCAAGACAGATAAGCAAGAATTCGACGTCGGAATGCCCAAGCCAAATGATGGATACGTCGCAAATATTGGCGGCGGCCTGCTCGTGGGAGCATTCGGCTACACAGGCGATAAATACCTCGAAAGTATCGCTTTTCTCTATCTAGGAGCCAAAGTTGACCACATTGAAATCGGAGACGTCAAATTCGACCCCGATCCATCCGGAACCTCCACCAACATCGCTCCCGTCTACATCATCGATAGTACATTCGGCAACCCAAGCAACAGCACTGGTCCGGTTCCCTTCACGGTGGCCGGCGCCGATGCAGTGACCACATCCACCACCTGGACCCAGACCACAACCGGCAAGTTTGGAATGTCCATGTCCGTTGAGGTAGAGGCCGAACCCTTTGGCATTGGCGCCAAAATCACCGGTGGATTCGAGTGGTCCGTCGAGCATTCCACCAGCAAAGCTACGACTAAAACGGACACCATAACCATCACTAACACCGTGGGGCCCATCCCGCTGCAACCTGGTCATGGCAAAGAGTGCAAGATATTTTACCAGAAGGGAGAGGGTAATTTCCCTTATACTTCTACCGTGACGCTGAAGCTCGTGGATGGGAACGATGTCTCCTATCAGGAGAAAGGGGAGCTGAAAACTGTGCAGTACTCTCAAGCAGATGCTTCGTGCGTGGACGTGAATCAGCCTATCAGATGGGAAGGGACTTTGAAGAATCCCCCTAAGGGAGTTACTGCCGGTTAAGGGTTTTTCTCTTCAGTTTCAAATATTATTTCCTTTGCATGTACATAGAAGGAGTAGGGGAATGCTGCATGTCTGGAGATATGGGACTGCGACGATTCTGCCCAAGGGAATAATTCCCGACCGAGGGTATGGACTTACTGCTGGATACGAGCTTTACTAAGTAAAATCAAATGTTACATCCTTTGCGTTACTTTATTGGTGCTCTAGGAGAACAGGTGTTCTTCGCTTGAGTGATCCCAGGTATTTTGCGTCCAGCGTTCCGGACCCTCGACATATCTCAGAACCAACCACTATGTCCATATGACCTAGCTCTGCAAAACTGTCTTTATCTAAAACTCTGAATTACTGTGGAGGAGTGGGGTAAGCGAAATTCACGACACATAGTTTGCCATCTTTGAGAGTTGAGTGGTTGGTTGAAATAGAAGCATAGTGCTGCACGTAGTCCCGACCAGAAGACGCATGCAGTTGCAAAATTTTCCGGTCGATGGCAGATACAGTAGGTCGCATTCAGTCGAATAAACTGTCTTTTTTCTCAGTTGTCGAAATGCTGACTCGAGAAACACTGCGCTCAGGCTCGCCTTTAATTAGGATCTTATTCCAGTTTCGCTTCTTGATCAATGGATGAACTTTGATGATCAAATGTCCTGCTAAAGAGGTGGCCATAATACCTGTTTGAACTGAGGCTGCGGTTGGTCTGTGATATACAGTCTGGCATGCAGAAGACTCGGAAGATTGTCCCCTCGAGCGAAGCAGCACCTAGAGTCAGATCAAAATGGAAGTACGAATGATGTAGAAGAATTCTGCATCTTTGGCAGGCATATTGTCTCGGAGTCAAACATTTCCACAAAAAAATCTCACTTATTGGGAAAAATCTCACTTATTGGGAAAAGAAACGGAATGCGGTAGATTTCGGGCAATGTTCTCGTCTCCAACCTCATGGGATCATCGAAGGTATTCCCCGCTCATTTTGTTTCACACTATCGCATTCCGATACGGTTCAGAATAGGAACATGTAACAATAATACAAAGAACCTTTTTCCCTAGCGACGTCATTGTCGTTGTTAGATGTATGGTAGTTTCATGGTTCACACCAGCAACTTTCACTTACCACCATAGACTTTTATGACCAATGCTGCGAAATTATCGATAGAGAATCATTCCCCAGGTCAAATGCAAGTAGGTATTTGGAGTTCTTCACTCGAATGAGACACATATCATCATCCATTCACGTTGTCTGACGCCGTAGTCGAGTTTGTCAGGATTTCATTGACCGAGTCCAGAGTCTTCGCCAAATCACCTTTTCATCAAGTATAGCGTGTCGTGCAGTATCGGAAATCTTGGACCCCTCTGGACCCTTGGACAACGCTTGTCTCAATCTTTGAGCCCTTGCAGTCCTTGTTCCTATGTACCACATAGTAGACCAGCTTAAAGAGTATTGTCCCGCCCCACAACAGAGAGCTATCATTCATGCTTTTTGCATCGACATACCAAACTGTAGGCCGAAAGCTGAAGAACGTTGCTACTGCCGCCTAGATCAAGACTACAGTATTAGTAGGAAGACCAAAGGCGTCCCAGTTTCCAAGGTCGGAACTTCAGCGGAGGGAAGGCAGAAGATTGGGATAGTCGACAGTAGAGGATGAACAGTATTGATAACATGTAGGAGCCCAGAAAACCATGAGCGACAAGAGACACAAAGGCATTGAAGGCCGCGGTGGAGGCGATGTTGATGAGAGCGAGAAGGAGCGTTATTGTCGCTGTCGTGAATATGGAGTAGATAGGGAGCTTGGAAGATTTGTGGACCTGGAAACTTTCGTCAACTTGCTGCTATCTTTCCGGTGAAATTCAATCTGCGATGGAAGTCTTTCCTGACCGGGGAGATGAAAGATTGGATTTGCTGAAAAGACGAACGACGTCGCAGGTCCAAATTTTTCTTCTTCATCACTCAAATATCGTAGAGAGGCATTGTTGACTCACTCTGTTGATATACTGTGACCCAGGAAGGCCGAAATCCCTGGCAAAGGCCCACATCATGCGTGATGCAGCCGCCATGACTGATATATGACAGCATACGATAAGGAGCTCTATCAATACCGCCATCGCCGTTGCGCTTCCTAGGTTGTTTGTAGCTCGGGAGAATATTTCTAAAAATGGATAGCCAGTCGGTGAATCAAGAGTCATCTCGACATCCCCTAGACAGAAGCACAACGCGACAGTGACTGCAAATCCTAAGAGTCCATTGATAGCGACGCTGAATATTAAAGCATGGGCTACGACTGCAGATGCATTGTGAATGTCTTCACACATGTGTACTGCTCCATCGGTACCAGGTCGTATTTTCGGGTCAATCTCATTTATCCGATTTAGACTTACCAACGAAGGCAAGTTCAGTAGTCACGAGGTCAATGAAGAATACTAGATCATCATTCATGTAACCGCTGAGGCTCAGAAGCTGAGTGAAGACATCCTCAGCGGCCCAGCATGAAGAGAATTAAAATATGGGAATAATTATGACGAAGATCCCTGCGAAGTGGAAACCGAGAATGGCGCCTTCAATCTTTGGAAGATGGCGAGCTAATAATGTGTTGGAGAAAACACTAATAGCAACAAGGGCATACAGTAATAGAGTGCCATGCCAGCGCTGAAAACCGTACTCGGGATAAATCAAGACGAGTAATCATTGGAGTATTGTACCACCTAGATAGCTAGACGAAGCAACTGCAGCTTGCCAAGCAACAACAGTCTGCCATCCTAGGAAGAGTCAGCTTTTTGATAAGATCAGTCTCTAAATTCATATCACGAACATAGCTTATGAACTTTCTTGAAAATTGTGAAACCACATGATAAGTCCAGTGGTATGATTCCCGCCTGCTGTCGACATTCTGTGTAATTCAAAATTTACATCACGCCGTGCATAAGTATTATGACACCGAAATCAACTCAATCATTTAAACAATAATTGTGAAATAGCTCTGTCAACAAAATCGATAGTCGTATATCAAGTCAACAAATTCATCATTTTCAAATGCGTGAACAAGTGTTCTTTGTAATCAATCAATCTCTTCATGCAAAATAATGAAATACAAACATAATTTGATTCGAAAAAAAATAAATTTCTTTTTAAAAGAACGAATGTTGAAAATCTAAATTCGAATAATATTTGATTTTTGTGATCATTGATTTTTTTTCAATCAAATTCGAATTCATCTGATGATTCAACATAATGTAAAAAATTGCGAATTTTTGATTTTTTTGCGAAAACAATCAAGACTTCGTTGTGATTTGATTTCATCGTGTTTCAAAATCGTATATATCATTTTCGAAATCAATCATGACATCGTTGAAATTTTTGATTATAAATGATCGATTCGATACTAAACATCATTTTTTTCGAAACGAAATTTATGTTCATCAAAATCGAATTCATAAACGCAACAATGAATTGCGCTTAATTGCTCGAAATGAAATTTCGCAAATTGATATTAATTTTAGCGAATTTCGATTGATGTTCATTTACAGCAATCAGACAATGAAAAAACTAACGCATGAACATATGACACGAAATGAAATTCTATTCGAATGAAGTTTCGAACATCGATGAAAACGAAATAAAACACAATTTATAAAAAAATGTTCAGTAAAATCGCTTGACGCGAATGATCGATCGAGAAAAATTCTGATCAATTTTGCGTTCGTATTGCTTAAAGTCGATAAATTCAATCAATATTTAATTCACGTTTTCAAAAAGAAAATCGATTATATTTCATTTTATCAATCATCAAAATTTTTGCGCTCGTGCAATTGTTGCATATGTTGCATCGCAATCAACAATTTCATATGATATCAAATTGTTTAATCAAAGTTGTAAAACAGAATGAACACATTTCAACGTTTCAACAATTATCAAAATCGATTCATTATCGCAATAGTTTTGAAATTTTCAAAATTTCATCGTTGCAAAAACTCGTCGTTTCGTTTCGAAAAATTCAATTTTTCACAATGTTTGCAACGTTTCAATGCGATTTCGAACATAATTTCATGCGCATTCGATCGATTTTCGATATTTTTAATTATTTGAATAGAATTCATTTCGTGTTTCAATATGAATTTTTCATTGTAAATTTTATTTATTGAATGCAAATGTTATTAAGATGCGAAATCTGTGAAATCGCAAAGCAATGACGAAATGTCGAATTATTTCGCAATTTTATCAGATGCAATTCTAATCTTGAAATCGTTTCGAAAAGAATTTTTTTTAAAGAAATTTCGAATTTGTTTGTCTTAATAATAATTACAAATAAATTCGAAAGTTTTTTTAAAAAAAACTTTGTCGAAAATTTTTAGAATTAAAATCAGATCTGATAAGATTGCAAAATTCGAAACGAACACAAATTTGACAACGACGCAATTTTCGAAACTTCAAAATTATTGCGATAATAAATCGATTTTTGTTATTTTTGCGACGTTGAAATACGCTCATTTTGCTTTACAATTATGACTAGATAAATGAAAATCATAAATGATTTTTGATTGAAATACAAAATGCGAAACAACTGTATGACGCAATAAATTCGATAATGAAACGTTAAACAGAATTTGAATTAATCAAATCGAAAAAAAATGTCGCAATTCGCAATTGAAAATTCGAAAAAAAAAAAAATGTCAAACATATAAATTTTCAATTGCGAAAATTGCAATCATTTGATCATATTTTCGAAACATATCATGATTTCTAATTGAATTTAATGCGATAAAACGATAAAACACGTGATATCGATTTCAATTTGAATCGATTGATTTCGAATCAGAAAAAAATCGATTATTTGATTGCATTTTCACAACGTTATTATTGATAAATCAATTGTTCGAATTTCAATAATAAGAAAAAAAACGTCTTTGAATTTCGTCGTACAAATAATGTGTGAAATGCTATGCAGAAATATAATATTATTACATAATTACACGAAAATATCGAAATGAAAAACAAATACATGAAAATCTGACAAAACATATGTAAAAAAATTGATTATAAACGAATTTCGACTTTGTCATTTCATGTGATAAAATAAAAATGTTAATTTTAATGATTGCAAATGTTAATTTCAGATATTAAAATCGATGCACGTTCGTCACATTATTTTTCGTTTTTTTTCAATTTCGTTTCGAAACGATCAATTGATTTTTTTCATTTCTGTCGATCAACAAAATACGTAATTTCGATAATTCGTTCGTAAATGCGTTGAGTTCATAACGAACGCGACAACGATAAAAACGTACAAAAATTCGAAATGAAAACGACGAAAACGACGAAAACAACGAAAAAATTTTTGCAAATTATTTGATTTTGAATTTGCGAAAATCGTTGAATGTCAAAAATATTTAATGTTTAATATGATAAAACGATCGTTTTCTCAAAACATGAAAATTTTTCAAAAAGTTTGCGTTTGAATCGAAATGTGAAAAAATTATTAAAACAATTGAAATATGCAAAAATATCGCGTTTTTTTGTATGACAAAAACGCGTTTTTTTTTGTAAAATTCAAAACATGCGATGTTCATTAATGATTAATACAAATAGAAAATAGAAAAAATGAAAACGTTTTCGAATTTTAGTTCGAAATTTGATTGCGAAACGTGAATCATAATATTTGCGATTTGATAATAAGATACGTCATTTGAAAATATTCGAAATCGAAAATCTTGAAACAAACTGATCGAGATGAGAAAATTGTTCAACGTTTTGAATTTTTGATCAAGATAATGATTCGTTTCTATCAAACTTTCGATGTAATCAGAAATATTTGTGTTTTGATGACGAACGCAAATCTATACGAAATATTTGAAATCGAAATCATTGTAATTGATAAAAAAATTGATTTGCAATCAATTCGCGAAATTTGCAAACGATGACGTAACATCAAATCGATTATACAATGAAACGAACAATTTGATTATGTTAATAAAATTATCGCAACAACGATTAACGCATTGATATTTTTGCATATGCGAAAATTGATGTGTACATTGCATTCAACAAAACATCAACGTAATGAATTTTCTAAAAAATGATCAATTCATACAATTTTTCGCGAGTAATTTCGACGATAATAAACAAACAATTGAAAATTTTCGAAAATTTCAAATCGATTATATCATGAAACAAACAATTTCATCACATTAATAAAATCAACGTAATAACGATTAACGCATCAATATTTGAACGCATGCGATAATCGATGTGTACGATTCATTTAATAAAACGTGTATGTAATAAATTTTTTGAAAAATAAATAATTTTTGCGAATTTTATAAATAATTTCGATGAAATAATAAAACATTAATGTAAACGTTTATTTTTCGTTTTTTTTCAATTTCGTTTCGAAATGACTAATTCAACATTCTCATTGATTGACGAAATGTATGATTTTTATAAATCATTCGTAAATGTTTATTTAAATCATTATTAAAATCAAATTGATCAAAATAAATGCGACAACAACGAGAAAAATCAAAAAAAACGAAAAAAAACAAAATTGACGCGAAAAGCTTTCGCGAACATATGAAATTTCGAAAATTTCATTTTTGCAATATTTAAAATTTGCAAATGTTTCTGAATTGACGTAAAAAATGTTTGACAATTTGTATAATAAATGAATCGATTTTTTTAATCGATGTTTTTGATTGATTGCAAACAAAAAATAAACGATAATGCAAAATTGATATGTGACAAATGATCGAATATCGTCGTTTTGCGAAAAAACGAAATTTTTGATGTTGTCGTAAATCAAATGATTTAGATTTTTCACGAAAATGCGAATCAAATCATCGATAATGTAATAAAATCTTGATACAAATGTTCGAAAAAATGAAATCGAAAATATAAATGAACAAATGATTGATAATTTCTTCATCGATTTTGATGTGATATTGAATGTCGCAATAGAAAAATGCGAACATTTTGATAATTTTGATTCAAATATCGATGCAAAACAAAATATCAATTTTGATATTGCAAAAAAATTAAACGAAACAAACGAAACAAATCAACAAACGATTGTTAATTTCTTTATGATTTTGTATGTGATTTTGAGTGTAAAAAATCGAAAATTCGAACTTTTGATGTTTCGTGACTGAATATTCGAACAATTTATTTTTCGTTTTTTTTCAGTTTCGTTTCGAAACGACAAATTCATTATTTTTATTGAATGACACGATCAATGATCGAAACGACTTGTTCGTAAACGTTAATGCAATTCATTTTTGCAATTAAAATAATCGAAACGAATGCGAAAACAAGAAAAAAAATTGAAAAAAAATGAAAAAAAACGAAAATTAAAAAAGAAATTTCTGCAACAATACGAAATTTTTGAAATTTTGATTTCGAAAAGTCTAAAATTTGCAAAGATTTATTTTTGACGCAAAAAACATTTGTCGATTTATATTGTAAATAAATCGATTTTTCAAACAAGTTTTTGTTGAAAACAATACGAATTTATTTCGCACGCATGTGTTGATTCAAACTTTTCGATTTTGAATTTTTTGAGTTTTGATTAATCGACGATTTCTGATTGACTGTAAATTTGAAATAAACGATGATTTGTTTTTGACTTGAAAATGTTTGAAAAGATAAATTGTTTTGATTTTGAAACAGATTCTTTTTTCTGAATTTTTTATCGAACATTTCGAACAGATTTTCGATAATGAAATCAAATTTGATCGAACGAAATTGACGAACATCGAAATTCTGTTGAAAAAAATGACGATTATGATGTTGTCGCAAATCAAATGATTTAAACTTTTTAACAAACATGCGATTCAAATCATTCGCAATCAGATAAAATTTCTGAATGTAAAATTCTTGATGTTTTCGAACTGAATTATGCGATGAAATAAATGAAAAAATGAACGAACAAACGATCGTTGCGTTTTTTCTTGACTTTGAATTGATTTTGTATGTCGCAATCGAAAAATCTGAACGCGTTGATACGATGACTGATTTGAAAATTATTGAAAATCAAAATTTCTGATTTCGTGATGTTGCAAAGAAATTAAACGAAACGAACAAACAAACAAATGTCGACTTTTTCTTGATATTACATGTAAATTCTGATGCGAAAATTCGAAAATTCAAGTTTTCGACAGATTTTCGAACATGATGTTCGCGTTTGTGCTGACGAAACATTTTCTTGAAATTGAAAATCTCGTCGCAATGTTTACACGATGTTGATTTTTCTGTTGATTTTGATATAACATCGAGTGTATTTAATTGAAAATTCGAATTATTTGATAAAACACGTCGTACAAACGCTTTCGAAAATGTTTTCGTTAAAGTTTTATTGAAACGTTTCAACGAAATGAATTCAAATTGAATTTTGAATTAATCAAACGCATGATCACATAAACATTTCGACAACAAATTCAACAAATTTGATTTGCGATACAAATGTTGACATTGTTGAAAATATTGCAAAAAAATCGCGATTTCGCTATACAGATCGAATTCGAATCTGTCAAATGTTAATGATGAATCGAAAATTTCAATATTTTGAAACGTTGATGTTGATTTGACAATCTGTTTTGTTTTCGAAATTTTTTTGAATTTGATTCGTTTGATTTTCGAAATTTCAAACGTGATTTTCAATTTTTGTTGTTTGAAAACAAATAAAAAAAATGCGTTCGTTAAAATTATATCGAATTTTCGCAAAAACGTAAAAATCGATTGATTTTCGAATCATGTGTTGACAAAGTCATAAAAAATTGTTTTCATTTTATTCAGCAGATTTGATTCGCAAAATAAATGCAAACATTGTTGAAAATATTGAAAAAAACTTGCGATTTCGCAAAATATTTCATTTTCTGAATCAGAATAAGAATATTTCGAATTGAAAATGTTTAGATTTTTGAATACGAAAGTCATCGTCAAAACAAAAGAAAAAAGTTAATTTTAACAATGAAACGAATGCAAATTCGAATTAATTCTCAAACAAGACAAATGATTCGAATATTTGAATAAAACGAAAATTTCTTGATTAAATATCAAATTCAATTTCGAATTGAAAAAACAACGTTGTTTTGATAGATAATTGAATATCATTTCGAAAAATTTTCAAACATAATGAATAAATTCAATATCGAATGCTGATGTATAATTTCGCTAAAAGATTTTTGTCGTTTCTGATAAAAAGATATTGAATTCAACGTCGAAACGAAAAAAACAAAATTTTTTGTTAATGAAACAAATATGATCTCGCAATGATTTCGAAAAAACGAATAATTTCAATACTGATTTCTTATCGAAATACTGAACGAAAATAATAAAAATATTATCAATTTCATCACAGATGTTGAAAAATCGAAACTGATTTGCAGAATCGACAAATGTAATTTTTGAAAATTTTCAAGAATCAAAAATGATTCAGATATTGATATGAAATTGTCAATATTGAAAATTCTGTCGAAAAATTGACTGATTTTCTGACTCGAATATTGATGTTATCATTGAAAAAAAAAATCGATTTGTTAAAGATTTGATAAAAATTCTGAAAAATTCTCGAAACAAATAAATGATTCGAAATTCGATCGAGAAATAAAATTTCGATCGAAAATTTCTGATATAATAATTTTCGATATGAAATTCCGAAAAACTGATATTGAATTTATCGCAAAAATTGAAAAGAAAAATCGTTTTATTGAAATCAATCGACACGTTTTCGAATTGTTTTTCGAACAAAGAAAATGATTATATTATCAAATATTGATTGATTTTCAAATAAAATATTGAACGACTTTCTGATTCGATATTAAAATTATCGAATAAAAATAAAAAAACGATCGTTTTGTTAAGAAAATAGATAAATTTTCGAAAAATTCTCGAAAAAAATAAATGATTCGAAATATTGATGATCAAAAATCTGATTTGATAATTGAATTTTTGCTTTGATTATTGTTCGAATATTTTGATATGATGTTTTCTTGATAATTTAAATTTGATTTGATGACTTAATCGAATCATCGTAAAAACATTTTGTCAGTCGAAATGAAACGAATTTGAATCAACGTTCGAAAAAAAATTGTTTTCGTAACATCGATTATCGTTGAAATTCGTTTGTCAAGATAATTAATTAAATCGACAAACGAATTTATTATGTTTCGTTTTTTCGCATTCACAATCAATTTATAACGCTTTGTTGTTTTTTTTGAATGATCAAGCGATACGAATCTATTATGCTTCATTATCAATTTTTGAAATTTAAGACAAAAAATTTTGCTTATTTGATGCTCGCGTATTTTATAACGAACATAACGTGATTGATTTCGATATAATGTAAAATACTATGCAAAAATATAGTATTATTACATAATTACACGAAAATATCGAAATGAAAAACAAATACATAAAATTTGACAAAACATATGTAAAAAATTTGATTATAAACGAATTTCGATTTTGTCATTCGATGTGATAAAATAAAAATGTTAATTTTAATGATTGCAAATGTTAATTTCAAATGTTGAAATCGATACACGTTCGTCACATAATATTCAAAAAATTGTTTCAACAATTTTTTCTTCGTACAGAAATACATTATTTTTTCTTTTATATGTATACGCATTTTTTCGATATCGTTGTTGCGAATAATCGTACAAAAAGAAAAATAAAATTGTTTTATTACGTGTCGTTCAATCACTCAATCGTTTTTTCATTTATTTCGAGAAATTCAAATATTTTCATAAGCATTATAATTCAGATAATGCGAATATTTTTTAAAATATGTAATTTTGTATGCTTGTGACGAGTAATTCAGTCTTTTTTTCAAAATTTTCGAAAGTTTTCTTTTTTATTTTCGTTACAATTTGTTGTTCAATGCGTCATCAATAACAAAAAAATTCGAAATTTTATTCAGTTTGTTTTTTTTGCAATTGTTTTTGAACAATTGTTGAAATACAATTTTCGCAAATGTGTTGTGCAAATGTTGCAATCAAAATTCAATTAATATAATTTGACGAAAAAAATATTAATGCGTTTTTGTTGAAATTAATGTTTTAACATTCGCACATTTTTTGTGCTTTCATTTGCATGTATGTTACAAGAAAAACGAAATTCAAAACAATAAAATGATAATCATTCATGATTTTTTCAATAGATTATGAAAATCGAATTAACAATTTTCGTTACATTTAATATCAATTACAACATGTCAGAAAACGTCGAACAATAATAACTAATCGTCAAACAATACAACAGAAATTGCAATATTAACAGCAATAATCAATTTCTGTGAAATATTCAATCTTGTCAAATCAAAACGACACAATTGCAATCGAACAATATTCAATATCTTGATACACAGTACATTCAATACGTTTTCAGTTACAGCGATAATATTTTTTTTACGAATTCGTCATTTATTTATTTTACGATGTCGAAATATTTACGCGAATTTTATTACTCAATCAAAATGACGATTTTTATTTCTTTTACGAAATCAACAATTTTTGCGAATTTCGTATCGTTTATCTTCATTTTTATTTCGAAATTTGATATTTTTTCTTGATCATTTCTTTTATGCATCTGTTTATTCGCGAATGATTCAAAAACGACGCAAAATTTTCGATCGCTGTATCACGAACACACGATTTCAAATTTTATTAATGTTTCGAAATGCAATTGATATCAACAAACAAAAAAAACACAAAAAATTTATCACGTTCGAAAGCACGAGTTGACAATAAAAAACAAAATAAAACAAAAAACGAAAAAATTGTTGAAACAACAAAAAGAAATTCGTCTGATCAAAAAACGAATTGAAAAATATATTTGTCGACGTTGCAAAAACAATACGAAATTTGACAACAACATCAAGTTTCACGAACATATTCGCATTTGTTATGCAAAAAAGTCGAAAATTTTTGCGCAAATCTCAGAATCGAAATTCGTTTCGAAACAATCAATGTTTTTATCTTTTTCGTCATTTCGATCGATTTTATTTTCTTTGTCATTTTTTACGTTATCGAAATCAGTAATCGAATCATTGATTACATCGTCGAAAAAGTGTTTCACTGTTTATCGACTCGAAATTTGATCGATTTTGATCAAAGCGTTTGAAACGTTTGAAATCAACTTTTAACTTTTTTGATCATTTTACATAATATTTGAATCGATTTCATGTTCGCAAAACATATTATCAAGAAATTTTAATCGATTTCGAGCGCATAAAATTGATGCAATGATATATTTTATCGAAAAACGATATTTGATTTTTGCATCATTGTATTGTAAACATTACGAATTGAACATATATGAATTCATCGAAACATTCATTTCATTTCATATCATTTTTGCATTTTTTATTCGTTTTATTCAGCATTATTTTTATTATTGTCATGAAAAAATAATGATATCGTTTATTTGTATCAATAACAATGTTTTCAATTTTTAATTAATTGCAAACAAATTTGACGAATTCAACAAATTGTTATTGTGTCACGCGCAATACGCGATTTTTTTTGCGTTTTCGCAAACGACATATGTTGTGACATCATGAAAATACATTTGTCGAATTGTGTTAATATCATATCAATATTCAAAAAAAAAATTGATGAAATAATATCGTGATCGTGTTGAAAATACTTGAACAATTTTGTAAAATCGAATGAATTTACATAACATTGAAAATCACGTTTAATCGTAACTCGTTTTTTGTTTGAAATTTCAAAATGAAAAAATACGACGATTTTCTCAATGATATGTCAATTGATATATTATAATTATGTTAATAATATACACAATTGATTTCGTTATTAACAATAAACGTATCAATGCGACAAAGCGCGCAACGATAACAAACGTTATTCACATAAATATTTTGTTATTTTGTTTTTCGTTTCAAACATTCATATCGCGATCGATGTAATTTGATTTAAAATTGATAATTAAAATCATTTCAAAACGAAAATTCAATGAACAGTTTGAATTCATTTTGTTATTTTTGATTCATTTTTTCATGTCGATAAATGTCATCTGATATTGAATATTGATCGAATTGTTTCAAAATTTCAATATGAATGAAAGATTGAATGTTATTCGATATAGTTTCGTCATTGACAGAATACGTTTTTTATTGATTATTGATTGATTCGCAAATTTTAAAAACGTTAACTCGACGATTTGTAATTGATGTTTGATAATTTTACTAAATTGATTTAACAATGACGAAAATTTCGATGAAAATTTCACATTCACATTCACGTTCGTATGTGACAAAAATTGTTTGATGTGTTTGTCAAATCATAATGATTCGAAAATATGTCGAATCATAATTTTTGATAAAATATCGTTGAAATTTTCGAGCAAATTATCGATCAATTGACGATTGTGTTTGTACGACGAAAATTTTTTTTGATTTGTTTTTCGATGTTGATATAAACGTTGTCGAATTTGATTATAACAATTTTCATAATTGACGAACATTTCAAATTTTTTTAATTTGATTTAATACATACGTTTTGATGTTTATTTTGTGAAAATGATTTATCATGCGAAAAAATGATAAATTTTGTTTATCGTTTGAACGACGACTAAAACGACGTTTCGAAAATAATTGAAAATGTGAATTTTTCATTTTGACGATGTGATTACAATTTTGTTGAATTCGATTTATTATATCGAATTGATTGACATGTTTTTGTCGCACGAAATGCGTTTTGTCGACAATCGATATCGTCGAACACATTCAAAAAATATTTTTATTTTGATTCGATTTATATTGTTTCAAATTTGAATATCATTCGTATTTTTTAAACAACAAATGAATTTGCACATGTTCGTTATACGATAATTTTGTAATGATAATCATGAATTTGAATGATTTTGTTTGAAAACGATCGCGAAAATATTTTTTTTTGTTTTGCGTTTTTAAAACATAATTGTTGAATTTTTCGTTTCATATTAACGACGCATTTGAATCGAATTTTTTATTTGTTTTCAATTTGTTAAATATTTGTGTTCGAATATCAATCAATGATTTTTTTCAATTCGACATTTTGTTTGAATTTTCGTCGTAAATTTTGTGAACGATTATGTAAAAATTCGAACGTTTGTCGTTTTCGTTTTTTTCGATGAATTGTTCAATGTTTTTTTTTTAATTTAATGTCATCGCGAAAATATTATGATCGATATGAATTTATCGACGAAATCGTATTTTTAAAAAAAATATTTGAAATCACACATACAAACGTGTTATAATTTTTTTTTATTGCACGATGATTTTCGTCATTTTTATCACGATAACGACGATTTGTCGATGAATCATTTCATTTTTTTGCATTTTTGTATAGTTTGCGATCATATTTTTGTAATCAAAAAACATGACAAATTGTTCGACAATTTGAATTCAAATAATGTTAATTGAATGAAAAAAATCGTCAAATAAAATAAAAACAAATTTTGTTCATATTCGATTTTTTTGCATTGATAACATCGTTTTTTTTTTATTTATCATGAATAATCGCATTGTAAACATTGTCAAACATTGATATTGTTTTAATTTTTCGTTGAATTCAAATATTTCGATGCATAAATTATTTCGATTGTTTTTCGACAAATATTTGACGAAATTAACAATCGATTTTCACAATTCGTCATGTTCACAATTCGTTATCAATTCATTTTGATCAAATTTAAATTTCGTGATCAACAAATCGTGTATATATGTTGTTTGTCGTTGTAAACATATCGATTCATTAACGCGTCGTCATTGTTTTCATCGATCGTATCATTTTTTTTTTCATTTTCGAATTGTGATTTCGTTTCGTCGATTGTCATTCATGCAAACGCGTTTTGAATTTCAATCGACATGTTGAAAAAATTTGAAATCGAATGTATCATTATTTTTATTTTGAAAAACAACAATCGAAATGATTTGCGTCGAATCGTCATCGTTATCGTCGTTGATAATAATACAATATCGATTTGATTTTGATTTTGACGAACGCAAATTTTGATCAATTTTTGCAATTTTTGATTTTTTATTTTTATTTTTTATTTTTTTATTGATAAAAATTTGTTGTTATTTCGACAAATTTTCGCTCGATGAACGACGTTGAAAAAACGAATAAAAAAAAAATAAATCGTTATTAATTTTTAAAAACAACGAACATGTTCGAAATATCGATGATCGAAATTAATTGATTATGTGAATAAATGTGAATTGAAAAAAAACGAAATACAAAAAATATTAATTTGAAAAAACGATGAATCAAATGCGATGAACGTAAAAAATTTATTGTGTATTTTTTCGTGATTTCGAATCGATAATAATTGAATGTTGAAATTCAAACGCGACAAAAAATTCAAACGCGACAAAAAAAAATAATTGACAATTTTTGTTCAATTTTCGTTGAACAAATATTTGACACAATTTGATCAAAAAAATGTATCGAATAAAAACAAACGTATTGTTGAAAATCACATTTGACGTATTAATTGTTAATTTGACGATCGATATGTTTTTTACGTTGATATTAATTTCATTTGTTTCATCGCGAAAAAAAATCAAAAATATTGTTTTCGATATAAAAATCGTCGAAAATTCGAATAAAATGAAAATTGTCGAAAATCGAAACAACGATTCGACATTGAATTGAATAAATATTGTTTTCGATGTGAAAATTGTCGAAAATCGAAACGACGATTCGATATTGAACAAAATAAACATTGTTTTCGATGTGAAAATTGTCAAAAATCGAAACGATAATTTGATACTGAATTGAATAAACAAAAAAATTAAAAACGATTTTAAATTTTTTTCGATGTTGATTACATAAAAATAAATTAAAAAATTTGAATTTTATATGATTTTGAATCATTGCGACATATTTTTGTTCATTTGCGTTCGAAAAAATATCGCATGAAATTTTACGATACGTCAAAATGTTACAACGTATGTATTGTAATAACATCGAAAATTTGTTGATATCGCGATCGCAATAATGTGTTCGATCATCATGTTTTCGTCGATTTGTGATAAAAACATTCGTGATTTTTGTAATTTAAATTGATGTTGACGTTCGTTTTTATATTGTATTGTGATTGATATCATGATTGTGATAAAAAAAATGCGATATTCATATTTAATAAAAATTCAAACACGATTGACAAAAAACGATATTAAAATGAAATGAAATTAATTCATAAAAATAAAATTCATTCATATGTGAACATTCATTCATTCGAATTCATGTAATAATTCGTTTATTCGAATTCATGCATTTATTCATTCATTTGAATTCATGTTCATTATTCAATTCATGTTTTTATTCATTCGATTCAAATAATTCGTTTTTCGTTTTTATTTATTCATTCGAAATTCATGCAATTATTCATTTATTCGAATTCATTTATTTTCATTCAATTCATTCAAAATTCGATTATTTATTCATTCGAATTTTTTTGATTTCATGCAATCATTCATTTATTTGAATTCATGTTAATTCATACGAATCACGTGTTTTTATTGAAATTGAATGCAATAAATGTAATATTTCAAACATTTATCATATTGTTATTTTCGTTATTTTCTGTTTGTTCGTCATCATTTTTTGTTTTTTGATCATCATTTTTTGTTTTTTCGTCATCATTTTTTGTTTTCATCGTTGTCGTGACGAAATACTGTTTCAATTTCGACGTGTTGACAATAACAATTTCGATTTTAATCGTCGAACAAACGAATTTAACGATTTTAATAAATTTTTTTTGAATCACGCGTAACACGCGATATTTTTTTTGTTTTTTCGCAAACGACATATGTTGTGATTTCATCAATATGTATTTGTTCGTTTGCGTCAAAATCACATTTGTTTTTATCAAACGAAATGTTAAAAAAAATGCATCACGATCGTGTTTTGAAAATTTCAATATTTTTGAAATTTTTTGTGAATTTACGTAACGTTAAAAATCGCGTTTGATAAAAATTCGCTTTTTATTCGAAATTTTTGAATGAAAAAAAACAATAATTTTTTTTTGAAAATGTTGATTGACATATTGTAATTATGTTAACAATAAATATGATCGATACGATTATCAAAAACAAACGTATTTGAATAACGAAAAACACGACAACAACGAATTCATTCAACATCAATAATTTTTTTTTTTTTTGTCATTTCAAACATTTAATATTCGATTTATGTATTTTAATTTAAAATTGATGACGAATATTTTTTTGAATGTGAAAATATAACGAACATTTCGAATTCATTTCGTCATTTTTAATTCAATTTTTCATGTTCGCGAATGTCATTTGATATTGCAAATTGATCGAATCGTTTCAAAATTTCAACATGAACGAAAAATTGAATGTTATTCGATATAGTTTTGTCATGAATAAAATACGTTTTTTGTTGATTATTGTCGAATCAACAAATTTTCGAAATGTTGATTTTGCGATTTGTATTTGATTTTTGATGATTTCATCAAATTTATTCAACAATGACGAAAATTTCGAAAAAAAAATCATATTTACATCGATGTTTAAATGTGACAACGATTTTTTGATATTTTTGTCGAATCACGATGATTCGAATGTATATCGTATCATCATTTTTGACAAAACATCGTTGAAATTTTGAAACAAATCATCGATTTTTTGACGAATTTGTTTGTACGACGAAATTTTTTTTTTATTTGTTTTCGAATTTCATGTACGCGTTGTCAAATTGAAAATAACGATTTTCATTTAATGTCGTCAATTTTTTTTTTATTTATTTCGCGTCATATTGCATAATTTTAACATTGCAAAATCATCGAAAAATCGTTTGTCGAACGAAATTTCGATCAAAAATGCGATTTTCACGTTTTAATTACAATTTTGTTGAATTTTTTTAATTAAATCGTAATGATCGACGTTTTTATCGCGCACGAAATGCGTTTTATTCACGATCGTTATGAATCGAACACATTAATAAAATATTTTTGACGATGTTCGATTTATTCAATTTCGTTTCGATATAATATTCGTGTTCGTTGAACATCAAATGAATTTGCATATAAATATTCATATAAAAAATTGTTGTGATTATCAAAAAATTTCGATAAATTCGATTTAAAATATTCGCGAACGTAATCGTTTTTGATTGACGCATTCAAAACATATTTTGAAATTTTTCATTTCAAATTAATGACGCGTTTGAATCGAAACGTTTCGATTCGTTCAATTGAATAAATATTGATGATCGAATATCGAATCAATTTTTGTTTTCATTTCGAAATTTTGACGACATTTTTATTATAAATTTCAAATTTATTATAAAAACATTCGATTGTTTGTTTTTGTATTTTTATCGATAAATTTTTCAATGTTTTTTTTTCAATTCAAAATCATTGTCGAAAACACGATAATCAATATTGATTCATTTTTATCGTCATTTTGCATTTATAAAACGAATTAATAAAATCAATTGTATTGTTTGAATCGAATTTTTTTTATGAAATGATTTTCGTTTTTTTGAATTACATGACGATTTTTTTCGACGATTGACGTTTTTTTTGAAATCGTTTTGATTTGCGATCATGTTTTTGTACGTGAAAAACATGATTAAAAAAATAAACGAAATACGATTTGAATTTCGACGATATCAATTGAATGAAAAAAATCATCAAATAAAATACAAACAAATTTTTTTCATTTCGAATTTTTCGCATTGATGATTTCGTTTTTTTGTTTATTTAATATGAATCGCAACATCGTGAACATCGTCAAACATTAATTTGATAATTTTTTTTTTTTGATTGAATTTTGATATTTTAATACAATCGAATTGTTTCGAATATTGTTTTGTATTTAACAAATCGAAAAATTTGCGTTCGAAATTCGTCGTGTTCGCAAAACAATCATTAAAATTTTTTGATTGAATTTAAATTTCGTGATTAACAAATCGTTTGACATAAAAATTTTTGTCGTTGTAAACATATTTATTTAAACGTTTTTTTATCGTTTTTTCGTTTGATTTTTCATTATTTTCGTCATTTTTTCGTTTTTTTTGATTTTGATGCATTTTCAATTTTGAATTTTTGTCGATTATTGAAATCAAATTTTGATTCGATATCGACGACAAACGAAATTGATTCGAAAATGTCGTTATTCGAAAAAATTTTTTTTTTATTGTGACATAAAATTATTTTTCGAATTCGTGAAAAATAAAACGATTTCGATTTCAAATTTCGATTTGACAAACGCAATTTTTTTTGAAATGAAATGTAATTTAATGTCGATAATTTTCGTTCGAATCAATGAATTTTTGATTTCGATTTCGTTTTAAATTTGACGAATTTGTCAATTTTGATCAATTTTGCGATTTAAAAAACGTTTCAATTTTTATTTGTGTTTTTCAAAAATATAAAATTTGTTGTTGCATCAATAAAATTTCGTTTGATTAACGACAAAAAAAAAAATGAAAAAAAAAAAAAATTATTAATATGTTCAAAAACAACGAACATGTTCGAAATAACAATGATTAAAATATGACATTAATTGAAAATGTGAAAAAATGTGAATTTTTTGTCAAAAATGAAATACAATAATTATTAATTTGAAAAAACAACGAATTTACGATCGAAATTTCATTCGTTTATCGTATAAAATCGTAATTTAATTCGATGAAAATTTTGTCAAATGTTGAAATTCAAACGCGATCAAAATTTCGTTTTTTTCAAACGTTTCGAAAAAATTGATTGAAATTTTCGTTTTTTATCGTGAACAAATATTTTACGCATTTCGATCAAAATGACGTATTTAATAAAAATCGAAACATTGTTGAAAATTATTTTGAAATCGCGTTTCGTTTGCGAATTTATCGATTCGAAAAAATATTCGACGTTTTTCGATTTGTTTGAACAATTTGATCGTGAAAAAATATTAAAAATACGTTTTCGAAATTTGAAATTTTCGCGTATGCGAAAATTGTGAAAATTGTCGATTAAATCGTGAATGTATTCGAAATTTTCGAAAAATGTTCGTTTTGATTTTCGTAAAAATTTCGAAAATTAAAAACGCGATTTGTTAATTTGAATTGAATAAACGTTTTGAAAATTTTGAACATCAAATTATATCGAAAATCGAAACGAATTCGTTATTGAATTGATCGATAAAATTTTGTCAAATCAAAATCGATTTTGCAAACGTTTTTGACGTTGATTGTATAAAAACAATTGACGAAAATGAATTTTTTTTTTTGAAAAATGCGATATTTTTGAACGAATTTTACAAATTTTCGACGTGTCATTATAAACAATTGAAAAATTTGTCGAATTTAATTTAAATGTTCGAATTTTTTTTTTAATTTTATTTATTCGTTTCATTGAAAATTTTACGTTATTATTCATTTGTTTATGTAAAATTTGATTTGACAATTTTTTTGAAAATCGTTGACAAATTCAATTTTTCATGCGAAATTATTCGTAAACAAAATTCACGAAACGAATGAAAAAAAAATTTTTCAAATCAATTTGAAAAAATATTTAAAATTTCGATTAATAATTTTTTGATTCATTGATTGAAAATTCATTTATTTTAATCGATTTCGACAAATTTTGTTGTTTTTGAATTAAAAATGAAATAAATAATCGCGATGTTTGAACAAAATTCGTCGTCGTCGACGTAATATCATTTAAATTTCGCGTAATTTTCAAATCGAATCAATTTTTTTGAACGATTTGTAATGTGTAATAATATCGAAATTGCGAATTATTATCGTTTTAAAATTCAAATTTCATTTCGATAAAATTTTTTGAAAATCGTTGATTTGTTTTTTCAAAATTTTAAAATTTTTTTTCAACAATCAAAAATTTCATTGAATGAATTTATTGCATTTATCGTTTTTCAATTTCAATTCATAAACGAAATTTTTTTTTTGATTTTTTGTATGAATTCAATTTTTTGTCATCGAGTTTGTTTGAATTTAACGAATCGTTTTTATATAACGACGATTTAATCAAAAAAATTTTTATTTCAAAATTTATTGAACAAACGAAATTTGTTGATTCGAATGCAATCATTTTTTGTTTTGCATCGACAATATTGATTTTGATTTATTCGATGATACGATTCATTTTTTGACAATGAATTCGTTTTGTTTAATCAACAAACGTTTTTTTGTGATTTCGTAATCATTTAAATTTGATTCAAAAATCATTCGAAAATTAATATTTTTATTCTGAAAAAAAAAATAATTTGATTTTGAAACATCATTTTTCAACGAATTTCATGATATTTATTTAATTCAATTCAATCGTTTTGACGATAATTTGCAATACAAACGTAATCGAATTTATTTTGATTGATTTTTCGATTTGATCATCAATTTCAAATTGAAAAACAATTTAATTTACATTTGATTTTTATCGTTTACAAAAATTTTTTCAAACGCGATTTACGAATTGATCATTTCGATTTGAAATGATGAAAAAAATAATTTTGAATACGAAATACGTAATGTAACAATATTTTGACACAAATTTGAATTATTTTGAATTATCGTCATCGATTTCGCAAAAACGTAATGACGTTTTTTTGTTTAAACGATCGATAATAATACAAATGACATTTTGTTTTTTTGAAATCAAATAATTCGATTATGAAATTTATCGATATATCAATTTTATCGTTGATTAAAAATCGACAATGAAATTAATAATTCGTGAACGATTATCGTGTTTTTTTCGATCGTTGACATTTGTGACAATTACGAATATAACGTTTGATTTTAATTTTTATTAAATCAATAATAATAACGTTTAATGAATTTTTCAATACGATTCATGTTCGAATGTGCACAAAAAAATTGATTTAAATCACGTCATCGAATTATTTCAATCATAAAATTTAATCGATTTGATATTCAAAAATTTTCGTTTTTAAATTGAATTTCATTTCGATTCGAAACAATTTTGCAAATTTATTTTTTTCGTTGATGATTTGATTATCGATCAAAATTTGACGATAATTAATACAATTTTCGTTTTTTCGATTGATTTGCATGACGATTCGTACAAATCGTTTTGAACGTCAATCGAACATAATTGCAATCGAAAAAAAAATTCAAAATTTGTTTTTTATAAAATTTTCGTTCGTCGTTTTCGACGAAACGAAATTCAAACATTCGAATCAAAACATCGTTTTAAAATTTTTGATTTCGAATTGATATTGAATTTTGATATTGTAAATCAATTTCAAAATTTCGATTCAACGTATTTGACGAAAAATGAATTTTTGTTTGTTATAAAATTTTTAAATTTTTGTGATCGATGTAAATTTCGACGAATTCGTCGATATTTTCGAATTCGAATTTTCAATGTTTTAAACATCGAATAATGATTAAAAATTTTTTGTTATATATTTCGTAATTGCATTCGACAAAAATCATTTTTTTATTGAAAAAAATTATCGAATGAAAAATTTCGTCGTCGTCGTATTGAAATAAAATTTCATTTAAATATCAATTTGAAAAATCGATTTTCAAAATAATTTTACGATTGCGATCGTAATGTCGAAAAATTGAAATTTCGATTATTTGTTTTTTCAAAATTTCGAACGTTTCATTAATCAAATCGATTCATTCGAAATCAATTTTTTTTTGATTATTCGAATTAAAAATTTGACGAATTTCGAAAATATTTTGATGAAACGTCGATAAAAATTGCAAAAATTTACAAACGTTTGCATTTTTTGATGCAAATTGAAACGAATTCAATTGACAATATTTTGTATTTTTTTGAATTCATTACGTAAATTTTTTGTTGATAATATGACGTCGAAAAAAAATTTTTGTTTGAAAAAAATTCGCATTTTTTGATATCGATTTGAAAAAATCGATTTTTTTTAATTTTTGAAATATTTGAATGAAATGTCGTTCGTGTTGTTTTCGAATTTTGTTGTAAATGAAAAATATCATTCAAATACATTTGACAAAAATGATTAATATATTCGAACAACAAATCGTTCATGTAATGTTGTCAATTGATCGAATCATTGATTAATTCAAAAACAATACATGATATTTGTAAATGTTTAACGAACATATAAAAATAATAAAATTTTCGTTTTGAATTCATTCGAAATTTATTGAAAATCGATATAATATTCAATTTGAACAAAAATTTTCAATCGATAATTTTTGCGAAAATTTTTTCGATCAACGAAATAAAATAATTATTACGTTTGATTATGACGTTCAATTTTCGATAATCGACACACAAACGAAATTGTTCGTTCGATTTGACGACGAATAAAATGAAAAAAACATAAAACGTTTTGTTTGAATTGATAAATTTTTTTTGAAAATTATCGTGTAAATATTTTTGAAAAATTTCGAATTTTTTAAACGATAAAAAATAAATTCGATTTCGAAATAATTGATTCGAATTTTTCGTCAATTCGATTTTGTGATCGTAAAATTTATGAAAAATAATTTGTCGATTTTTTCGAATTGAATACGTTTTCGAATCGTTTAAAAAATTCAAAAATTTTACGTTTTAATTTTTCGACGATTGTTTTCATGATTTTAAAAAAAAAAAGTTTTGAAATTCAAATCGAAATCAATTTTTATTTTGATTAAATTTTTTTGACGTTGTCGATAATTTCGTTTAATTTTTTCATTGATCAAAAAAAATATTTTGATTTTTTTTTTTTCTTTTTAAATTTCGTTAACGATTGAAAAACAATCGCGTCAATAAAAACGACATTTAATGATATATCAAAATCGAAATTTTGTTCGTCGTTTTCATGTTCGAAAATCGTAATTTTAAATTTTCGATTAAAACGTCGCGTAAATTTTTTGAATAAATCGAATTTTTTTTTGTTCGAAACGTTAATCAAATTCGATTTTTGTGTTTCGCGTATTGTTTTCATTTTTTTTTTTTTGAAAAATTTATTCGAAAATAATTTTTGTTTATTTTTCGATGACATATTTGAAATCGAAATTCAAAAATTTTTTTTTTTAACGATTGACGTTTTTTTCGATTCATTTTCAACGATAAAACGAAAAAAATCGATCGAAAAAAATCGAAATTGATCGTTTTTGAAATATTTGATATTTTTGAACGTTTTAAAAAAAAAAAAAACGACGTGAAAAATCGTTCAAAAACGATAAATAAAATGTTTTATTCGATTGTTTGTTTGAATTGAATAATTTTTGAAATATCGACGATCGAAACGATAAAAAAAATGTTTCGTCATGATTTTGAATGATTTGATGTGAAATAACATTCGTCATTGATTATGTTGAAAATCATTTCATGTTTGTTTATTCATGATTTATTTAAAATCAACGAATGTTGTTTTATTTTGATAATAAACAAAAAAACGAAAAATTTTGAATGATTTTGTATCGTCATTTTGAACAATATTTGATGAATAATAAATTTGATTTTTTTTTTTCGAAATTAAAAATTTTTTTTGAATTTCGATAAAAATATTGAAATTAATTTAATTTATGACAAATTTTTTTCGCAATTTTTTCATTAATGAAAACATATTCAAAAACATCGATATCAATTAAATCATGAATCATGATTTTTTCGATTGTCAAAAAACAAATTTATTTTTTTAATTAAAAATTTACAAAGAAATTCGTTAAAAATGTTATGTTGAAAATTTCGTGAACAAATTCTGATAATCTTTTTCGCGTTTTCGAAAAAGATAATTAATTTTTCGATTTATCGAAAAATGAAAAAACAATGAATATATTGTTAACATAATCGAAAATCGTTGCAATATTTTGAAAATTGAATATTTTTTTTTAATCAAATCGTTTATTCATTCGAATAACGACTTGTTTGATTTGCATTTTTTTCATCAATGTTTCAAATTATCACAACGACGACATTTCTTTTTTACAAAAAAACGAATTATGACAATTTTGTAAATTTTTTTTTTGATTGAATTGATGTAATTGATGATCAATTTCGCAAAATATTTTTCGTTTCGACGAATTCGAAATGTCTGTTTATGATTCGAAAATTTGAAAAAATTATCGTCGTCATTTTGAATACGTCGATGACGATTATCGATTGTTTGAATTTTTCGATGAAAAACATCAAACGAAATGAAATTATTCAGATTATTCATAATCAATTTGAATTTAACGAGAAGAATTTTTTTCAAATCATGAATTTTGTCGTCATCAAATTTGTTGAATAATTGATTAATCAATAATAAAAATTTCGAATAAAATTCGCTATATACATTCGAGAATTTCATTTTGAAATCGTCGTATTGACGTCAAATATTGCGATTATAATTTACATCGACGTAAATGATATCGAACAATTTGAAAATTTTTTCGTAATCGAAAAAAAAATGACGTTGAATTTTACGTCGAGTGTGAACGTGTTCGACGATTTTGTTTTTTAATCATTGAACGATTGCAATGATTTGTTGTTGTTTAATAAAATATCAATTCGCATTGATTTTCAATTTATTTACGCATTTATTTTTTCAAATATTATATCGAATGTAATCGAAAATGTTCGAATTTTTGTGTTCATAAAAAATAAAAAAATCGATGTATTTAAAAATTAATTTTTTGCTCTTTGAACGAATTTTGAAAAAATCAATTTTTTCGTTATAATTAGTTTTTGAGAAAACGTCGACAATCTGATCATTCGAAAAAATTTTTTTTGTAAAATTTTTTTTTTTACGAATTAAACGACGAATCGTTTGTTGATTTTAGTACGATATTTATGAATTTGAATTTCGATTTGTTTCGAAAATTGAACGTTGATTTCATCGAATTTTAAAAAATGTTTTAAATTTTTTCGTTTTTATGTATTTTTGAAATTTTTCAAATTCGAATTGATATTGATGTTTTTGTTTCTATTTTTTCGAAAAAATTTCAAACTTTTCAGAATCGTGCAAATTGTTCAAAAATCGTTCTTTTTAATTTCGAAAAATGAATATGTCAATTGACGTCAAAATCATTATGAAATTCGATTTTGTAAAATCGAACATTGTTGTGATCATATAAATATCGAAAAAAAATTCAATATTCAAAACGATTTTTTTGATTAAAATTTCAAAAATATTCAATTTCAATTATTTCGTTGAATCGTTGACGTTTTTTCAAACGAATTGAAAAAATCATGATGATAAAAAATTAAATTTTCGAATGAATTGAAAAAAAAAAAAATTGCGAAATATAAAAAACTTAAATAATCGATTGAAATATAATGTCGTTCGAAATGATAAAAATTCGAATATAAAAAAATTGTTTTGATTAATTTTAATTGATTTTTTTTGTATTTAATGTCATTTTTTCGAAATAATTTTGATATGTGTTTGATGATGTAATCGAGTCATTTTCTGAAACAAAAAAATTTTTTTCGACAATTAATAATTTTTCGAATTTGAATCGACGTTCGAAAAATTATTTTCGTGAATCGATTATCGTTGAAATTCGTTTGTCAAAATATTTTTGAATCGACAAACGAATTTATTATTTTCGTTTTTTCGCATTCAAATCAATTTGTTACGTTTTGTTGTTTTTTTGAATGATCAAACGATACGAAAATTATTATGTTTCTTTATCAATTTTTGAATTTTGAAACAAAAATTTTGTTTATTTGAATGTTCGCGTATCATTTGCAAACGAACATGAAAAAACGTTTCATTTCGATATAATGTGAAATTGCTATGCAAAGATATGATATTATTACATAATTACACGAAAATATTTCGAAATGAAAAACAAATACAAAATTTGCAAAAACATATGTAGAAAATTTGATTTTTTGAATGCGTCAAAACGAGTTTCGATTCTAACATTCGATGTGATAAAATAACGATGTTAATTCGATGTTAATTTTGTTAAATGTTGAATTCGATGTACGTTCGTCACAATTGATGAATATTTTGATCGTGATTTCAATATTGATATTTTCGTCGTCGACGATACAAAACACGTAATGACGTTTTTTGTTAAATTTGTCATTTATCGTGCATATGACGTTATGATCGTGAACATCGAATAATTCGATAATAAAATTCATTGATATGTCGATTCAATGTTGCAAAAATATGATCAAAAAAATAAACAAATCGTTTTTGCGATTTTTGAAAATTTTCGTGCGTTAACATTCATAACAATTACGTACGTATCGACAAATCGTTTTGCGCATATTGAATCAATAAAAATCGCGACGTATAAAATTTTTCATGCGATTAAAATTTGAATGTTTCGAAACAAAAAATTCATGATTTTTTTTGAAAAAATCAACGAATAAAAAAACATCGACGAACATTCAAAATCGATTTTTTCGATACAAAACGTCATTTTTTTCAATGCAATTTCGTAAATCAATTTCATTTATTGAAAAGAAATTTTGCTCGATGATTTCACGATAAATTGTGCAATTATCGTCAATTTTGTTGACAACAAAAACTCGTTCGTAAATAAATTCGTCAATTTTCATCGCGTGAATTTCGAATCGTTTTAAAATAAACAATATTTTTTTTCGATATTGATGTCGTTCGTCAATATCGTTTTTTGATCGTAAATCAAATATACGAATTAAAATATTTGTTTTAACGTTTTGAATTTCGAATTGAAATTGAATGACAATATTGAATTTCGAAAAAAAATTTGTTCAACGAATTTGACGAAAAATTAATTTCTTTGACGTCATGAAGATTTTCAAATTTTTGTGATCGATGAAAATTTTGATCGATTTTTCAATATTTTCAAATTCAAAACGTCAATGTTTTAAACAACGAATAATGATCAACAATTTTTTGTTATAAATTTCGTAATTGTATTCGATTGAAATCATGTTACAATTATAAAAAACAACGAAATGCAAAACTTTTTCGTCGTTGTATTGAAATAATATTTTCGCATTAACGTAATGAAAAAAATCAATTTTCAAAATGATTTGTTTGATTCGATCGTAATGTCGTAATATGAAAATTTCGATTATCGTTTTTTTGAAAAAATTGAAAATTTTTTCGATTTCAACAATTCATTCGAAATTCACGAGTTTTTTGATCATTCGAATGAAAATTCGAATTTTTTTCGAAAAATCACGAATGAATCGTTTGTAAAAATTGACGAAATTCACGAAAATTTGCATTTTTTTCAAATTTGTAAAACGTTTTCAATTGACAATAATTTTTATTTTTTTCGAATTCATGCGAAAATCATTTATCGATAATATAACGTTCAAAAATGTCATTTTTTTTAAAAATTTCGCATTTTTTAATATTCATTTGTAATTCAATTTTTTTGAATTTTTTCAACATTTTACGAACGTGAACGATGTGTTTTTTTTTAAATTTGTTATAAATAAAAATATCATTTAAATAAATTTGACAAAAATCGTTCAAAAAATTGAACAATAAATCGTTTATATAATGTTGTCAATTCGCGAATTCGTTAATCAATTCGAAAAATAATATTCGATATTTGTACGATTTCATGAAAATAACGAACGTGATAAATTTTTCATTTTTTCATTCATTCGAAATTTGTTGAAAATCGATATAATATTTAATTTAATCAAATATTTGCAATTTTGCATTTTAATTAAAATTTTTTCGATCAAAAAAATGAAATATCGATTGCGTTTCGTGATGTAATTAAATCGTCGATAATTCACACACAAACGTAATTGATCATTTGATTTAATTGCAAATAAAACGAACGAAACGTATGTTATTTGATTGAATACAATAAAATTTTTTTGAAAATTATTTTTCAAATATTTTTTGAATTTTTGAAATTTGAATTCGAACAAAAAATATATTCGATTTCGAAACAATGTATTGTTATCGTTTAAAAATTCGATTTTGTGATCGTAAATTCGATGCGACAACAATTCAATTGTTTTTTGAAAATCGAATATTTTTGACAAATGTTTGAAATATTTCGATATTTTTTTCATTATACGTTTAAAAATCGATTTAATTTGTTCGTGTTTCAGAATTTTTTGATTATGACGACAATTTTCAACAATTCAAAATTTGTTCGCAATGTTTTGAATGCGAAATCGATTTGATTGATCGTAATAAAAAAACATTACATTTTTTGTTTTCGATTTTTAAAATCGACGAATAAATAAAAAAAAATTGTATCAATTATCGCGATATTCATCGAATCGTTTAAATTCAATTTCGAAAATAAAAAAATTTCGAATTGTTGTTTTTTGATTTTTCAACGTTTGTTGCGTTGTTTTTTCAAATTTTTTTTTTTTACGAACGTCGTTTTCGTAATCGTTGTGATATCAATTTTTGAATGATTTTATTCAACGACGAACGATTCGTCATTTTAATCGATTTTCGAATGAATGAAATAATTGAAACATTTTGAATCGAATACGTTTGATTCGTTTTGTACATAAAACGTTGAGAAATTAAATTGCGAACGAGATAAAATCGTATATCGAAATTTTATTGTAACAATATGTTTCGCGTTATTTGTTTTCGATAAAAAAACATCGCGACGTCAATTAAATACGTTTTATCGACAATTTGAATCAAAAGTTTTCAAACGTCGAATTTGCATTGTTTTGATGAATATATTGTCATGATAATTACATTTGAACGATTTGAAAATCAATTTATCGTAAATTATATTCAAAACAATTTCATGTTTGTTCATTCACGATTTTTTTAAAATTATCGAATGATTGTTCAAATCGATGATGAACAAAAAAATTGTCAATTCGAAATACAAATCAATTGTTAATTTGAAATAAATGACATGAATTATTGAAAAAATTTGACGATCGTCGAATTCAATAATGAATTTCGATTTTAATAAAAATACGAAATTTATGTTCAACATGTTGCATACAAATTGCGCAATTTTTTTATCAATGAAAACATAATCAATTGCATCAATGTTTATTAAAATTTTTAATTTATGTTTATTATCGTTGAATGACAACGTACAATTGATGATTAAAAATCGTTTGACAAAAAAATCAAACAATTCGTCATGATGAATTAAATTTTTTTTTAAATATTCATCAATCGCGTTTTTGATGTGAATTATCATTTTTTTAAATCAAATTCGTTCGATTCGTTAATCATGTTTATATAAAACATTTGCATTTTGTGTCAATAACGTTTTTGATATTTGTAAACGTTCGAACATTTTTTTTATACGTGATCGATTTTATCGCATGTGAAACATTTGTTCGTAACGATTAATTTGTCAATCATCGAATCACGAATTTTGATTTCAACGTTGAAATGAAAATGAATTGCAAATTTCGCGAAAAAAATCGAAATAACAAATTTCACAAAAAACATCGAAATCGAAACGACAAAAAATGATTTGAATTGAAACAATTCAAAACGTTATTGACGAATTGCGATTTTTTTTTTCGAAAATTCGATTGTCGATTGTATATTTGTTGCAAAATGATTTGAATTTTATCGAACGTGATGAATTCGCGAAAATGTACATTCATCGTTTTTTTTAAATTTCAAAAAAAAAATTTCATTAATTTTTCGATTTTGATGATTTCGTTATAATCGATTGAATTGTTAAAACGAAATAAAAATGAAATAAAAAAATTGAAAATTTTGTGTATTTATAATCAATGTTCGAAATTGAATACGCATATTGCGTTTGAAATCAAAATTTTCGAAAATAAAATTCAAAAATTTCAACATCATGTGACAATTTTTGAAATAATTTATGTCGATATCACGTATCGATTGTATGTAATTATCGATATTATTTTCAATTCAATCAATTACAATAATAATTGCGATTATGTTCGTATCGTAATGATTAACGTTGATCGTCATTTTATCATGTATTTTTGTTTTTCAAATTCGTCAAATAAATTTCATTTCGTCGATGAATTTAAAAGAATTTGAATGAATTTTCGAACGTCGTTTGTTTTTATTGAAAAAATTAATTACGTTGATTTCGTTGTCGTTTTTTTTATCGTCGTTATCAAAATTTCGTGTACGATCGCGAGTCGTGATTAACAAAACGTCGTGATTTTTTTTAAAAAAAATATAATCGTGTTGTTTGATTAAAAATCGATCACGTGTTTGTTCGAAATTAATTTTCAATGTATTCATTTTTTTACGAATTTCATCGAATTCAACGTTTGTATTGATCAATTCGTCACGATCGACGTTGACGATATTGTACAAATTTTAATATTGAATCAAAACGTTTAAATAATTGTCACGATCGATGCGTAATCGATCAAATTTTTTCAAAAAATCGATAACTTTTTGATTGATTCATCATTTCAATTGATCGATAATGACGATGTTCAAAAAATGAATGATTTCGTTATTTTTCATTTTTATGAATTCGATCGTTGAAACAAATCGACGACGTTTGAATTGTTCGACGAAATTTTCGTCGAAAAAAATTGTCGTTGATTTCGTCAACATACGATTTATATTGAAACGTAACGTTTTGAAACGTTGTTTCATCGAAATAAAAAATTCGAAAAAAATTGTTTCGTGATGATTTCGAATTATAACTAAAAATAAAAAATTGAAAAATATTAAAAAAAAATTAATCAAATCAATTTTTTTTTCGTCGTTTTTTATCGTCGAAAATATCGTCGTTTGCGTGAAAATTCGATTTGTTATTTCACGATTTTCGTCAAATGTTTCGTCAAAAAAGTTTTTGATCGTTTGTTTGATCAACAAAATTTTTTCGTCGTTTGTCTCGTCAAAAAAATTTGATCGATTTAAAGTTTTATTTTTGAACGTTCGCGTATCACGACGAGCGATAAAATTGAAAATTTATTGTAATATCATGAATCGTGTTTGAATAAACGTATTATTGATTAATTAAACGAAAACAATAAATTTGCAAAAACAAATAGATACAAAATGTTGAAATTGCAAACAATGTGCGACGTCAAATTTCAAATCACGTTAATTTCAACGTAAAATTAAAACATAATTCGTTGTTCGATCACATATTATATTAATTAATTATTTGTCAAATCTATTTGTCAAACATGCTCGTAACAATCGTAAACAATAATTTCAACAAATAATATTTTTTTCGCATTAATATTAAAATTTACAACAATAAAATCGTTAAAATTGCGTGCAAAATTGAACGCAAAATCGATATTTGCATCGACGAAATTAATCGCGATCGCATCGTGCAAATCTTTATAATTAATCGTTATAATCGCGTCAATTGTCATGATCGAAACATTAAATTTCAACGTTTGTTTAAATCAATTTCTAGAAACAAACTTATGAACATTAACAATTAAATGAACGTATTTCGAATTAATTAAATAACATTTTTTTTTCGTATTTTTGTACGAATTCAAGACGCGTATTTTTGAAAATGTAAATATTTTCAACGTTGATGTTGTGAATTTGAACGATTTCTGTATGTGCATCGATAATATGAAAAAATACGTTTTCATTTTAATTTAATCGTTCAATTCGTAAAAACGTGAACATAAAATCGCGTTCAATAAATAGATTATTTTTTTCGCGTAATTTGAAAAAAATTGTAAAAATTGATTTAATTGAAATTTTAATAATTTCGTTGACACGAACAACGCGTTTGATTTATGATTCAACATTAATAATATTTAATTTAATTCGAATATTTTTGCAATTTTTTATAACAACGATTTGTTTGTTTACGTTTATATTCATTTGTTTTGAATTCAATATATCATTGTTTAAAAGAATTTTTGTTTTCAATTTTTTCATTATGTAAATTTGTCGAATGAACGTGACAATTGCATTTTCGTCATCAATCGAAATTTTAAAAACACGAAAAATTAATGAAATATAATCAATTGTTGTGACGACGACATTTTCGATATCGCGAATTTTAAAAAATTTCATGATTTGTCGCGCATGAATTTTGTAATTAAATATTTTTTGCATTAGAAATTTACGATCGATTAACAACGTATCGCATTCGATATCGACACATATATCGATAAAAAATTGTTTTATGTTTGTTTTCATCATGACGTAACGTCACGAACGAAATTCGAAATTGAATCGTGTATTTGTTTTGATATTTGATTGTATAATAAATGTTTGATAATTATGAATATTTTTCGTCGACGATGTGTCAAATTTAATCGAAATTGTTTAACACGAACGCAAATGTCGATGAAATTTGTTATTAAAATAAAATTTCGATTGACAACGTTTGCATAAATAAATTTTTGTTTGTTTGATTGAAATATTCACAAAATATTCAAATGATTCATGAATCACATAATTTTCATTAAATTTTTGAATTTCGAAATGTTTTTCGTTATGATATTCATCATTTATTATAAATATCGTTGACACGTTTTCAATATTCATGTTGTAATCATTTTAATTATTTTTTTTATCGATTGAATAATTGTTTTTTGTTTTTTTTTTCGCAAAGTACGTTCGTCGATATAATGTTTCATTTTAATTAAACGTTTCATTTTGATTAAAATAAATATTTTGTTCAAACGAAAACGAAAATGAATTTGAAAAATCAACAAAATAATTGTTAAAACGTAAAGATTGCGAATATTGAAATCGCGAATCGAACGTGTTTCGATTTTTTTTGAATTTCGTTTTGTTGCGTTTGTTGAAATCGATATTGTTGATTTACGTATGAACGTTTTTGCATATTTTGTGTCGATTGTTGTCGATTTGAATAATTTGATTGATACGAACGTTATTGTTGTTGAAAAACGTAAACGTTATTTTGTTTGTCAAATTGATACGAAATTGAATATTGCGTTTGTCATGATTGCGAAAAAAATTCATTGAAATTTTCGTAATCATTACGTTCATTGATAAAAAAAAAATATCATACGAATCGAATGAAATTGAAATTTAAAAACGATAAATGAATTATAAAACGACGATCGTTTTCGAATGAATGATAAAAACGATATTTGTTTTCAATGTTTTATCATATTTTTTTTATTATCAAATTGTTGAAAAACTTATTCATGATAGTTTTTTTTGTCGATTTAATTAAATTTCGTCGAATTTTCAATTTCAATTTATTGTATATTAAATAAAATTGTGAATAAATTGACATCATAATCGATTTAACATTTTTGATTATTATTTCGACAAAATCGAATGATTTTTTATGTTTGCGAACATTTTTTATAATGTATTTTTTTTTCGTAATCATCGTCAACGTCGTTGACGACGATTTTTTTCAACGTTTTAACAATAAACGTTTTCATTTTTTTACGTTTTTTTTTAATTTGATCAATTTTTTTTTATCGTCATTGACAATTTCAATATATTATTGTAATGCATAATCACGTATACAATTATAAAAATTTGTTTGAATCACATCAACATTTTTGAACAATATCATATTTTTAATTTTTTCAATGTAAAAATGAATATTTCGAAAATATATATTTTTGTTCGAATGCTCGATCGAATTGTCGATAATAACGTTTTTTTTTCGTATCACAAATCAAAAAATTTTGTTTTTTGAACATTTCATTTAACGTCATCGTCATTGTCAAAAAATTCGATTGAATTTGATGATTCGACAAAATTTTGAAATTTTGTTTGAACATCGTTTCGAACATTTGTAATCAATATTTGAAAAATTTGTTATTGTTGTTGTGTGAATTTCGTGTTTTGTCAATTGTTATTTTTATTCGTCATATCTGTATTAAATGCGAAAATAAATTCGATATTTTTTGTGTTTCGAAAAATAATATTTAACGAAATTATGATGTTGTTTCGTCGTTGAAAAAACGACGTCGACGAGATGATTTGAAATTTACGATATAAATTTTTCGACAAATGAATATAAAAAATATCAAAAAAAATATTTGCAATCGTCGATTTTAAATCAAAAATGAATGACGTAACACGATCATTAATTTAATCGAAAAATGATTGATTATTTCGATAAATTTCGATGACGATCACGAAAATTTTAAAATTTTTACGAAAACGAATTTTGTCGACGATTCATTTTGTTGAATAAACAATGTTTGTCGAAATCGAATAATTAATGATTGACAACGATGTTGATTTAGAAAAATTGATTACGATATTGTTCACAATAATTTTTGTCGATATATTGACAAAATAAATCGAATCAATTGTATCGATGTAATTGAATAATTCGAACGCAATGCGAATAATTTGTAATATAAAAACAATTAAAATGATTTAAATAAAAATGACGAACAATGTTAAATTTTGAAATAAAAAATGATAAACGAAACAAAAAAAAAGCGAATTGAAATTTTCAAAATAATTGAACAAATTTTTTGTTGTTGAAAAAACAAATGAAATCGTTGAATTGAAATTGCTCGAATCAAACAAAAATTCAAATGTGAATTGACATTCAAATGCGTCGTCATTGAACGATAACAATGCGAATTTTCACGAAAAATCGAAATGTTTTGAATATTTGAATGAAAAATCAATCGTTTCTGTTTAAAATTGAAAAAATTGAAAAAATTTGATTGAAATTTTCATTTTCGACTAAACATTTGTTATTGATGATTGATTTCGATCGATACGTCGAATCGAACGAACAATAAAATTTTCGACAACGACAACGAAAAAAATATTGATGATCAAATGATTTGCGTACAAAATGCAAAATTGTTCGAAAATTGATACGTTAAAAAACAAAAAATGATGTCGTTTTGTTTACGTACAAATCATCGTTTGAATGATGCTATCAATTGTTATGCGTAAAATTTGAATTGATTGATGTAAAAATTATAAACGACAAAATGTCAATTTATGTACAATAATTGCAAATCAATTGTTTGATCATTATTCATTTAATATAAAATGACGACAAAATTTTTGTCAAAAGTCAAACAAAATAGTGTTGTCATATTTCATATCATTTAATTTGATTTTGTGTCATAACAATTTGAAAATGATTTAGTGATTTCAAACGAATTTCGAATGTAATCATATTTCAATTATTGAATGTTTATATATTATCGAATTTCTTCACTGAATTATACACATATACACGTAAATTTGATGAAATAATGATGATTGAAATGAGAAAAGAAAAATCGCGTGAAAACACGCTAAATTTCACTAATTGGATGCGAAGAGAATAAAAACGAAGAATTTCGTCCCTGGGAACGCTGTATCCAATCATACTAGTTTCACGTGATGTCTTGGCAATTAGTAATCGTGACCTGACCGTCACGATACCACGGTGACGATACGGTCATTACTGTCACGCGTCAACTTGTCATGTCATATCCCATCACTATTCAGAACGTCAACAGGATTAGCCACGATCGCGTCTCATCGAGTGTGGAGTCAAACTGGTAGGACGAAGGATCACTCGCGGTACATCCATGGGACTAATGTTTTTTAAATTTGTATTGCGCTTTCAACGCTCTAATCTAACTGTGTTGGAAGATGGTGATAGTCTGCAGGCTTCGTTCTACGCTTTACCATCTTTTTCTTCCTTGGTAGCCTGCTTCGCTTCTAAAGCCATCTCAGCCAAGCGTCCGATCTTCAAGTTTCGGTCTAAAAGATCGAGGAAAGGAATCTCCAGAGTAAAGGTTCTCCACAACCAATTCCTTAATTCAGCTGCAATCATGCTGTCCATCCCGTAGTCAGAAACGCCTTTGTCGGGATCGATTTCTTCCTTTGCTACAAATAAAAGCTTCGACAACCGCTCGATGATGATTTTCGGCACCAGCAGTCTCATCTCGGCAGGAGTCGCATCTGTTAGTGGGTTCCGTACCTGAGCGATACTGTTCTCATCCACCTGGCGATACGAGAGATCTTCGATCGTCTGCATCAGGACCCCGTGTCGAGGGTCTGACGACCAAGCAACCTCCGAGAGGATGCCGCTTTCGTACATCTCAATAAACTTACCAGGCTCAAGGCCAGTCACTATATGGGCTTTGGCCATTGGATCATGGTCAAGCTCCTGGGCCTGACCTTGTGGTAGGAAAGCTGCCTCTATGAGCTTGAGAAAGTCTGCCTCGCTTGTCCCGTAGATGCCATTCCTTGTAATGGTCCTTTGCACTTCGAGAGACTCCACAGTGCCAACCTCAAGAATTGAACCCAATGCAAACGCCAGCGCAGGAAGCCCCTGGGATAGTCGCCAGCGAGCGAAGTAGTTTTGAAACGAGATGGCGGCGCTGTAGGCGGCCTGTGTGGCGTTTCCACATAAGGAGGCGATCGAGGTTGTCATGATGAAAAATTGCAGTGGTTTCCCTAAGGTGGCCTCGTGAAGGTTACAAGTCCCCTGAACTTTGGGAGCTAAGACCCTTTGGAACTGCTCATAAGTCATCTTGTCGAAAGCCATATCCTAAAATCATTCGAGTCAGCAAGATCGCAAGACAGAGCGCTCTGCGGACATCCTAGGACTTGCCTCAAGCACCATAGCTGCGTTGATGACACCCTTGATCTGACGTTCACGAGAGGCTTCACGTATGAACGCTTGGACGTCCTCCAGAATTGAGACGTCCCCTTTGCAAACGTGGCTTTCGACGCCACGCAACCTGAAGTCACGTATTACTGCTAGCGCCTCCTCGCTACTCGCACCAGACCTTGATAGAAAGAATAAATGACGTGCACCGCGGTCTACCATCCACGTGCTCAGACTCCGTCCCAGGCCGCCCAGGCAGCCTACGAGGATATACGCCGCCTCCGAATCAAATGAAGCGCGTGCTGTTGATTGGATAACCTAGGAGATTAGCTAGACTACAAACAATGTCTCCTTCGGATTGCTCACTTTAACTAGCGAGCCAGGGTTTTCGAAAGTTAAAATGACCTTCTCAACTGCTGATGCCGTCGATAGGTAACCTATTGCATGCTCAACCTCCGAGACGTCGAAGCTTTTTCTTGCGGCAACGGCCGGTATGAATCCTTTGTGAAACAAATCTTCAAGCTGAGACATGAGCCTATATCAATCAAGTCAGATAAGATCGGCGTACAGAAAGACCCATCATCAAGCTGCCAGCTCACCTCGGGCCTAATTTTGGTTTTTGCTTTATTAATGACCTGACGTCAAATGAAGAGAAGGAAGCGTTAACCCGAAGGGTATTAAAGTCTGCATTGTCAGAGCCATGCATGTTTGGACTCCCTATTGCAATGAACCGGCCCATTGGAGCAAGGCAACGGCAGATCTCGTCCGTGTCTCCCGTAGTAGCTGTTCCAAATATGACGTCGACCCCGCTATTGCTGTTGGCTTCCATAATTTTCTGGGATATCGAACCCTCGCTAGATAAAGCAATATGTTCTCGAGGAAGTTGGTATTGGTTGGTCAAAATGTCCGCCTGCTCTGGCGTGGCAGCTACCATATATATTTCCGCACCCAGAGCCTTGGCAATACACAGCGCTGCAATACCCAACGCGCTTTCCCCTGTGTCGATGAGCACAGTGTCTTCTTCGGTCATCGACGAAAGATGCATGAAAGCATAGAGTGCTGCCAAATATTCGATTGATGAAGCTGCAATAGCCTCGAATGACACTGCTGGGGGTAACTTCTTGACCATTGTAACCGGCGCTCGAATTATATTGCCAATGTAGTCATGAGTAAAGCCCCAAACTCGGTCACCTATTTCCAGATTGGTGACACTATTGCCCAATCCTTGCACTAAGCCGGCGAATTCCGTTTCGAAACCGCTCTTGTCGGATACACTAGATGTGGCATTAATTATCTGCGCGAACTGGTCAGTATTGTCGCTATGGTTGGCTTGATGACATACGCTTTTGTTCAAGCCCATCGCCATCACCTTTACTTCAACATAGTCATCAGATAAGCATTGGATAACTGTCTCGTCCGGTCTGAAATGAACAGTGTCTAAGATTCCAGGCTCTCCCAGATCGAGTTCGACTGCTCCTTGATCATTCAATGGAAGCATACTCGTTTCTTCAGAAAAGCCTTCTCGTAACCTGAATGCCTCATTCAGGCCGCGATCGGGTGCCATCCGGCTAACTTGTAGGCAGCCTTCGCTCATTATGTAGTAGGTATCGTCGATTGTGTCTGCCGGTCCCGTGGCTAGAACAGACTCCTTTTCAATGATAGCTTGAGCAATGGCGGTCGCATCCTGATCAAAGTCTGGATCCAAGTCTATCACGGTGTACCTAGCTCCTGGTCTCTCGAGTGCAACACTGGTCATCAATCCTTGTATCAGAGCAGCTGTGGGTCTTTGTGCGCTTTTCAATCCGCCAGCTGAGACCCAGACTAGCGTTGCTGCCTTCAAAATTATGTCTTTTGCACATTCAAACTCGCCTTTGTTGGAACTGTCTAGCGAAGAGGTGTCAAGATCTAGAAGTGAGATGACTCGCGAAGAATGGAGTACTCGAGCATCTGACATTGGGACGCAGACGCCATTGGCTCCTCTTTCCTGTAACACCCTGGCAATTGTGTTCCCAAACACAGGCATTTGATCTGGGTGAATTATGAGAATGGGAGGGCTCAGGGAGGGCTCAGCCACTAAGGGGGAGAGGTTGGGCTCAACAGCCGTTGCCAGGATGGTAGAGACTATCGAGATAGGCTCCGGGAGATCATCTAAGACAATATCAATCCCTGCGAATCCGTTACCTGCTAGAAGCTCGCTCCATTTTTCTTTGCTCATGAAGGGCGTATCAATTCGACCGTCAGAAGCGCCATTCCAATAGTCAGGGAACAAGCCAAACGGGAAACCGATGATATTGGCTTCCCGAGTGATCTCAAGCAGGAGCAGTCGTCCGCCAGGTCTAAGGAGCTTGCGCACATTGCGAATCGTCTCTGTCATCGTTGGCGTAGTATGAAGTGATTGGGATGCCATCACCAAATCATACTCCGAAACGAATCCTTGATCAAGCGGGTCGATACCGATGTCCAGCTTCTTGAACACCATATTTTTGTGACTAGAGAATTCTTCTTGGGCATGAGCAAAGAACGAGGTTGATACATCGGTAAAAGTATAGTCCTTATACCGTTTCGCATCAGCATCGGAGCAGAGTGTTTGCATTGCGAAGCGCGTTGCGCCGCCAGTACCAGCTCCCACTTCTATGATCTTCATACGGGGATATTTGTGCGCTAGAAGATCGAGCACACGACCAAGCTGCGGGTAGGCGTAAGACATGATGGCACTAGTCGAGTAGAACTCCGTCAACAGGTTGTCCCGCAACGCGACCTGCAAGCTGCTTATCTCACCTGCCAAGATGGCAGGAAGGTGGTCATATAAACGCTTTACAAGCTTTACCTCAACGTGATCTTTCAGATCACAAAAAAGGTTGTCAATTACTTGAGTTCGTCGAGTAGAAGTATCTGAGAGCGCCCCAAAACCAGCAATCCACTTTTTGTTCTGGGCTCGTGCAAGACACCTCTGGAGCCATTGTAAATAGCTCTCGATATAGTCCGGAACCTCCTGATGAGGGACGGACTTCTGACTTGTCGCTACCTGGATGACGAGATATGAAGCTAGCAGTTCGGACTTCTCCACAAAAGGTGCAGCAAATTCCGCCTTACTCACAGGCGGCAGCATACGTCTCGCTTGCTCGTTGCCAAGACTTTCGATATCGGGTTTCCAGTAAACACGTTGATATGGAACTCGAGTGTATTCCATACTTGTAGTATCATCCCGAACGCCTTTGTAAAGAGTGCACTGGAGATCGCGAACTTGAAGTAGTGGAGTGTCAGACTCATCAAGTAGTTGGATATCGCAACAAATACTTCGCTGCCCTTGTCTATTGCTTACTGCAACAGCATGACTTGTTCGACTGGCTGTTCTGGCTCCATTTTGAAGATATACCGACACATTTTCGATCGCCACCGGTACATAAACATGCTTGAGGTTCTCGAGCTGGCCTGAACAAGAAGCGACAAGCCCGAGTTGTAGGCAAGTATCAAGAGCTGCTGGGTGTATGATATATCTAGACTCTCCGGACGATGTGTGCTTGGTTGGCTCCAAGGCCGCCTCAGCACTAGCTAGCTGTTTCCTATAGTGTGTCTTTAGATTCGAGAGCCCACGAAAACTAGGGCCATATCCAATACCGTGCTCGGCGAATTTTTCATACCAAAGCTCCATATTGTTTCGGCGTAAGTGTAATCCTTCGCTTGCAAGAGGCTTGATGTCCCTTCCCGCACTTTCTACTCGGATCTGGCCAGTGCAATGCTCGATCCAAGTGTCACTATCTGGGGTGGCTGAGCTGATAGCAAAGTGCCACCATTGTGATAAAGATTTGGTTTTGTTGGAAATGGCAGGATGCATATTCAGAACCGTGTCTGTGCCGATATCGTTATCCGGAATCTGAAGGGCAGACAGGATGGAAATTTTGCGCAGCGAAAACCCTGCTATGCCATGCGCCTTCGATGGCTCGGGTAGAAGCTGCAAGACTGCTTCGATCGCCATGCAAAGATAACCAGCAGCTGGGAAGACAACATGGGGAAGTAGCTGTGATCATGGGTCAACGTTAATAGAACCCTAATAGATCGTCGGTGGTACAACCTTATGATCCTCCAACCAAGCGACATCTTTCAGCCGCAATGCGTTTCTCCAAGATGGATAGAAGTCCGAGTTGCAGGGCTGCCTTGTTCCAAGAATGTCGTGTCTAAGCTCCTTCCGCAGTCTATGTTCCCGGTTGAATCTATTCTCGTGGTACATGATGGGTTCGTAATGATACTGATAAGCTGGGAGGTCCCGACACAGAGATCCTTGTACAAGCTGCAACTCTCCGCCCCTCATCTGGTCTACCGAATTCACTGCAACCAGGTCGATAGACGAGTTTTGAATGAAAAGATGCCCGCATAGAGAGAGCATGCTCGTAAGCGCATTGTCACCGCGATTCAGTGTAGCGAGGCACGAAGGTTGAGACGAGCCATGTGTTGGCCTTGAATCTGCAAAGATTTGTCTCAGAGGCCCTGCAAGGGCTGGATGAGGCCCAATCTCAACAAAGACGTCAAATTTGAGCTTTTCGTCTTCTATCAGAGTTTTTACCGCAGGATAGAACAAGACAGGCAAGACCATGTTTGCGCGCCAGTATGACGGTCCCGGAGAAAGAACATTTCGAAATTTCGGATTGACGGATGATTGCCAAAGCACAGAGCCCCCGGAAACGGGCTTGTGTGGAACATTGCTTGTAAGCTCATCAATGCACTTATTCGCCAATTGCTCATACTCCTCTCCCAATTGTGTCATATGGTGTGAGTGATAGGCTTGGTCGCCAGTTTTGACAATTCTTGAAAATATTTTCTCAGCTTGGAATGTAGACATGAGCTCATTGATGGCCGATGTGTCTCCTGACAGTGTGACGCTATTTGGCGAATTTACAGCAGCTACCTTCACTTCATCTTCTTTTCCATGCAGATATGGTCTCACAGCATCGCAACCAAGACCGACCGCTAGCATAAGACCTCTTCTCTTGCTAGCGCTTATAACGTAACCGCGAAGGTAGGCTACAGTGATAGCTTCAGCAATAGTGTGAATGCCAGCAGCATAGGCTGCGGCAATTTCCCCGGCTGAATGCCCAACAGTCGCGACTGGCCGCACATTCCAGGAGTTCATTAAATCAACTAAGGCGACTTGCAATGCCGTGCAGGCAGTCTGCGAGAACAAGGGCTCATGTATACGGCTGGTTTCCGAGGGTGCGAGTAAGACCTCTTCGATGCTCCATGTAGGCCGCACCGAAAGCTTTGCGAGTACAGCATCTTGGTAGCGAATCGATTCTCTGAAGACTGCAAATTCTTTTATGAGCTCTGCGCCCATTCCAGCCCATTGTGCACCTTGTCCAGAGAACACGAAGCAAATCCGTGCATTCTGTGGATTACGACATTTGTCGAGTTTCATAGTACCCGGGTCGAGCGCTCTTGGGACATTTACTGCTTCCGCAATGGCGAAACCACGTTGAAAGAATTTGCTACGACGGCATGATAAAGTATAGGCTAAGTCCGACAATTCATGTTTTTCAGCGACGGATTGTATCGCCACAATATTTGCCTTCAACGAGTAATCATCGTGGCTACTGAAGGGAAGGAGGACCACGCTACGGGTTTGTTTAGTATAGCTTTGAGAGAACACCGGGGGTCTGCGGATATCGACCATACTTCTGAGGTCAACAGTGCGATCGACGAGACTCCTGCTATTGGTGGAAGGTCCAATTTTGTTCCATTGGTCGTCAACTCTCATCTTTGAACAACCTAATGTTTCGGAATCGCCTCCATTGGTCTGTTGAAAGCCATTGGCGTCAGTTGACGTCAGTGAAGAAGACACTTTAGCTGTCGCAGGTGGTGGTGCTGGTGGATTTCCGCTTTGAGAAGTTCGGCCACTTGAAACAGCATCTTTTGCTGCAACGAGGGTGCGATTCCAGATAGTACCGGCCTCAGCGTATGCAGCCAGGACTGAGTCAGCATCGTCTAGTATACAGCAAGAATTGGCTCCACCGAACCCAAAAGAATTTATACATGCCCTTCTCACACGCTTATCAGGCCAAGGCGTCATTTCTGTGACGACCTTGACCCTTGAACGATCGAAGTCAACTATAAGACATTGAGATTAGCATGCCCACCTTCGTTGAAGATAACAAGAACTTACTGTTCGAGTTGAGGTCCTTGAGTCCAACACTAGATGGGATCATAGCGTGCTCGATGGCAAGGACAGTCTTCATTACTCCAGCTATACCGCTAGATGATTCGCCATGTCCAAGATTCGTTTTGACCTGTTACCCATTAGTGAGGTGCAATATTCAGATATGGCTTGACGCACCGAACCAATCAAAAGTTTTTCATGCTGCTTCTTCGAAGCAAATACACGGCCGATCGCTGACACTTCCAGTGGGTCTCCGACCGGGGTACCCGTTCCATGACATTCGAAATATGCCGTAACGCTTTGATCCAAGCCTCCGGCACTGCTGAAGGCTCGCCTGATCACTCTTTCCTGTGCATCTGGGTTGGGATGAGTGATACCGGGCCCACGACCGTTGCTGCCATATGTGAGCTCTCTTATATTTTACCCGGCTGCACATTGAGTCAAAACGTACGCATTGACAGCTGTACCACGAATCACTGCGCGAATCGAATCACCATCTTTGACTGCATCCGATATCTTCTTCAGGTAAAATGCCCCGAAACCTTCGCCACGCGCAAACCCATCTGCCGAGGCATCAAAGGTGTGACATGCATTCGAAGAAGACAATACACCTAACTTCGCGCAGAACAACTGAAGATCTGGCGAGAGGATGAGATTGCTCCCAGCAGCTATTGCAGCATCACAGTCACCGTTCCTGATTGCATTCACGGCAAGATGTAAGGCGTACATTGACGATGAACATGCTGTGTCCAGTGTCACACTAATAAAGCAAACCCTGTCAGAGCTACAGATAGCCAACTAGAGCGTATCTTACCTCGGTCCTTTAAGATTGAACACAAAGCTCAGTCGGTTGCTTAGAATCGACGCTGCACCACCAGTTGTGGCGTAGGGTAGGATCCGATCTGTGTCACGCAACTGCATAGTACCGAACTCAAGGTTGTGATTACCAACATAAACGCCAGTATTAGATCCTGAAAAACTTGCCCAGGGCTGACCAGCGTTCTCAAAGGCTTCATAGGTTACTTCGAGGAGTTTCCTTTGACTGGGATCCATAGTTAATACCTCTGAAGGGGATATGCCAAAGAAAGCATGATCAAACTGCCTCGGATCCTGCTGCAGAAAGTAGCCTCCACGGGTGTTGAAGCTTCCCTGTCTTTGGGGGTTCGGATGATAGAACCCTGCCAGATGAACCTTGTCATCTTTGAAATCTTGGTAACCGTTGCCTTTCCTACTTAGGAAGTCCCAGAACTCTGATGGGCTCGATACTGCTCCAGGCCAACGACAGCCTATTTGCTCCGTAAATTAGCCTATCAGGGTTCTCGGAATACGATTCGAAGAAAGGCGTGACCCACCCATTCCCACAATTGCAATGGGCTCGGGGCATTCTGATATTGGGGGATCCATGTTAAAGGTACAATCAGCATCTGGCCGAGGTACTGAAGAAGGCATTTGGAATGGCATAAAATGTAGGGATACGAGGATGGCCCGACAGATGGTTCGGTAGAATTCTTGCAGTAAAAGAAATATGTACTATATCCAAACCTCGCAGCTTAGAGCTACCTTATCGTGGAGGAGACCATCCGATATTGTGGAATACCGGACGATCTTTGATAACGAGATGACAAGAACAGAGCACCTTCTCCCTCTTGACTAGTAGGATTGTCGAGAATACCGATCATAGAGGCATGAGCTTCCATAAGTTGAACAGAGTAAGGCCGAAAGAAGGACTTAAGCGACACAGAGATGGGTCTAATCCGTGCTATAAGCGCCATTCGGCCGAGAAAGTGCGTGTATGGATTGCCCGTGATTTTTCGGTTTTGGTAGGCTGTACTCGGGCTTTTCGTAGATGTCTGCCCAGTCGACGTCTGCAAGCCCGTTGACCAGTTGTATCTTCAAGCCGACTCTGGTTGTGAGAGTGTGTACCTAGTCGTTCTTACAAATACAGCATTATTGAAATTGTTGAGGTCTCACGGCTCGTTATCTCTTGTGTAGTCAAACTCTGTTGTTGACCCAAGTCACGCCCCAGATGACAGCGTTATCCGAAGGCCAAGCTAGTATTCTGGCTATTGCGAGGAAAATTGCATCCCTCTCCGAAACACTCAACCGGTACATCGAGGACAACACCCTTCCACCTCCATGCTATGAGCCTGGATATCGTGCTCCCGCGACCGCGGAATATGAGCACCTACTTGCACCACTTGTGGACACAACTCAAGACTTCTTGAGGCTGATCAATGGACCAAAAAAGTCCATGACCTCGCTTCTACTAACGCACTACGACCTCGCAGCATACCAAGTTGCGCTTGAATTCGACTTCTTCGAGAAAGTGCCATTAGATTCCACGGCTTGTATTCGTCTCAATGACCTGGCAAGTGCTGTAGGCTTAGATGCCGACCGCGTAGGACGGATCATGCGAATATTGGTGACCCAGCGAACGTTTGAAGAATCGAGCCCGGACAAATTTCGGCATACATCAAGCTCCGCGCTATTCGTGGAGGATCCGGGTTTCAAAGCTGCTGCTCTCCGAGAGTGAGTTTCTCGTGACATGCCCTTCTGATTTGTCCACATTTCGTTTACTGGGTTTCAGGATGGATGAGATGTTCCCAGCTGCATCGAAAACATCAGCCTGCCTCGCTGAAGCACCTTACCGCTCGGATAGCGAGCATTGCCCGTTCCGGAGCTGCTATGATGTACCCATTTTCCAGTACTATGCGCAAGATCCTCGTAAAGGTGCCAGGTTTGCGCAAGCAATGGCTGCGGTCTCTCAAGGTGAGTAACGGCTTCTCCTTATCCTCCATGTTTCATCGCCTCTCATTTCTATTTAGTGAATCGTCAGATATCAGTTCTAAGTGACGGATTCAACTGGGATTTACTTCAGAACGGTAAAGTTGTCGATTTAGGTGGAGGCAACGGGCATGTTTCCATTGCCCTGGCTCAAGTAAGTATACGGGGTCCGATAGCTGCGGCCTGAGTCCTGGAGCTTCAGCCGACAGCTTACTGCGACTAGCGTTATTCAAATCTGACTTTCATCGTGCAAGACGCGTCGAACAATACCCTATCCCAAGGACAGCAGCTTAGCAAACTCAATGGACTTGGTGATCGGGTCACATTCCAACAGCATGACTTTTTCACCCCACAACCGATTCAAGATGCTAGCGCATTCGTGATCCGCCAATGCTTGCACAACCAGAATGACGAGGGTGTGGTGAAGATACTGCGAGCTTTAGTCCCTGCGCTGGAGAAGTGTAAGCCCGGAACGCCACTACTCATCAATGAGACGATCCTACCAGAGCCGGGGTTTGTGAGCAAAGCCCAAGAACATGATCTCCGTCGGATGGATCTTATGATGCTCGTTGTTCTGGGTGCAAAGCAGAGGACAGAGAGAGAATTTAGAAAAGTTATTAAAGAAGCTGATGAGAGGTTTGAGGTAAGTTAGATTGCACATCTAATCCGATCACAATGTGAAGCCTAACTCCGGGAATGCTAGATTATGAAAGTCCACACTGGTGAAAATATGGGCTTGGTAGAGGTTAATTACGTTCGATCAGAATTCTAGGAGCTGGTAGTCGAAATGTTGGTAGAATAAGATGAGCTTTTCGTTATATGGCTTAAAGGGTGCTTTCCTATGTTTTTGCACTCAGCGTGGTGTCAATTACTGATCGATTAGAAGAACAGAACATTATCAAGACCTGTGATTAGCAGAGCGTCACAGGTGGGGGCATCCATCGGACCAGAAGATCAAGGCCAGATCAATTGGCAAGTAGCAATAGTTTACAGTTATGAGTCGAGAATTCCTGATCATAAGCTTTAATTCGTTCTTTTCTATCTCCGAGATCGGTTGGCTATTGTCTTCATTGTCCCTGGTCTTAGTAGTAGTAAGAGCTTACCTTTCTCAATAGGACACCTTTTATTGTCAGAAATCCAGACTCTTGATCTTGCAAGTACTTGATCACCTTTTGCAAGCCCACGGCAACTTGGACAGTGGTTAACGCTGATTATAATGGATACTACCATATGTCAAGGGTTTGAGCTCTGCCCCCTCAATAGACTTAAAAAGCTCCTCTCTCATGCTGGCCCCTCTGTCCGTATGTGCAATTGCCCATTTGAATTGTCGGATTAGTGGCCGCGATTTTTGCGTTGAGAGGGATAGTTGATATAATCAAACCTCTCCGTCACTTGTTGATGAGACTTGATCGATTCTAGTGGAGATGGATATCCCTGTCTCAGAAGCATCTTTTCGAGTCGAGCGTTCCATATGGGGAACCTGTAGAGGACGATATGGGCCCACAAGTCTTTCATCGGCATTCTCCCGGGAAGAGTGACTCTGGCTAGATCTTGGCGTCCAGATACGGCTTAAAGTCGCATGTAGCGAGATAGATACATCGGACAGCCTGCTTTCGCGGAAAGACTTTGCAATATGCGAGCCCACCGGCGGCAGGAGAGGCAAGCACGCGGTGATGATACCGAGATAAAACTCCATGGTCGTGAACATTCCTGCTACAAACCAGGACGTAGTATCCCCTTCTGTGCCACTATTTGTAGTAAGGAGAATAACACGAACAACCGTCACTGCGCATACTCTGGGAATATTTAGAAAGGCCTGGCATCAAGTGACGAAGGTACTCACAGTGCCCCCAAACCGAAGACCAAGCTGATAGCAATCTTCCTCCGGCGCGTCATCTGCAGTCTCCAGATGACGCGTACCGGGAGAACAATAACCATAATGTCCATTATCATATTGACGATAGAACTAGTGAGGTATCCATCTTGATAAGACACACAATGGCCTCCTGGAATGCTCCGGTCCCAATAATATCGAAGAGGCTGACACTGTGTTAAGATGGCGATGATGAAAACGAGTCCATTGATGATTTGAACAGCCATGACCACCAGTACCGTTCGCCGGAATCTTTTCGAAATGAAGATTGCATTGTAGAGACCAAGGATCGAGAGTCTAATGGACGTTACGGTCGCGCACCAGAGAATAGATGCTATGTAGTCAAGCTGCCTTTGTAAGTAATAGAAAAACTTCTGATGATCATTTCAATATACCTTCAATCGTCTTGAGGCAGAGTTTGGATCAGCCGCAAACGTTTGCTGCGTGGGTAGTCCGTTACCAGCAAGGCAATCTATCCCTGCTCAGCTTTACCGTTCGTCCAGCGCACAACAAGGAGATCTTACCTAAGACTGTCAAAACGTATCCTCCACATGCCAATAACTTATCATGTCTCGGTCAGCCAATGGCATGTTTTAATGTGGTACTACCCACCAAAGCAAACATGATAGCGTAGTCATTGAATGCTAGCGATCTTCGTCTGATCCTTCGAGCCCAAATTCGTAAACCGACCGCCAGGAAGTCCAAAGCGAGCAATACAGTTTCCTCTGAAACAGACGCAATACCCTTTGGATTATCCTTGAGAGGAAAGGTATACATTCTGGCGATTGTATTGTCGTTAAAAGCACGCGCAAGATCGTAGAAGCCTAGGGACCACCACTGATACGCAAATGTGCAGAAGACCAGCTCTACAGAGACTCTGAAAACTCTTTGAGCTTAGTCAATAATTAAAAAAGGACCGGAAGAGCGACTTCAGACTATATGGCCTATGAATTCCCTAGTGAACAAGAGTGCTGGAGCGGCTTGATTTCGGGGGTGAGGGGGCGCGTGGCGGCCAGGAGACAGCTCTCGATACTACCATGGACCGGGCTGGAAATCAAACAAGCCCGACGCGCCGCAGTCATACGAGTATGCCCCTCCAGCAGTATGCAGGTTCATGCGGTAAGCCTGCACAAGGCAAATAAGTGCGGCAGAAGCAGATCCGTTCCTTTCTCATATGCCCGCAAAATATCGGGCATACTTCTGCAGGGTAATTCTTCTGGGAGATTGGCAGAAATTCGTAAGCCTACGAACGCATTCATTGGAGAGGGCCATGGGGATGCTAATAATAATTAACGCACGCCTTGTAAAATAATCAAATCACTCTGCAGTGTCGTGGCTCTTTCGCCCCTACCGAGGCTCTTTAAAGCCTGCATCTGCAGATGAGATCAACGTGGTTACGTGGCAGGGCCTGCAAACCGTTGGAAGGAGAAAAGAGGCTTCGGGAAGTTCTAGCTCTGTTTCAGTATGTGATCCGCCATTTGCACCCTATGCTTAAGGTGCTGACTTTCTCTACGCGGATGACCTTGAAGTTGGGTGGACATCGGCCGAAAATTGCTAGCTGCCCAACGGACGATTATGTCAGTCTTTTCGGATAACCACACACTGGCACGGATGTGATTATGACGAGACTACAAACCCTAAAATTGAATGGAATAAAGATAACGAGTAATAATGTAGCCTTGTCCGACAAAGGTATGTCGATGACTACGCGCCCTTGGCGGCATTGAAGCTACAGCAAGTCTCTTCAAGCTATGATAATAAACCAGCACTCTGGTTACCCCAAGACATAGAAACAGACTAGTAAGTCCATAGAGCCACGAAAGGGATCTTCTTTTACTCAATGACAGTGACGTGCACCACTGCCTGAACAGAAGATGAGCTCTGAACTGGGTTGTACTGTAATCATCCGTTAGAATGGAGTCAAATCAGCCTCTGGCGCCTCCTCTTTCAAAACATGCAATGTCTCCGCCCATAATTTGGACTGATAGGCCCTTCCTTCATCAGAACGAGCAAACTTGGCAGGCCTTTTCACAGTTCAGTACATATACACTACCTGCCCCCCCGTGCCAATGGAGCAGCATGAAGGTAAACTTACAGGGTTCGTCGCTGTTCGCTTAGATAGTTGCCATGAGACTCGGAGCTCTGAACAATGGCGGCATCAGCAAGGCAGTGACCGCCTTGCGCTGAAGTCCACGCAAAAAGATGCTTGAACGCTCGAAAGCCGAAATTGTCGTCGTCTCGGTGCAAAGAGCTCCAACAGAGACCCGGATTGACACTGTTGATGACGACTTCCGAACTGTCGATTTTGGACGCGAGTTCTTGGACCCATAAGACGCCGAGAAGCTTGGATACGTTGTAATGATCAGGAGTGAATGAGTCTTTGTCGTCTAGCTTCTGGAACAGATCTATTGCTGTTCTTTGTTTGAAAGGTGTCCACATGTGGAGTTCGGATGTGACGAATGTCAAACGTGAGGGCTTCGTGGCGAGCTTCGCGGTGGACTTCAGTGGCGGTAAGAGTAGAAGGCTGAGCAAAGCGGTGGAAAGGTAGTTGACCTGCAAGTGTAACTCGTGGCCAGTAGAAGATTTGATATATTTTTGTTTCATAACACCGGCGTTCAGAATCACCGTGTCCAACCGATCAAGTTTTTCTGCACGTTTGCCAAATGCTTCGATGCTTGCGAAAGAGTTCTGATCTAGCTCCCAGACTTCGATTGCACATTCCGAGTTGATCCTTTGTAGTGATTCTTTCGCTTCTTCGCCACTCTGCGGGTTGCGTACAGCAAGAACAAGACGACCGATACGGTGCGTCACGAGCTCCCTAGCAGCTTCTAGCCCAAGGCCGCTATTAGAACCAGTGATGATTGCAGTTTGTCCGGCGAGATCAATGCTGGCTGGAATAGGTGACGGTTTTTTAGATAGCTGGCGGTAGCAGAAGCTCAGAAATCCCATGGTGCCTTAGCTCTCGCTCGCTCCGACCTTCAAGGAGTAGGAACAAGGAATGCTGGCTTTTCAACAGTGAATATTTGAACGTGATAGGCGTTTGTCCGAGACGACGGAATTGTATTGTTGGACTGACAGCGATGCTTGGCAAGCTGACGTGCAGCAAACGAGGACTGCAACCTGCAGGTATCTCGGATTTTACATTTCCGAAATCAACGTGGTCTGCATATGTTTAACCCGATCAGGACGTGCATGGAAGAGCCCCGCGGGCTGACTCCATGCATGTTGCATTGTCATCTTCCAAGATGCCTTCTTTTGGTCCTCGAATCATTGAGGTGCCGCAGACTAGGTGCGGCAATGGAACGCGACGTTTATCCCTTTTGTACGGAATGACCAAAGCCTCGGGAACAACGAGGCTTGAGAATTTCAGCTCCGGTTTGGCTAACGTTCACGAAAAGAGAGGCTTTGCCGCATGGATCTGCATCTCTTGCATTGCATTATTTCTGCTCGGTCCTATGGAGGTGGGAATGCTACTGCTTATGTATCGATACGCGATTTGCATGTGACCTGCTAATCAGGCTTAGGGCCTCATTATATTGTTGCTAGATTTTATAATCAGTATCTAGCGAGGCAAGCGTCGATGGAGCTAGTACGGACGTGGAAGGATCCTAGATGGAGTGTTTGAGAGAAAGACCTCAGCATATAACAACAACAGAAAGTAGGAGGTACGTGGACGGGGTAAAACGACCGGAATCCTCTATGCGGGCGGCGATGACTGCCGGATCGGGTATAGCGTATGACAGCCTTTTTATGGCTTGGCAGAGGGGTGGTGTGCTAGTAATGTAGTTAGCGACATGACGCGCATCGATCAACAGAAATCCTCCGTCTTGCACAATCTTCCAGGACCAGTGAGCTTTGACGCACCATACAGCACCAGGTACGCAGCTTACTCGTACAGATCTTGGCAGCTGACCGCATAGGCCAAAACAACTGGGAGTAGGATTACGACCGCCGCATGGCGCGTGGCGGAGACTGCTACTTCCAGCCCTCAAGTGCCATGCCATTCGTTAGAAAAAACACAGCAATGCCAATCAGGCGTCCTTCTATCCCAGCGTCTTTCACAGTGAATGCTGTATCCAGACCATGTCCCGACCCGGTGGTTCTGTACGACTCAGCCTGCCAGTCTCTTGTAAGCGCAGACAGTCACGCAACAGGCACCAGTGGTATTTGTGAAACTCGTAACATCCTTGGGGGGTTCTGGAAACATGTCCAGAATCCCGTGCCATGGGTGACTTTGTCCGAATGTCTCAAGAAAAACCCATAAAGCGAAAACGCACTGTTACCTCATGCTCTCAGTGCTATACCAAGAAACAAAAGGTAAGTCTTCCAACGCACCTGATAAGATTATGTGCTCCCTTGGCACCGCTCAAACATGAGATACTTATTGAGGAAACTGGCAGTGCAATCACCAGTATCCATGTGATCATTGCACTCGTCGTCGACGGCCTGAGCTATGCAGTTACGCTTGGCAGCAGAATGGTCCCAGGGCCCAGAACCCACCACTTGATCAGCGGACAATATCTTCATCACCTACTCTTTTTGATGGCGACTTCGAGGAGGCAGGAACGCCAGCCGCAGAAAGACCCAGATCCGCATCCCCAGTTTCGGCTCCCTGCATGCTTGGAACAGGTATCGCGACCTTGGTCTCACAAAATGTTATCGAAAGACCTTTGCTGTCACAGTGGCGCCAGTTCAGCCGCCCCACAGTATCCAATTTTGTATCATGTTTTGGCTATCTTGAAGGAGGTGATTTGAATCTCCTGAGTCTTATGGACAAGGTAATGCGCCAAATCTAATCCCCTAAGATAATAAGCTTACGTTACCTGTGTCGAAAGTATAGTTTACTCGATAAAGAAGAGGTTGCGCGCCCCACAAAAGGCCAAATACCTGAGGCTTTGGTTCCTCAAGTCACGCTATGCTTCCAGCGTATCCCCAGCCGCTCTGCGATTGACTGCCTCGTGCGGATGTTCTTCGAAGGAGTCAACTGGATCCATGGATTCATTGAGCCTAGAAGATTTTTCTCCCATTACGGATCTTGGTGGACTAAATTTTCGAGCCGTTGTGCTAATGATGTTGAATTTGGCATACTTACCCTCAGAGTCTGCGCTTATAGCGCTCAATTCTTGCCATCTTCGTCATATACGGCCGATACAATCCATGGAGTTCCTATAAGCACCATAAGGGAAAGCTCACATCGAATTGCGATTGAGCTTGTAAAAATCTGTGAAATGGCAGGAGCGATGCGGTCGTTCACCAGCGTACAAAGTCATTGCTTACTAGCCACCTACTTGAAGAACGAAGGACGTATGGAAGATGCTTGGGATTTAATGGGCATCATCATTAACACCGCGTTCAGCCTTGGATTTCACCTCGAGTCAGCTCCCACGATTCAACCGCAGATAGATGAACTAGAGCGGGAAATGCGGAGGAGAGTATTTTGCAACCTATATATCTGGGACCGGTGAGTTTTGTTGTTACTCACTTCTCTCTTTCATAGATCAAGCTAATACGAAGAGTTGCCACAGACATTGGTCCTTTGTGATGGATCGCTCACCGCGTATCCATGACGAGTATTGCACCGTATCACATCCAATAATGAGGCTCGGCCGTGATGCGGGTGACCTTAACGCCCCTGATACTTTCCTTGAGCGAAATCTACAAGCTAAGCTTGCCAAGCTGTGGTACACGACTGTCCGCCAGATGAAAGGCTGGCAGGTAGTCTACGATGTGGTGGCTGTTGAGGAGCATTACGAAGGCCTTCGCCGCAACTTCATTTCCGAATTGCCAGCAGTCTTTGACATCGACTCTCCAGATGAACAGTGGGATGCCGGACGACCAGAAATACCGAAGCAAAGGCAACTCTTGCGCGTATCGATATTCTCTTATTTGTGTCGAATTTATAGTCGACTATTGAAGCTGGAACCCTCCTATCTTCAAAGCATGTCTCGATATAATTGTAATTTGATCTCGCAGCATAGAATTCGGCTTGTTAATGCTGCCGTATCTCTGCTGGACAGCGTAGCGCAACTTCATAACGACATGGGGCGCAAGCATACGAAATACTTTCTTATAAGCTTCTATACCTTTGAGCCAGCAATGGTCCTCACCATACATCTACTGAATGCTACAGCTAACAGCTCTGGCAATACACAAGACTGCAAGGAAGGACAATGCCATCAGGGCCATGGAAGGGATGATGGTTTAGGTGAAACTTCGGTACTTCCTAACAAGATACCAAATGCTGCGCAATGTCGTTTGGAGATTGACAAAGCACTCGAGCGACTGGATATGCTCCGCGAAGTAAGCTCAATCGCAGAGCTGGCGTCACGAAAGATACACCAACTGGTTCAACGCCTCGATCAACAGATTATAGGGGAAATGCCTGATGCTGGGAGGGGTCGTGAACGATCAGGGTCAATGCCTTCGTTATGTGAACCCCCGCAGAACAGTCTTGATGCCTTCGGCGGTGAAAGATACTGCAGCGGTGAAACTGCAGTCCGCCAAGAAGATCTGTCTGGAATGTACCAAGGAAGCTGGGTAGATGAGCTATTGGAAATCTCTACTGAAAATTCTGGCAGCTACCGTGTGAGCGATTCGTCCTTCAGCGCGTCCTTCGGTAGCTTTGGTATGTAAACCCTAGCCTCCGGGCAATAGACGCCATGTCTAGTATCATTTATTCGAAAAGATACACTTCTGTTATGGCCCATTCCTCATTCTCACGACCCCATAGCTCATCCTAGTCAGGAATAGACCTATCTAATATACAAGACACCCTTGTCGACTAAAAATAAACAATGATTATTTAGACACAAAAACTGGATCCATCATTCAAAGACTACTGTAGTACTTTTACAATTTCCCCCATCAGCGAAACCAATTTATGGATATGGAAAGCCAGATCTCACAAGCGGGCAAGCTAGAAGATCTTGAACCCCCCGGGGACCTGCTTCTCAAACATGCCATGAGGATCATACTTTCTTGCTGCTGTCTTCAACTTTTCCAAGTTCCGTTCTCCATAACTGTGGAAGACCGGCTGTGTCGGAGATGCATCATTAAGGAACTTGAACGGGTCGTATACTCCTCGCGTCTCGGTCAAATTCTCTATCAGAGCAATCGTTTCATCCATAATATTGGGAACCTTGTCGTCGTCAGACTGCTTTGTCCAGCCAAGATTGAGCGATAACCCTGCCCTGTTCATTAGCCGCTTGTTTTCAAGATTGACGGTCACAAGTCCAAGGAGACCAGGGTGGCTTACACATTTGCTCCTTTGGTGTTATACCCATGGGGTTGCCTCCTGTCGAAGAAGCCGCCGTGATCATGCTTTTGGATATGGGCTGTGGCAACAGAACTAAGGTACCGTTTGCAATACTCTGTAGTTTGGCGGACTGATTTTGACAAATAGTCGCAGCCTCGATATACGTTGGGCTATCTAGGTACATAGTGGTTGTACTCCATGTCCACCTTCGTAGTTTAGCTGTTGAACTTTCTTAGGTATCACTACTCTGATTATAGAGGTGTGCCGGAACATATTCGATGCTTACCTTGGTATACCGTTATCCAATGGTGGGCCGATGAGATCGGAGAAAGTGTCATGTATCCTGGTTTGGTCGTACAAAGACGGGATGTCGTAGAACGGCGCAAAGGCGGCAGGCCGGTCGACAGGCGCCAGATATACTAAGGTAACAAGATTGATGTTCTGAGAGAACACCATGTAGGAAATGACCGCTGACTTGGTGTCAAGCTGGCCCGAACGCTGATACTTAGCAAAAGCGTTCATTAATGCGTCGACGTAGGTATTGTTATATGCGATAACACCACCCCAGACTTGTCCAAGGGGGTGGGTTTTCATGGTGACTTGCGTTACAATTCCTATACAGTTCGGGTCGAGATGTCAGAGTGGAACATATTAGACGGAAAGGAGAGACCTCCACGTACCAAAGTTATTGCCACCACCTTTCAAGGCAAAGAAGAGGTCAGCATTAGACTCTGCGCTAGCAGTTACCATTGATGCGTTGGCCAGAACAATATCGAAGCTAACGACATTGTCTGCGGCCAACCCGTACTGGTTAGAGAGATGAGAGAGGCCGCCTATAAATTCGAGTTCAGCCTTCTTAGATAGGAGTACGGATCACAGAGTGCTCACCTCCAAGCAGAAGCCCCATGCCAACGTCCGGAACCCTCCCTCCCAAAACCATTCTGCTGGAAGCCTCAAGATGGCTGTAGATGTCCGACCACCGATTACCAGCGCCTACAACAACAGTCTCAGAGATAGCATCGTACACGATATCGGTCAAGTTGCTCGTCGAGATGAGTATTCCTTTGTCTATGTTCGCCCAGCCCTCGAAAGGGGTATGACCACCACCTCGTATAGCAAAGTTAGAACCAGTGAAGTTCAGTACTTTGACCGCATATACTACGTCTTGGGGGCTCATGGGATTGTAGATGCAGCTTGGCGCCTTCCATGCTGTCGCGGACCTTCGAGGCGAATCAATCAGCCATCTGAAGCAATAGGGTCGAGAAAAGGGACGTCTCAACCTGCCTGATGTTTTACTTACCAATGAGCTTCTCTTTCAGTGTCGTAGGCTACAGTGTCCGATGGTCTGACAACCTCGCCCTGGCGTCCTACTTCGAGCACAGCGCAAGCAAGCTGCGAGCCCCCTGTTTGCCGTGCTGATAGCGGGATCGTCGATGATGAGATCCCAAGCGACGCTAGGAATGCGTCTGTACGATTATTTAGAGCGTCTGTATCTGGAGCGGCTGTTTCAATGCCATATATACGCGAGCATATGGCTAAAGCGAAGTAGCAGCTTGCAAATACCAAACGAGACATGACTGCAGTTCTCCTGTACCTTCAATCTATAGGACAGAGGAGTCTTTTCGGAAGGTCTTGTAGTGTTTTTACCCACTTGCTTGTAGAGGGCACAGCCAGATTCGGCTTTCATTTTGAACTGCCTTGTCATCTACATCGATAAAATTGGAGATGATGATGCCAGGTGGGCATACTGCGATGACCGCGCCTTGCCATGATCATGCAGATTCCGGCGGTGATCTGCGATTATGTGGGACCAGTGGCGGGAATAATGTTCCATATTCGTACCGTGCAGCTGTTCCATACGCCTGCAGAACACCAGACGTCCGAGGCTTCTCTACAGTCAGCTGCTATTTTTAGGCGCGACCTTTCGGCCGAGATTCTTCGGCCGGTGTATTTCAATCGAACCGTTGTGATTCTTTTGTTTTTGCACACGGTTCTACGCAGCCCCGACTTGCTGAGACTCTTCGTCATATACGCTCCTTATGTTACACGGATGATGATGATGAGATGATTGACACTACGGCGACTGGGGTGTGGGGTCTAGAACTACGTAATATACCAGTTCTTTAAAGGCAGGACTCCAATATAGCTTTACTCCGGTCATCAGGATGCATTCACTGACTTCCAAAGAAACCGCTTCGAGAACTGCGGCACCCAGAAATTGCTAAGGGATATAAGAATCGACATCCCCTTCGTAACAAGCGAGTCTTTTGGAAAATGGCATTTACAGCCTCAGAATTAATCTTGAAACTCATATCAATACTTTTGGGAGCGAAAGAATCGAGCGTAATCCCAAGGTTGTTGCTTCAGATGTCCTTCGCCTATCTCTTTTTTTGGATATCGCGAATTATCTATCTGATCCATTTCCATCCGCTTGCGAAGTTTCCAGGGTCGAAGGTTGCTGCATTTTCAACTGAATGGTACGCCCAACGACCGAGTGTTTACCGTAGTCCCGATTATCATCGATTGATGTCTTATTCCAGGTACGAATGGTATTGGAACATCTACAAGCCCGGCTCTATGCTTTTTGAGATAGAAAGATTACATAAGAAACATGGTACATTCCTCCTATTGTATCAGGCTGTGGTTGACGGCAGAGCACGGTCTGAATTCCTAGACAGGACCAATAATCCGCATCGGGGTCAATGATTTGCATATCAACGACCCGGAATTTTACTTGAGCCTAACGAGGCCGACATCCAATTTTTTCAAAGATCCAGTATTCTACAAAGCCATTGGTTTCCCGCACGCCATTCTTGGCATGATTGATCCGAATGAACACCGAATTCGGAAGCAAGTGCTTGCACCAGCATTTTCGCCAGGCCAGGTTCAGCAAAGTTCCCCTCGCATTGAAGCCACGGTAGAAGATATGTGCAGTACTCTCTCCAAATTTGCCGAGTCCTCTACACCAGTGAATATTTTTGCTGCTTTGAAAGCCTTTTCGATGGATGTAGTATTCGACCTCATCATCGGAGAAGATATTGGAGCTTTGCGCTCCCCAAATTTCCACCACCCAAATCTGGATATCATGAAAGAAGCTATCAAGGGATCCTGGATTCCACGAGCATTCCCCGTTCTGACTCGCGTCACTTTCGCTTTGCCTAATTGGATCATCAAGGTCTTTTTCAACGTCCCTATGATTGAAGTCGCAATGGTATGAAGCTTTTGCCTTTCCAATTTGTTTGCAGATCACTTTTAGTCCAGCAAACTACACCAACTTCAGCTAATGATTACTACAAGACAGCCACTACAGGAATAGATCAATACCTTGAGGATCGGGCAGCAGCTAGCTTGCAAAAAAGCTCACTGGAGCACGATGTCAGAGCAATATCAAGCAGCTCCGTCAAGAAATCGCAGCGAAAAGTTTCAACCACAATCGAACGGCTACTGGACCCAGCGTCTGCCAAAGGTTATGTACCGCTTTGCCGAGACCATTTAAATGAGGAGATCCTAGTGTTGCTTGGAGCCGGAAATGACACAACGAGCAACGCGATGATCCTAGGCATGTATCATATCTGTCGAAGGCCCGAAGTACAGCGGCGACTGGAAGCGGAGCTTGAAGCGACATACCCAAGATCGGCTCAAGCAATCACTTTTGCATCTGCAAAGCAACTTCCCTACCTTGTAAGCACCCAAGGAGATAATATCATGCAATTGTTGATCTCACATAAACTGCGTGCATAGACCGCGGTAATTAAAGAATCGCTTCGCATATCGAATCCACTGCCTGGACGTATTCCACGGGTTGTTCCTGAGACGGGCTATTCGATCCACGGTCACCACTTACCCCCAAAGGTAAGTCTCTCGGGTCATCTCATTAATGATAGCACTTTAACCCTCAGAGAGAAGACTGTCGTCCATACATCAGCATACCTCCTAAATCGCCATCCAGCCATTTGGGGCGCATCTGCTGAGGAGTTTGAACCGGACAGATGGCAGCACGAGTCGTCTTCAGACTTGGATAAGTATATGGCAACCTTCTATCGAGGAAGCCGGCAGTGCTTAGGGATGAAGTGAGTTTGTGCTCCTCACGAAGGAATCGAGCTCGGTACATGTAGTCTGACTGATGCTCAAAGTCTTGCATGGTGCGAGCTTTACCTCGTATTTGCAAACCTTTTTCGACGATTCGAGATCTCGATTCACGATACTACTGAAGCGGATATGGAGTGGAGAGACTTCTCTTTCTTGATGTATGTGCGACCACATTGTAGCAGTCAGCTTCTCCACCTAATGCCTCGTTGCTAACATCCGTTCAGGTTCACGGGCAAGGAGCTTCACGTTAAATTGAAACGCAAGATTTGAGTAACGGTGCGTGTAGATAATGAGGCATCTGATGCCTACATATTCCTGCCATGCCAAATGAATGTCATGATGCGTTCTCAGGAGTGTACATCATGAGGTCATCGTAACATGGTCAACTTGCTATCTAACAATTGGTCAGCATTGTTTAGTGTAAAAAAAAAAAACACAGCATGAAGCTCTGGTCCCTTTTACACTGTAGTATCCAATGGTCAAATCCCTTACTCGTGTCGCCCAGAAGTGAGCTTTAGCGTTAGAGTTTAGAGTTAGCGATTATTGCTCGCTTATCTTCTCGCACGATGCGAAATAACTCAATCAATATTTTCTCTATTTTCATTCAATTTGTTAAGCATCAATGAAAATTTCGATAATCTAATTGTTTCGTTCAATTCGTTCAAAAACGCAATAAAATTTTCAATTTGCGAAACTTTAACGTCATGACAAATACAATGCAATTTATCGTCAATGCAATTTGTAAAAAAATTTTTTTCGAAATTTCGATTTCGTTTATTAATCAATACAAATAATTCAAGCAATTTTTTTATCGTTCATAAAATTTTTCAATTTCACGATTTTATTGTTTTTACGTTTCGAGCGAACGATATTATTCAAAACGAAAACATAACGTTGATGACGAACAACGATTTTTTGAATTGAATACGACATTGAAATATTGTTCGTATAACGATTCGAATGATTCAAATTATATTTGTACAAAATCAAATTGTTGAAATTTTTCGAACGTATATTTGAAAAAATGTTATTTGCATGAAATTTCAAATGAATGTTTTTTAAATTTTATCGTCGTCGAAAAATTAATTTTTGAAATGAAAAACGTCGTCGAAATCGTAACATCGTTGCAATTTGTTTCGTCAATTAAACATTATTTCGTTCGTTTTCATGAGCAGAAAATTTGATTTTCAAACGTTTTTTATCGTTTTGTAAATTTTTTTTTTCATCATTTTCGCGATTTTTCGAATTTTTTTTCAAATAAATTGCAATTTGTTTTTCAAAAAATTTCATACGTTTTTTATCGAATGCAAATAAAACGAATTCGACGATCAATCAATGATGAATATATCAAAATTTTCACGAATTGATTTCAGAAATTTTGCAACTTTTTGATGCGATTCAGCATTGTTTTCGATTAATCAAATTTTTTGTTCAAAATTTCGTTTTTTTATTTTCAAATAGAATTTATGAATGTAAAACGTGACGATTTTATTGATGTATTTTTCATCAATAATATCGTAATTTCGATCAATAAACATAATGTCGTTTTTTTTAAAAATTTGATTAATGATTTTTTTGCGTTTGCAATTTTTTTGTTTTGTTTCGTCGCGTTTTTTACGTTTTTCGTTGAATTGAATTATCGAACGATTTGTTTTTTAGTTTTTGTTAATAATTTTTTAGCAAAATCGAGAACAAATTTCTACATGAAATTTGTTGTATGTTCAAATTTTTGAAATTTCGACATTTTTTCGATTTTTCGCAATTTTTTGTTTCAATTGTTGATTTTTCAACGCATTTTCGAAATCAATTTCTTTTTTTTCTTTTTCGATTTTAGTTTTTCAATTATGATAAAATTTCATGCGAATTTCAATTGATATACAGTTTCATTGCATTATTGTGAACTCGATAATGTCTTGAAATATACTATAATTTTCGACGAATGCATTTTTTGATCGAATAACGTTTTCAAAATTCGATTTAACGTTCATTTCATGAAAAATTTCGTTTGTACAAATGAAAACGATTTTTTCGTTTATTTTTTTCATATATCAATCGCAAAAGTTTTTTTTTTTTGTCATGTTTGACATTAATACGAAACTTTTTTGCAATTCGTTCACGCATCAATTCGTTCATTTTATAATTTTTTTCATCGAAATGTTGATGTTCATGCTGTATGCGTTCAATTAAAAAACGAGAAAATCGTTTTTTGTTCGAAATATTAACGTTTTTTTGATTCATTACAGCAATGTATGATTGCATGTTAAAATGTTTCAACATGATTTTTTTGATTTTTGTTGACGTTACATTATCATTTTTTACACGTGTAAATCGTTCAATACGTTTAACGTTTTCGCAATTTTGAAATAAATTATTAAAATTATCGTTTTCAATTCGAAATCGAAATTTTTTGTAAATGTTTTTTGCGATCAACTTTTTCATTTTCGTTTTCGTTTCAATTTTTTCAAAATTTGAATCGTAAAAACAATGATTTGTAATGATGACACAACGAAACGCATAAATAATTTCAAAATCGTGTGAAATCATGATAACAATTAATATGATTTGAATTCAAAAAATTTGTTTATTGTTTTGATTTACAAGCGAAAAAAAATGTCAATTTTAATTTTAATTTAAGTTCATTTTTGAACGTCGCGAATATTCAAGTAAAATTTTTTTGAATTCATTCGTGACACGATGTTTTGACATTTTTTTCGATTTCAAAACGTTTGCGACTTCTTGACAATATTTTTTTTCTACATTTCGTTCAACGTTCAGTTTTCAACTCAATGAAATTCAACAATAACGTGTTCAAATCGTTCAAAAATAACAACAATTGTTTTGTGAATGTATGCGATCACAATGATGTAAAATTAATGTTTTAAAATTTATTTTTGATCAAAATAATAAAATTTGACTCATTGAATCCGACGAAATGTGCAATCAGATTTAGGTTTGTGAAATATTTCTTGATGAGATGCGGGGTAATGTGGGAAAAAATATTGCCAAGGAGTCGCAAGCGTTTTGAAATCGAGAATTCGCTTATCGATAAGAGGAATTTTGCTTTCAGCCCTACGATATCGGAGAGTTCCGCATCATATGCGACTTGACTCATTGACTCATTCTCTTGTCTTTCACGGAGTTTTTACATCGTGCACCCATTGCTTGGTGAATGGCTTCGAATATCTCTGCCCGGGGGCTACGAGCTGCCGTGAAAACCACGAGCGCGAAGTCAATCGTCAAAAGAAGAATTCCAGCTCGCAATGCCTCTGCAGTCGCCGTCCCCACCTCCTCTGACCCTTCTCTCTACAATGATATATCTGTATGCGTACCCCGTCTTTCAATCTCTCAGTAGCTCACTGACACTTTAATTAGAAAGAAGCCTCCCTCCCTAATCCGGACCCTCCTTCCGACTCTTCTACCGCCCGCTTGACATCCTCTCTCGCTCCGTTCATGGTAGCAACCTACGTTCGCCCACCACCGGTAATGGCCAAAGGCGAGGGCTCTTACCTCTGGGACATCGAAAACCGGCGCTACCTCGACTTCACAGCTGGCATCGCAGTCAACGCCCTCGGCCACTGCGACCCGGAAATGAGCAAGCTCATCTCCCAACAAGCGAAAACGCTAATCCACACCTCAAACCTATACCACAACCCCTGGACCGGCGCGCTCAGCGCTCTCCTCGTGAAGAACACGGTGGAAAGCGGCGCCATGAAAGACGCCAGCAAAGTCTTCATCTGCAACAGCGGCAGCGAAGCCAACGAAGCCGCGATCAAATTCTGCCGCAAGGTGGGACGGGTGAGGACGCCCAGCGGGGCCCAGCACGAGCTCGTGTCTTTCCACAACAGCTTCCACGGCCGCACGATGGGCTCGCTGTCCGCGACGCCGAATCCGAAATACCAGACCCCCTTCGCGCCAATGGTGCCCGGGTTCCGGTACGGAACCTTCAACGACGTCGACGCTGTGCCTTCGCTCATCACGCCTCAAACATGCGGTGTGATCATCGAGCCGATACAAGGCGAAGGCGGCGTTAACGTTGCTACCGCCGAATTCATGCAAGCGCTGAGGGACCGGTGCGATGAAGTGGGCGCAGTGCTCGTTTACGATGAGATCCAGTGCGGGCTCTCGCGGACGGGGACGCTGTGGGCGCATGCCTCACTCCCCAAAACCGCGCACCCGGATATCCTGACCACGGCGAAGGCGTTGGGCAACGGGTTCCCGATCGGAGCGGCGATTGTGAGTGAGGAAGTCGCCAACTGTGTAGTTACGGGCGATCACGGGACGACGTTCGGGGGGAACCCGCTCGCGTGTCGGTTGGGGCATTATATCTTCTCTCGGCTGTCTGAGAAATCATTGCGGGAGGGTGTGATGGCCAAGGAGCAGATCTTTAGGAAGGGGATTGAGAGGATGCGGCAGAGGTGGCCGGAGAAGATCAAAGAGATTCGAGGCAGGGGATTAATTTTAGGCGTGCAGCTGAGTCAGGATCCAACGCCTATTGTTACGGCGGCGAGGGAGAGGGGGTTGCTGGTTATTACTTGCGGGACTAACACGCTGAGATTGGTGCCGCCGTTGGTGGTTGCTGATGAGGAGATTGAGGAGGGGTTGGGGATCTTGGAGGAGGCGATGGGGGTTGTTTTTGATCGTAGTGGAGAGATAGAGGTGGAGGGAACGAAGGGGCAGCAAGAGATGGCGCCTAATGGGAGATGAGAGACAGATCTAAAAAGATGAAAAGTTTATATACCCATTCACATATAACCTACGAAGCCAATGAAGTTCAAAAGCAGTCCTTTTTCACAAGTCCTATCTTGATTGATCCAAAATCGTATTCCAAGCACCCACGTTTATATTCAAAGCTGCCTACACCAATCCCTCCCTCTCCCAACCTGCCACGCACAAATCCCCTTCTCCACCCCCATCGCCAGAAACCCAGCTACACAAATCCCCCCACTGTCACTCACGCTCGTCGCCCCCAGACTAAACTCCCTCTCCTCCCTATCCACCCTCTCCGTGATCTCCGCAAAGGTATTCACATACACCGCCCCACCCAACAATCCCTCCCACAGCACCAGCGCCATCACGACCCAAAAGCCGATGCTGTCGGGCATCCAGCCCCATACGGCTTGCGAAGCGAGGATGAAGAAGTTGGCGATTTGGAGGAAGGAGGGCGGGTAGAGGTGGTGGATGCGCAGGAAGGGGGCCGAGGAGCGCGAGATGAAGACGCCGGCTTGGTAGAGGAGGGAGTAGGTTGGGTAGAAGGCGCGGTAGTGGGTGAAGGGGGTGGAGGGGAGGGGGAAGAGGAGGACGGGGTAGAGGCCGAGGTTTATGGTGTATTCGGCTATGTAGACTAGGAGGAGGGGGAGCATGCTGTAAGAAAGGGCGGTTAGTGAGGGTTTGAGATGGGAAGGGGAGGAGAGGGAGAGAGGGAGGGGGTGTTTTGAGGAGACTGAGTCATAATTGTCTCGTCATGTGGTGAGGATTTTCAACTGAAAGGGGTGCCGTGACAAATCTTGCGGCAAGAGAGCCCTTTGCAGCACTGCAGTTGCGCCATATGGAGAAAAAGTTTTGTTTGGACGCTGTTTATGAGGCTGAGACTTACAATGGAAAGAACAATCCCCGAGCGCGGCGTAGATTTCGCAAGAATGTGCTGTACCATTTCGACTCGGCTTGGACAGCTAGATCACGTTTGTTCTGTGCGTGCTCACTCAGGAGTCCGTCCTCAATTGGTTGTCCAAGTAGAGGGTCTTCTTCAATGTTTGTCTGATCGTCACGGCTTGTTTGGCGCGAATCAATCCCGCCGCTCCTCTGCAGGACGGTCCTCTTTAACGGAGCACGAGGAAGTACAACGAAGAAGCTGACCAGCATAATGATGGGAAGGAACGAAGATGCGAATAGGCTTCTCTGCACTGTCAATCCGAGCGTTGTGGTGGCCAGGGAGTATAATCCAGCGCCAACGAGGCCCGCACCCCCTGTTCCGCTACTCCAAGCTGCGAGGCTGAAAGGACCGTAAAAATGTGTGAGGCCTAGGAAACTCAGCTCGCCACCTCCGCTGCTCAAGCTGGCCAGGACCACGCCCGCCATCTTAGTCGCAATCGTACCACCGTCGGTGTATCCCGGCGTCAGTGCTATAAGAAGCATGCCACATGCTGAGAGAGCTGAGAATATGATGACTCGGACCGAGTATGGTACCACGTGGATGAAGTAGGGAGCGCATAGCTTTGTGAGAAAAGACGGTATCACGTCTGCGAGAAGGACAACGCCTTTGGGGACATCAGGTCCTACCAGATCGAGTGCAGCAGATAGTATGACAACGTATAAGACATTGTTGATCAGGCCTATCTCATGTCAATAGTTGCAGATGGATCGCGTAGGATGAATAATTTACCGAACAACCAGAACGATGTACAGACCCGGAGATCAGCACCTTCAAAAGTGCTTTTCAGACGAGCCTTCCACATGGCCCATGACGATGAAGGAGCTCCAGGCATGGGCAGCATATCGCCCTTGTAATGTCGCGAGCAGACATCTCTTGCTCAATGCTGATACTGGATCACATGAGGATTCGCTCCGAGGCTCAGCAGGAGATAGGGCTGGATCTGCATTGCACAACTTGCGGGCCGAACCGTTGCGAGTACTCTAGCGCAAGTATGATGACATGGTCCGCTCATCTCTCAAGGTCGATCTCACCCTGCAGGATCATCGCCTGTTCTCGACCACTCACCACTGCGACGAAGAGACCTTTCAGCATACAGTACTGCAAATATTCACACATTTCTGCTTGCGAAACATCTTCTCTATTTACCTCGCAGCCTACAAGTCCTTGTCACGCTATCATACTACTATCCCTTGAGGCCTGCACGCGATGGAGTCGCGACCATCTGGTCTCCCCTTCTCCAGGCCTCAGTCACAGCAAACACTTCGCGATCCGAGATTCGCCACAATACCAGCTTCACAGTACGCTTCTCAGCCGAATACGCCTCGAACAGATACCCTCCACCAACACGATCCATTTCTCCGTCGCAGGAATGACCTCGAAGACCTACACAGGAACACATCCCTTGCGCAACCTCCCCGCCAGTATGCGCTTCCTGCGACGTCAGCATACCCTTCGAATCATACTACGACAATTTCAGATACTGCCCAAAATAATGGCCAAGTGCGACGGGGTAGCCAAAGCGCTGGTGCCTTGTTCGGTGGTGTGCGGATGGATCGGTTTGGGTCACAATCGTCGGAAGGCGTTGGTACGTTAATTTGGCTATCACTCCTGCTCGAAAAACACGGTTGCGCTGTAGCCTTTCTTCTCTATGCTTTCTCTGTTGTCGATGCCTATTGCGTCCGTTTTATGTAGCCAAAGCTACTGGAGCGATCAATCTTCCCTTTGGTTACCCTTCACAATATCCTGTTACCGACCATTCTTCTCCCTTCCTCCATCGAAATCGGACCGCACACGCTCAACAGCCCTGGATGTGGAGAAGGAAAGGTTTGGTTCTACCTTGTAACCCACTTTCGGTTGGCACGTGCACATCTTTCCAGTCAAGAAAGGAATATTGTGCGTGCGCCCATTGTGGACAGCAGGAGATGCACTCCCTTTTCTCCAGCATGTCCGCAAGCTCCCTTGATTCCCGTCATCTGTTTGCATTGGCGCATGTTATTTTGGGATTTCGCATTGAGCCTTTCCCCCGGATCTACATCTGCACTGCGGGAGCCAATGCGTTAGCGTAAAATTGCAGTTTGCTTGACGATTCTATAGATCCCAAAGAACATCCAGCCCAACAGTCATCCAACGGCCCCTCCTTTACTTTCGGATCATCTCAGCAAGTTCGAGGGCTCTTTGAAAATTCCCATCCTCATCTGAACAATCGACCAGGATCACCAAAACCAAGCTACGGAGGTACGTCATCCGGTTCCTTATCACATATTTGATAATCATTTGAGGATACGTCCTACCTATGTACGGTACTGGTCGTGATATGTGCCGTAAGCCAAGAACCTGCTAAAATGTTGTTAACTTGTAGGACCTGACCATCCGCCACCTCCATCATTCACTGGGCGACAGATGTTGCCTCCGTCACCTCAAAGCTCTCAGCTACATCACAATACTCAGGCTACTTCATCGCGACAGCCGTCGAGCTCTCTTCCCTTCTCCAACGGTCGTGATCTGCCAGCTCTGTCTACATCTACTGTACATCGCCCAACTAGCAGCATGTCTATTTCCTCAATGCTGGGGTCGGACAATGCACAGTCTTCCCGCGAGCCCGCTCCATACAATCACAGCAACGGACCATCGTCTGTGGTAGGTAATTTTCTGGTCTCACCAAGCCGCCCACCCAGCAACGCAACTTCACCTTCTGGGATGAATCAAACGAGCGGCATATATAGCACCGAAAGGTCCAGCTCTCCAAATAAGTATAAACTCTACCCGGCTCAAGGAAATCGACAGTATCGCTCGTACTCTGGTGGATTAGAGCAGCGATCTCGGCTCTTCAACCGGATAAGCTCACCTGTGCTCGCAGAAAAGGAGCTTGCACACGGGGTTTCAATCTCTCAATTTTCTCCAACTTCTGTCACTAGCCCACAGAAGGACTGGAGACCGTATAAACACGAGCAAGTCAAGAACAATGGCCGCCCGAACAGTCAACCAAATGGCGTAGGAACTCCATCATTTCAGTTTGATGGAAAGATCCAGCTTGGGGAACCAGAAAGGCTACGACAACAGCAGACTGCTAGAAAACATTATCTTGAATTGGAGGAATCTAACCAAGAGATGATAATGCCGCAACAAGCCGAGAAGCGTAAAAGTTCGCGCGATCGCCCTCAACAGCGTGCCCAGCAACTACAGAACCTTCAATCCGCTCAAACCGGAGCTTCTCGTAGTCCCAAGCACGAGCAAGAAGTTTTGAATGGACCCCATCAGCCTTCTGCTTCCCGATCTGTCATTGGCGCCGAAAATTCAATCTCACGGCATCGCTCTGAAGTCAGCCGTCCGTTCGAGCGCACGAATAATTCTAGTGGTGTCGCACAGTCACCGTTCTCGCCAGATGCCTTACGTCGACTTCGAGAAGAACGTCTCAATCAATCCCCAACCCATCACCAGCCACGGATAATTACCAACACTGAGGACAGGCACCCCTTGAAATACCCTGGGCCCCCTGTTACATTTGCTAGTAGCACCGAGCCACCGTCTTTACTCGAAATCAACGAGCAACAGAGCAGGGAAGACATAACAGCCAATCACAGGAGTTCGCTTGCCATGCTTATTGAGAACAACAAACGAGGTGGTCGTTTCTCACCACTCCCACAAGCTGTTCAAGGGGCACAAGGTCGGACTAGTGGGCCTGCTAGTGATCCTGGTATTAAGAATGAATTTGCAAGAATGTTCTCCGGTATCGGTAGTGGTGTGGGAAGTGCAGGACCAACCGGTAGTGGAACCAACACACCATTTGCACCACCAAGTCCCACAATGAGCCATGGACCTCAACGACGAACACCTCTCAACAATGGTGGAGATCTGGCCAGCGCCTCAAAACCTCGAGCAGCCTCGAAGAACACGCGGAAAACTCGGAAGAGTAAGGACGGCTTAAAGACTGGCCTCGAAGATGACGAGGTCAGCACCTCAATTGGTCCAGCTGGGAGAATTGTGAGAAGGACTAGGGGCAATCATCATCATCATCCGCATCACGTGCATCAGTAAGTACACCCGAAGACAAATTGGATCGTCTTGGACTGACGTTGTATTTTACAGCGACCATCGACACCACAATTTAGAAGAAGTCGAAGCTAGCAACGAGCGCGTAACGCCAACGCTTGCAAATGGCCAACACGTCAATACGCCATTGCAAGCTAGACTCGGAGCCCATAAACACCACAACCACAACCACCATCATCACCAGGATCATCATCACCACCACCACCATCACCAAGAGCCGAAAGCACCTCGCCTACCAACTACAACCATAAAAAGTGACTTGGTTTTGGAGAGTGTTTGCCACCTCGCGCGCAAGCATCTAGGCTCGGTGATGTACTCGTCTACCTTGGAGCCAGCTCCTGTAAATTGCTTCAGCGGCAGTAAATTCGGGTTTCGGAGTACTCCCACCCCAATGCCTCGATACAACGGTAAAGAGAACTGCACGTATACTGTCCAAATACCCAAAATCTACCTTGAAGCACAAAAACGCGAGGAGATCTGCCGTAGACGTGCTCTTTGGGGCACTGACATCTACACTGATGATTCTGACGTGATTGCTGCAGCGATACATTCAGGGTGGATACGTGGGGAATTCGGAGAGGACATTGATGCTTCGATGCTGGAGGTGAAGGCTGCCTCGAAGGCGGGTAGCAAGGCTGACGAGGCTGCGCTACCACAAGATGTGTTTACGTCTCCTCCTGACACACCAATGGTTCCACCGCCAGGGAGAGAGCTTCACCTGACCCTCCTTGTCCTTCCACCGTTGGAGAAGTACGCATCGCATGTTGCACATGGGATAAAGTCTAGGTCATGGGGCAGCACACATGATGGGGTGAGTTTCCGAATCGAGAAAATGGAATGGGTGAATGAAAAGAGGAGCAACGGGGAAGATAGGAGCGGAGAGGCTCGAAGGAAACGGATGAGATCCCAGTACAGCGCGAGTGGGATGTTGGGTGGTCCACCTGTACGACTAAGTACAGGTACTCTGGGTGCTGGAGCTGGTGTCGGCTTGGCCACAAATACTGTAGTGGTGGAGGTATAATTGTATGACTTGTAATGAGATATGTAGCTAGCAGAGTTGATCACCCGCTTTGGATAGAAATTTCATGTATTTATGTTCTTCCACTCGCGGTACGCTTAGATTGACAGTCTTTGTAAAGCATCGTGTATCAATTCCGTCTTATCTTCGAACAAATGCAACAGTTCGAAGTATATCTACGTACTCATCATGCAGTGAACGTGATACTAGGTCGGCAAGTCGGTAACGAGTACGGAGGTACTGCCGAAGGGATCCCAGGGGTTTATCCACTCAGGCTTGGCACCGGCCCAAAACTTCCGGACGCCGAAATTTGCATGTGAATATGCCTCGGTGTCGGTTCAGCTCGACTGGCACGAGCATGGAGAATCACATTCCTTTTTACCTCGCTGGACTCCTCAAGCGTCATTACCCTTGTCACGCGTCTCTTTCTGTCCTTACCATATCGATGCGACTGAGCCTATCTTACATGGCATTGCTCGACAACGGCTGACAGCACGGCCTATTCCTTCTTCCTTTCGTCATCCTGAACACTCCACGCGTTCACAAATCCCTAAGCACTAATTACCCTCTAATCGATTCCATGGATATTGTTATCACTGCCTTACCTATGAAACGACTCATACGAGTAAATCGCCTTCTCGCGGAGCTGGAATCATCGGCGAGTTGCAGATACTGCACTACACAGGAGCCATGATAGGTGAATCCGTGTCCGTCAGCCTGGAGATCAGCCGCAGCTGACAGAATACAGATCACGTTCTAGGGCGTCCTTCAGTCAAGTTCCGAAAAATCCAAGTCTTTGCTGTCGTGTCCTTCTGGTCCTTGTACCTGTTGAGGTACGTATCACATCATCAGATGATTCTGCATGCTGACTTCTACCAACAGGGGCAACAACCATGGTCCTCCGATCCTTCGAAACCTGTCTTCACGACTTTCAAAGAAGCTCACAGCATGGCAGACACTTGTTATCACTCTGCTGTGGCTCTACATAGCTCGCAACTTCGCTAAGATATTCGGCCTCGAGTCTCCTGAGCCCCTAGCAAACCTCTACAATCGAGCATATTTTAGGGCAACATGGGTGACGACTGCGCTAGATGCTGGGTTCTGGACCGCTATGAAAATAAGACGGAAATGGCTTCGAGATCTCGCGTCCATGGTGTTCTCGGTCTACTATCTGATAGCTGCAGAGCAGGCGGATGAGAAGGTGCGGAAAGTGCGTGGGTTACTGACAGTGGATCATCTAAGAATTTCCTGGAATAAGTCAACCACGCCTTATCTCTCCTTCATCGCTAGGGTGATGAGGCCCAAATTAACACGCTACCCCCCAAGAGCTCTACGGATACCAAGGCCAGCTGAGTCATCATACAAAGATCCAGTAGATGCCTGGCTATATTTCGACGGGCCTTTGTCCGCATTAAAGGATCACACGAAGGTCGTCCTGAACATACCTGGAGGGGGTTATGTTGCAATGAGTCCGCGTAATCACGAGGATGAGTTGCTAGCATGGTCTGGTAGAACAGGCTTGCCCGTCCTCAGTCTGGATTACAGGAAAGCCCCGGAATTTCCGTATCCGTACGCTCTTAACGAATGCTACGATGTGTATCATTCACTTATTGCTACACGTGGTCGCTGCATCGGTCTAGCTGGGGTTTCTCAACCACGCATTATCATCAACGGAGATAGTGCTGGCGCAAACTTTGCCACTGGTCTCTGTCTTATGATTCTACAGTCAGCCAGTCTTGATAAGCGATTACAAGATCAAGATGTCCTTCCCACCCCGGAAGGCCTCATACTTTTCTACCCATCTCTAGATATGAACATCGGGAATTGGATGTCTGACGAGCAGATGTCTTTGATTCAAGACCAGCGTATGCGAAGGACTAATAGAGATATTCTGAAAAGAAAGAGCCAAGACTACTACCAGCTTACTCCTCAGACGCCCAAGCCTTCGGACGAGGAGGATAGCTTCTTCCCTTCACCGAAAGAAGACGCAGATAATGTCAAGTCTACGCCGCCCCTAAAACCTCCAACTCGTGAAGAAGCCGCCCTTGCGGCGAGACAGGGCGTAGTCCATCAAAGTTCAAATCTGGCCTCGTCAAAGCCCAAGGTTCTGAAGACCCGCCTTGCCGTGTCATCCATGATCTCATATTTCAACGATCGAGTCTTGACCCCGGAGATGATGCGTGCTATGATAATCCTCTACGTTGGCCCCCACAACCGCCCAGATTTCAGCACCGATTTTCTCCTGTCACCTGTGCTAGCCCCTGAAGCACTACTAGCAAAGTTTCCTAAAACTTACTTCTTGACCGGCGAACGAGATCCACTTGTCGATGATACTGTCATCTTCGCCGGTCGCCTCCGTCAAGCAAAACACAACGACTTTGTCCAGAGGAAAGAGCTAGGCCTTGTAAGTGCAAAGGATGAATTCAATGAGAAGGACCACGTGGAAGTGACGCTGATCCCTGGAATCTCTCATGGCTTCTTGCAGTTCGTGTCCGTGTTTCCTGAAGGTTGGAAATACATCTTCCGCTGTGGAAGGTGGATTGAGGAAATCTTTGACGCAAATGATCAGCTACCCCGGGATATTAGTGCGACAAGTTGCAGAGGCTCTCGTTCAGCACATGGACGCCACCATCGTCGAATGCCAACAGAAAGTTCAGGCGATGAAGACCGGCCACTGGAGATGAGCTCGAGCTCAGCCAGGGAGAATGGACATGCACAGCCTCGCTCTGCAAGGGGCCGTGGCCGAAGAGCAAGACATGGTGCGGTCGATAGAAGCAGAAGTATGGTGAGCTTGGCTAGCGAGGATGACCTTCTAGGCCGCAGGATGAAGGGATTGGCGAGCGGTTTGATGGGGTTGTCTTCCGATGGGACACAAACACCTTAACCAGGGTAGTGCATCGTTTGCAACCCAAACAAGGAGTTCATTGCTACTTCGACTTGCTCTGAGAGAAGACAGCAACGCTGATATGAGTTATTTCAAGGGAGAAAGAATCACACTCTCGCAGGTTTGACTTCTTAGAGATCGCTGAACAACGGTTGAGACTCTACTTTAAATGGGTGATATAAACTCTTAGCGATCGGCTAAGGATGCCTAGCGCGTCTATCGCGTCTTGCCAAATATGTGGTGATTTGAGCTGTTCATCATCGGCTTGTGGTCTCGCTTACCAAAATTGTCCCTCCTCATCATGCTCGGCCCTTGACTCACTTCCCAGGGGGTCATGGCTTCAATGCAGAGATTGCCTACAGAGATCCTGCTTGGAATCGTCAGTTACCTTGGCCACCTTCACGAGGAAACCCTCAACTCCTTTCGTGCTGAAGAACGCTGCCGTCGTGATGAATCCGTCAACCCCTCCCGTACTCAAGAGTACCATTTACGTGAGGAAACCTTCAAGTCCTGCCGTAATCAAGAATTGGCCAACCTGCGGCGTACATGCAAAACACTGGCGGATGTAGCAGCGGTTCCCCTCTTCAGCACGGTAAGTACCAATACGTGCAGATGGTAAAAGTAATCCACCAAAAGCGCTTGTCACGGAAGTAGTGGGAAATGATCTCCAAGAGCTGAGACTGATGCATTACAGATCAGTGTCTGGCTTGAACGAGACAGTCTCAACAAGCTGCTCGAATACTCAAGCATGCCCTGATTCGTACATCTATCAAACGTCTTGAAATTGGCGGTCAGCGGGTTTCTCCGTATCTCTGGAACAGAAAAAACCCAGACTGGGCCGAATTAGACCGCCATAGAGCGCCGAAAGACCTCGAACAGTTGCATGAGTGGGCCGACGGCAAATTCGTTGGGATACCTTTCACCCTCAGACACGGCGACTCGAATGTTGATCGGCCCTCCATTATCAGCAATGCTAAAGATGCTATTGATCGACTCGATTTTCAGAAACGCGTGGAGCTCGACTTCCTTGATGTCGATCTCCTCTCAGAAGCTTTTCGTGAGATGCCGAATCTAATGTCACTAGTCTTTGAGTACACACACACTCCTCCAGGCAGTTGGAAACTGGCCCAATCAGGCTTCGAAGTATATGACACCGGTATTCCATGGCGCTGCCACGTCTTCCAAGTCATATTGCAGGCAATTTCCAAAGCCAAATGTAAACCTCGCGAGATCGCATGGAAAAACGAGTCTGTTTATGACGGTTTGGAGGGTCTTCCCATCTGGGCTCTTAATGATATTACGCCGCTGCTCATAGACCCTCATCAGATGGTTCATCTGTTATCTAACCTTAGTGTTCTGAGTCTCGAGAACATCTGGGCCGATAACCAATCACGCGTAAACCGTCATTTCCATGACATTGATCCCAGCCAAGCTTTAAGCAATATTATTGAATCATGCCCTCAACTCGAAGAGCTTTATTTGGATTTTGCCGAAGTGTACACTGGCTTTACGAGAGAGAACCTAATGGGTAAAGCTTCGCATGCAAAGCTTCGGCGTCTGACCCTTGAGTGCATTAGCATCGATGCTTCTGAGCTTGCACTTTGTATCACGACAAACAAGTCATTGGAAAGAGTGAGACTTGTATTAGTTTTCCTCGAAAAAGGCCGTTGGAAGTCATTTCTTGATCACGTCAGAGCAGAATGCTCGCCTTCACTAAAAGCCTTTCAGCTCATCGACCTCGATTCAACTCTAGAGCACCACGAGGTTCTAGTAGAAGAGTACCGCCGCAATATCAGATACTATGAGGAAGAGTTTGTCCTGGAGTATATTCAAGGAAAGACGAATAGGTATCCACCTCTGATTCAAGCACGTGGTTTCTTGTGACTTGTCAGAAGAATACTTTGCCCCTTCACTCGGTGGACCTGGAGGCAGCCTAGCATACTCGTATTTCAAGTTCCGAATGTTGCAGAGGACAGATATACTTCTCTCCTTTACCTCAGCCGATTTTACCTCTTGTCAACGGTCACTGGCAGAAAAAGGCGCTTTACATATCCAGTCCAACAAGTGTTGACCAAGATGGACCTTCGGAACTTTCGACGGCTGTTATCGGCTGTGGGCAGATTTGCTCGCTTTAGGCCCTTCACACATTATCGAGCTCGATGGACGCTAAGGGTAGCCCATCTGAATCTAGCTGGATCGAGAAGAGACTGGGAAGTGATTCTCGCACAGTTGCATGGAGCCATTGAAAAGAGAGTACTCACTTGATGTTAACCTCGATGTAGTGCTAGATACAGCATCTCTTTATCGAAGTATCTACATCAGGCAGGACTGGCTCAAGCATAAATATCAATAAACGTCCGGAAGCATTATCAGATATCTTAGTGAACCTGGGATATCTTGTCTTCCAATGCTATCATAGCACCTAATTTGTCGGCCCGACACAGATCTCAGTAGTATTATTTCATTCCCCGTACCAGAGTAGACTTACATCTTAGAATTTATCCAATGGTGCTAGAGAATGCTTCATTCTAACTGGTTTTCGCTTTTGGCCGAGCTAGGTCATGTGCTGAAACCAATTGCGCTTCCTCGTGCAATCATTGTCGAAATCTAGCCATATAACCAGCGTATTGTGACAGGTTCATGCCGATTTCTTGGTTCTTATCTCAACTCTCTCTCTCTCTCGTGAAAGATCAGCGGTGTACATGTGCTGTTTTGGGAAGCGATGAAGGTGAACTGCACCTTATTATCAGTCACGACGACGGAAAACCAACCGCCAATACTATCGTAGGCATGTTTCTAGCGCAAAAGCATCTGAGTTTTCAACATCTATATCTTGCGATCTTGCGAACGGAAAGATCCCTCATTCATAGACTCTATAGCATCCAGACCGCAAATCCCTCGAGGTACACCGAATCCGCCTAGAATTCAAAATTCCTTGCTAATAGAAGCTGAGATCAAAAACTTCGAAAAATATACTATAAATTTTCTCATTTTTCTGATTGATAATACGGAGAAGTGTCATATCTATATGTTCAATAATATTATGTATAATTGAGATATATGATTCAAATTTACTAATGATAATAACACGATTTCGAAATTCGTCAACATTGATTTCTGCGACATGATATCGTGAACGACAAAGTTTCAACGTTGATTTCATTGTTCATGACAAGATTCACTTTCGAATTGTTTCGAAAGAAAAAAACTCATCGTGTCAGAACATGAAACAACACATATACAATCTGTTTGAACGTATTTTTTGTAATTTCGATCTCGTTGTTTTTATTGCAAAAAAGAAATTTTTTTGAGCACGTTGTGAAATGAGAGTAAAGACTGTTTTGAATTCGAAGATTATGTAGCAAGAGACGATCAGGAAGTAGAAAATTATTCGTGATGTTGCTTTTTCAACATCGCGAGAAGCAACTTTGAAGCGTTGACATTGAACGCGATGTCGATTTGCAAATTCAAATTCGTTAATGGATCGCCTTATTCTGTATATCTACCAAGTAATAGCGGAACCGAATGTGGGCTATCATCTATTTTACTCTTTCATGTACCCGTACTCTCAAGGACTTGTGAGAACGCCCACGAAAATCTACGCCCTCTAACTCGTATGAGGCACACATTGCACAAACTGCATATAATGCTTTCCTTTTCCTATCGGACCAACGACATTGACCGTACACGAGTAAGACTGACGGCATCCGGGATGTATTTCTTGACATCGAAGACACAGCTCTGACCTTGCAAACGCTAATGTAAGCCGGAAACCAGATTGATGAGGATTGCGCTCGCGGCGCAGAGTATCATTCCGAGGTAGCAAAGGAAGCTCCAACCCTGCCCTTGAAGGCATCCCCACGCAACAAAGGCTCCTATAAGTGAACCGACTGCGAAGGCTTCGACTATGAAGGCGTTGGCTTGGGCGGTACCCCCGTGGGGACCAAAAGTACCTGGGCAGCGTTCATGCTCCTCGCGAACGATCCTGTTGATTTGGACGCTACTGCTTGTTTGCACAATGGCGAAAAAGGTCCCCATGAAAAGTAGGCTAACGAAAAGTATCACCCGCTGCCCGACAGTGTTTTCTGTGATGTACGAAAGAGGTATCCAGCCCAGCAAGCTCAGTAAAAGACCCCCAACGACGAGGAGCTCTGGTTTCTGCTTGTCTGCGAGCTTGCCGAACATCGGTCCCAGAACCCACGGAAGGAGCATAATACCCAGTGACAAACCGCTATAGGCAGTTGACCATCGGAAGGTTTTGGTCAGGTACAGAGGCAAACCCTTTCAGCTACATTCAGCACCTTCCGCTAAGCTCACAATCCCGAGGAGTATACGTACAGCTTCAAGTGCTGACTGTGAGAATGCCACGACGACAATTGCCCAAACGTGCATGGAAAATCCGGAGGATCGGAAAACGGCCCAACTGGCGGGTATCTTCTGTATCAGTCGTTTGCGGATCGAGGTCTGAGCTTGGTTTCTGGAGTGCAAGTCGACTTTACTACGATGATGTTCAGCGCCCCTAGCGGGTGGAGATTCGGGATCGCTTGGTGGTTCATCGCTGGGCAGGGTGCCGTAATCAGTCCCTTTCGACTTCGCAGTGGCATTCTTATAGCCTCTAGGATCAATCACAAACAGTCGTAAGACCATGTCGACAGAGAGGATAGCTCCAGCCATCACAAATACTGAATAGTACCCTGCTCGATCGTACACAAGCCCCCCTAGGCTTGGGCCGGCAAGCATACCTGCAACCATGGCAACATTGAGCCATCCGAGAGCGCCGCCCGTGTTATCCGCTTCTGACGCGTCCACAACTAAGGCCATTCCGGAAATCCATAGTGTACTTGTCGACGCACCCTGGAGCGCTCTAGCAAGGATCAAAACCCAGATGCGTCTGCCAAAGCAGAACATCAGGATTGAGGCCACCACCATGACGATCGAAGCCCAAAAGGGTCCTGTCCGAGAACCATGGCGGTCGGAAAGATAGCCAACAAATGCTGTAAAAGGCCTTGTTAGTTGTATAATTCCACAATGATGTGAAAAGGGCGAGGGATTTACGGCTGACAAGCAAGTGGGCGGCACTGAAGACCGCTAGGAGAATGGATATCCACTGTTGAGCTGTCAACGACGGAGGTCAGCAAGATCAAACCACGGACTGAATGCAAACTGACTCTGGCCGGTTGGAATATTCAGCCGCTTGGGAAGCATGTCCGGTAGTATGGGTATGACCTTTGACGAGATGAGTACGGGCACAAAAAAGGCTTGCAGAGGCCTCACAAGTCCGTAGAGAAGAGTGTCCTATTGATGACGACGTACGTGAGCTCTCAACATCCTGTGCCAGCACAGGAAAGGTAGACAGAACGTCGGTCAGCGTACTGCGAATCCTGCTATACTCATCACGACGGTGATGAATCCGGCCGATTTCCTCCACCTCAGACCTCGTGGCGGTTTGCCCTTGCACTCATTCGGCTCGAAGGGAACGTTCTCTACATCGGCCATCGCGAAGTATCTGATGAGTCGATGAATGTGATGTACCAAAGCACAACGTGAAGGTTCAAGATGTCCAGAGACACCGCCACTTGACGTCAAGTCTTGCCCAGAGGGACTTGCTCCCTCACCTCCAAATCGACGGTGCTGTTGCTAGTCCCCATGGAGACTGCGGCACCAGTGGACCCCTCCGACCATCCCAGGCCTGCTTAGTATCAGCAGGCCATCAATGCGATACAGCGTTTTCTGCGTGGACAGCGGACAGTCTTCGACGCAGCCACCGCTGACAACTCAACAGTCGCAGGTGCGCTAGCTCTAAGAGCAGGTGGATTTCGACGATTTATGCATGATGATCTCAGGTCGACTGCATACCCTCGCCTACGAGTAATCCCGAGTAACCTTCAGCAACTGTTCGTTCATGCAAGCAGCAACACAATCCTTATCAACGGAAGCTTCGATTTTCCCCTCTCCCTACCTTGATTGGGTGCAGGCTCTGATGCGACTGATCCGAGCTTTGACGAGAATATGGTGAATCATGATCTATGCATGCGCTCAACAAGGTGTTTGAGGTACTTTGGTAATAATACGGCCAATTCTAAGGCTCACTAGAATAAGCTTTAAATGTGTGCGGAGGAATCCCCGGACCGCCGTTGTCCCTGGGGTCAGAACGACACTACATAATACCTACGCCCGGACCACGATTTAATGGACAAACTAGTTGTATACTTGATACGGGCCCCGGCCGGGTCGTCCTTCCCGATCAGCCTGCAGGCTTCAAGCGAGGTCAAGATCCGAGCGTTTCGACTGGCCTGGAGGAGCCGCCACAATCGACCCGAGAGCCTCGCAATCATGCAGGAAACCTAATGTGGACGACAATCGTCCACTTAGCGCTCATCGCTTACAAACTGGCAGCATGCTTCATGCGATGACCTACCCGTCGTGAAGAGATCTGTATGAGTGTATGTACGTACCAGGATTCGATCTCTCTTCTCCGCCACAAATGCAATCTATTCGGCGCCCAAACGGTCCCGGTCCGGCACGATAGTGGAGATGATAAGAGACACGTTCATGCCTTGAACACAGATTTGCCGTCTGCCGCATTGCCTGGTCAATAAAACACCACGTTGAATCTTGAATCGTCGTACTAACCTCCGTTGCAATAATGTTTTACAACTAAGGCGTACTTTACAGTTTCAGGTGCTGTTTGAGTTAGTACGTAATAATTGCTAGGATTGCCTCAGTCAATACGTACATTTATCCTTTAGGTCCTGATTAGGGTACATACCCGTCTTGTTTTTAATGTTGAGGTCCGTCCCCTCCACCGATGTCATTCCTTACAGTTAAACTCTGGTAAAGTGAGGCTCTCATTTGGCTTTAACTTTCGGCTGGAATGAAATGTGGAACTGTGCGCGATGTTGTAATTTACGTGACCGAATTACAGAAGATAAACCGTAAAACGAAACTTTTTCACTAGGGTCAAACCCCCTATTTCCAATGGTGTTCTATATATTCACGTGTGTCACAATTACGTACGGTTGTAGTGACCAGGTAATGAGTCGTGTTTCGCGCGGGCAAAGACCATGATTTTATTTTTCGAAAGGTCTTGGAGGTCCTTCAATATATTCCGAGTCAGGGTGGATTTGAGGCAGTCTTTCGTTTGATCCGTTCGTCTGCTTCTGTTTGACAGGCTTGTTGGGAGCCTCGAAAAGCCATCATGTCTTTCGTACGCCGTGTTTCCCCTCTACCATTCCTCTAGTGCCCCCAAAGGCTCAGTACCAAGGCTGATATCCGTTGCAGATCACAACTTTCACGGTCACTAGCATCTCCTGTCTTTTTCTTGTGCGAATGGGATGGATGAAATCCTCTGTGTCTGCACCGTTTTTGATGGGGACCCTTGTATCATGGCTGTTCCTCACACTTCATCCATTCTTTGCTCATTGGTCCAACCCGGCTATTGGTCCATGGGCTCGTAGGCGGGCAGCCGCAGCCGAGTTTGACGGAATACCGCAGGTGGTGACGGAGTTTGTGCTCAACGACGGGTACGGACTGGAACAGAGAATCATCAACACCGAAAATTTCTATCCGGAAACTATGTGGGTCAATCACGGGTCTTGGAAGGTATGGTCCAGTCCCTCTCCTTTTGTATTTAGCCATAGAAGCCGGGGGTGAGGTAGATGATCTAAACACAAGGAGAGCATGAGCATTGTAAAGCAGTCAGCACAGTCTTGTGGGTTTAAATTTCACTGTTCTTCAATTGGTTATTGCAGACTGCTTATAGTGTTGAGGCTGTGACAGAAGCAGAATGACTCGTACTCACAAGCGGGGAATCATTTGTTCCAGCGGCTTCTCCAACTGGCCGAAATTACACCATATAGCAAGATCAATATTCTCGAAGCGGGAGCGGGCTGTGCTGATGCGGCGCTCTATCTTCACAAGCATTATCCTCAAGCTGTTGCAACATACACTGGTATTAATATCAATACATTGCAGAACGAATTCGCTTTGGGCCGACTGAATGGACTGCCCCTTGTGAATACTGCGGATTCGAAGCCACGCTACGCCAGTTATGTCGCTGACGCTGCACACCCTTCAACGTGGCCGACTAGTCTGCAAGAACGTATGGTTTCACAGCCTGGCAAGCACCCTCCTCCCGGAGGCGGTGAGGATGCAGAGCGGACTTGGGTACTCGCCATCGACTCCTTATATCTGCTGGACCCTTCACCAACGGAGCTACTAAAATTCGCGAACCAAGACCTTGGAGCATCATTGATGGCCTCTGATATTGTTATTGCCGATGATGCGTCATGGTTTCAGTCTCGTTTGCTGCGAATGCTACTTCTTCTCATGGAAGTACCGCCAACGAACGTATGGACGCAGAGGGAGTATCTGACATTGATACAAGAGTCTGGGTACAGCAAAGAGAGGATCGTGGTTTTCGATGACACGGAGAACTGCTTTGCTCCCTATGTCGTGTATTTCAAGAAGCACCTTGATCGTCTCGAAGCCATGGGCTACGCGTGGGACTTCACGTTTGTTTACCGTATGGGTACCTTCATGATCGACCTAGCCTCGAAAACAGGAAAACTCAAGCACCTGCTTGTGGTAGCAAGAGCTTGAAGTAGAAAGCCTTAAGTCTCGGGCAGGAAACTCTTTCCTGCGAGACTGGGGGAGCAGAAAAGTTCAAGCTTTTGTACAGGGCCGTCGTTATATTACTTTGGGGCTTTTCCGCTCATACTGTTCTTGACTACTTAGATAATTGCGCAATCCTCCTGTCGCAAGTACAAGTACAAGTACAGCACAACACCCATCTTCCTTGTGAAGTAATTAAGCAGCTCTGCTTGGTCAAAAATGGCACTGACCACCATCCACTAGAATGTCCTCACCCGTGATGAAACTGCTCGCATCGCTCAGAAGAAAGATAACCGAGCCATGCAGATCCTCGGGACTCCCCATCTTTTTCAACATGGATTTTTCCCTGAGGGCGTCGAAGGCGGCTGGAGCCTGTGCTTGAAATACTTTTGCCATTTCGGTAAGGACAGGACTGCCAATCGAATTAGTAAAGTGGTATTGCTTTACTTATACGGCATAGGCAAAAGAGGACAGACCCTGGGGAGATAGAGTTGCATCGGATATTTGCCTTCGAATACTCGACTGCTATCTGCTGGGCTAACCCACGAACAGCGAATTTCGTGGCGCCATACGCACTGACAGGAAGCAACTCATTACTTTCGTGAGCTGCAACAGAAGCAATGAGTACGAGGCTCCCAGAAGTTCCTTGTCTCAGTAGTTGACGAACAATACTTTGCGCAGTGAAATAAGTGCCGAAGAGCTTTGAAGATGCGGCCTCAGTGCTCTGAGATCCAGAGGATCGTGGCCAAATGGACGTACATTGACGTTCACAATTTCTCTGACCTGAGCTTCAGGGTACTCGTGAAAAGGTGCCTGTCCAGCGATTCCAGCACAAGTGATGCTTATAACGAGCAGTTAGACTCGGCAGAACGTCTGTCAGAGGAATAGAGAAATACTAACCATCCCCATATTTGCCCCATGTCCTCACCAATGCGCTTTATAACCTCCTCAACAGCGGTGGCATCACCGACGTCCGCCCTGAGTCATCAGGTTATCCTTCTGGCAGCATTCAATATACGATATTGTGTCCACTACCGATAATATTTGAATCCTCGAAGTTGTGCTGCTAGAGCACTATCGCATTCCTCTTTGATATCTATGCCGGCAACGATCCCACCAGCATCGTTACAAGCCTTTGCAAAAGAGGAACCCAGACCGCCACATACCCCTGTTGTAAATCAACTTCCCTTATTCGCAAATTTAAAGCTGTCCACATACATCCGCTTACCTGTAATGACAGTGATCCTTCCCGCCAAGGTAAAAAGCTGTGACATCTTGATAAATCTTCGACGTCGGCTGAAACGCTGGAGCCAGAAGCTCAAAATACCAGAAACGCCAGAGCTTATACCCAATCATACGTCCACTTGCCCACTAACCATCGGCCTAGGTCGAGGAACCACTAGCACGCTTTTAGAGTTCTGGCCAATTCCAGGTTGGCCGATCTTTTCCCAGACATATCAGAACAGCCACGTGCAGAATGACTGCAAGAAAACTTGCATGCTTAGTACATAACATCTGCAAAGCAGACCCCGCAACATGCTCGTCGCAGACATTGCAAATATGCCCGCAATCATCAAAGGCCTCCACAAGGCTTATGCGGTTGCAGAGCTAGCCGTGCCATACAGCAGGCCCTTTACTGTTACATGCTTCTTTTGGCATGGCGCATGGTACTCGCTCTATCCGACGTGCTCCGTCGAATGGGCAAGCTTTCAGAAACAAAGTACCTCTACCTCCTAACGTGGGGCGGCCGTAGCGATAATCTCCATGGAAAGGATCATTTAAACCGATTTCACCCCAGAATGTCGCGCATCTAACCTCATACGCACTGTGATGCAAAACCAGCGACTGGACTTGTGTAGAATCATCGTTCTCGAGACTTGACGGGAGAGCTCCAAGTACAGTCAAGACTGAACGGAGGAGAGATGGGTGATGGAGCGAACGAGAAAGAGAGTTTCGCCGGTTTGAGGCATCTTGTTCGCCCAGACTTCATTCTGTCGAGCTTTGTATGCCTTGCAGTTTTTCTTGTTTATCATGTGATCCATCGTCTGTACTTCCACCCACTCAGCAAATTCCCGGGTCCTTGGATCGCTGCCCTCACAAGATGGTATGAATTTTATCACGATGTGATTCAGGATGGCACATATGTGAAGTACTACCCAGTACTCCACGCCAAATACAGTGAGCTCGGAGCACCTGTCCAGTAAGGATAGTCCTTGGAATTGGATGTGACCGCTAAGAGACCCTGATAGATTCACCTGTTGTACGCATTTCACCCAACCATGTGCACATTAATGAGCCAGATGTGTATTACCAGTAAGTTTTTTATCTGGTGGTTTGAGACCCCAATGTCTATGGAATTCTCTACCATTGCTCCAATATTGAATCGAACGGTAGGGTATACCAGTCGGCCGACTTCCTGAAAGCCCCGTACTTCTATGAGAATCTTGGCATTGACAATTCGCTTGTCGGACTGACTGATCCGGTCGAACATCGAATCCATCGCAATATCGTTAATCCTATGTTCTCAGCTCGATCGATCCAAGAAATCTCCCATGGGGCAGTAGCAAAAGTGCAGAAAGCCGCCGACCTTATGAGGGCTAAGTCCCTGAATGGACAAGCCGTTAATATACAACAATTATATCGGTGCATCACGGCAAGTTTAGCTTTCGGACTACGGCGTTGATACTGACCGAGTCATAGGTGGACATAATATCTCAGACACTCTTCGGAGAGTCTCAGAGTCTGGTGGAGTCTGATGAAGACCAGCCTGAATTTCTTGTCAGTATTGACATGTTCACGTCGCGAATGTGGCTGAGTAAGCATATTGGAATCCTATCGTCCTACTTTCTCGACCGGAAGTCATGCACTAAGATTAATGTAGCGAAACACTTCTCGGTGTTGAACAAAATTGCATTGAACTTGCCGCCTTTCCTAGCAGAACGCATAGCCCCAGGCTATGCCCATTTCAGGGCGGTAGGTATCTAGATCATAGCCCATTATGAATCATCGATTCTAGTTCACAGTCTGACGCTTGGATTATGCTTAGCAATGCGCGATTTGGATCAAACAGGTCCAACAACGCCGCCAACAAGGGAGCTTCTCTACGGCAGACGGTCGCACCACCATGTTCGATATGCTACTGGAGCCTAACCCGGAAAAGAGATACCACGTACCGGGTCTGGAAGAACTAATCGACCAGGGATTTCTATTTCTTGTGGCAGGGAGCGATACTACCGCGTATTCACTTGCTTGCGCTACCTACTACATATTAACTCATAAAGAGGTCCTTGAACGGTTAACCGCCGAGCTTCGGCAAGATTACAGTCGCACTGTGAGCAATCCCGACTGGAACTACATCAGCCAGCTGCCTTACTTGGTAAGTGGTGTTCCCCTTGGCTCGGCAGGACAAACAGCCGTCGTTGACCACCGGGAGAGCAGACCGCGGTGATCAAAGAAAGCCTCCGCCTGTCCACGGGCATCCCAGGGATATTACCACGAGTGGTGCCTGATCGCGGGTTGAAAGTCGGACCTCACCATATTCCCGGGGGCGTAAGTGCTTGCACCCAGTGGAAACGTATCAACGAAGCCAAAAAACCTAACATTTTCACCATTGTAGACAATAGTTTCCATCAGTGCACGAGCGATCCATGACAGCCCTAAAGTGTTCCCCGAGCCAGAAAAATTCCGCCCTGAGCGATGGCTGGGCAACAAAGGGAAAGAGTTGGAGACTTGGAACGTGTCATTCAGTAAAGGGACCAGGCGTTGCATTGGAAGCAGGTAAGCATCGAGCTTGTTCAGAGTCATCTGCGAAAGATGTCTTGAACGCCAGCGAGAACATAATGGCTGACGAGGGTTCCAAGTCTGGCATATCTCGAGATGTACCTGTGTCTGGCAATTTTCTTCGCCCGATTCGACATGACATTGTTCGAAACCGACAAAGAGAGCATGGAATGGCTGGATCATGGTGTGGCCTCAAACAGGTCGCAGGTCAAGGTGAAGATTGAAAACAGTGTCACTGAATTTGCCAAGGCCTGAATATCTGAGTCTCGGTCTGTCTACCTTGGTGCTGTATATCATCAAAAGTAGCTCAATTTACTCGAAGGCCCGTAAGTAATGCCAACACAGTCTTTGCTCTCCATTCAGTCATCTTCACTCCCGCCGTCGAGTTGTTAATGGTCCATCATGTTGGAATACTTCGCATGAGCTCTCTGGCGTCTTGGCACCAGGATAAATAGCTGTGTACCTCCATAGCATATTCATGTTGAATGCCATGATATTTCAACACACCAATGGAACAGGTGGCGTTTCGATGGACATTTCCAATCCTATTTCTCCCATCCTCGGTGAATGCCGGCTCACGCTACTCAAGATCTCAAAGGTCTCCATTATAATACAGGGGCGACGCGTTACCGGAAATTGAAGAAATTCAAGGCGTATGTCCCATTGGCGAAACCGTCAGCGACTCAGCGGCGAGCGTAGGAGAATCGCGTCTGACTCTTCCAACATTTGCAGCGGCTTTGAGGGCAATCTAATCGTCGATGTGGCTCGCTTCTACTGGGATGTGACTTTCTTAGCATCGGATGAGCCTCCGAACGTGCGCTTATTCAATGTGGAGCTCGCATCAGTGACCACCCATTGGGTAAGGTGTGGAGAAGATACCCCTGCATACTGGCAGTAGATCTCGATGTTGCGCCCCTTATCTGACAATGCCGGATGAAAAGGATACTGTGAGGAATATTGAGCCGACCACTCATTACGTAAGGAAAAGGCTTTCACAACAACTGATGAGCCTCCGAAGTCCTTGGAAAGAACAGCGCGCTCATTCAACGTCGGTCTTGCATAAGTGACCACCCATGAGGGAAGGTGCAGGAGAAGACACCCCACGCATGCTGGCAGTAGAACTGGTTATTGCCCCCATTATCTGATAGTGCCGAATGGAAAAGGATACTATGAGGAGTATTGAGCCTACCACTCATTGCGTAAAGTGCAGGATAGGCTACTCATGCATGCGGGCACTTGAAATCGATGTTGCGTCCCCTTACCCGACAGGGCCGGATGAAAAGGATGTTATGAGGAGACTTGAGCCCAGCGGAGCTGCGCATCGGCTAGAAGGTCAGCTTTACACTATTGCATGCTTCAGCTCGACAACAGCGTTGGCGCCGTCACACTGCGTTGCGATCTAATATGCTATCTGTCGGTCACAGACCCCCATTAGATTCATCGTGCCTGAATCAAAGCACGACATAATTAGTGCCGTCTTGACTTAAGGTCACGCATTCAGGGCCAATGGTTCGCAGTCACATGCGCCTGGGATGATATAACCGACTTTGTGGAGCTTGACAGCGATAATTTTATCGAGTTCCGGTGTTCCGGTTCTCTCTGGATCGAAAGGTATCAACTAGCCATCATTGCTGTGCTCGGTATGTGCGCCCTCCTCTGAACAAAAGCGCCTAATCCTTAGCCTCGAGGCACTCTCCTCACTAGAGCAGCTTGAAGTTAAGTTCCCTAGATTGTTGGTGTGAATCGTGTCTGGAGTCGGGAGTGAGATGCAGAGACTTCAAACGAAGCTCTGTGCTGCCCATCCAGCGCACACGGAAACACAGTGTTCAATCTGTCGGTGAAAGTTCTTTTCCCATGCTCAGCACGGTTCGGTACTGTTAACTTTCCCCGTTGTACACTCGCCTTTTCAATTCTAATAATTGCTCCAAGTTATGGATTTACTTGGAGAAGTTCCACAGGGAGTCTCCAAGGTTCCAAACGGAGTCTCCGAGGTTCCAAACGGAGTCTCCGAGGTTCCACAGGGAGTCTCCAAGGTTCCAAATGGAGTCTCCGAGGTTCCAAACGGAGTCTCCGAGGTCCCTCTGAGCGCTTCAGACGGGGCCGCTAATGGCTCGGTCTCGTGTGGAGAGTATGAGGAAGACTTCGTCACCATCCCGGATTTGTTCGTGTCCTTCGTGTCGGTGAAGCCCCTGGCGAACCCATTCTATGACAAGGTCAAAGCAGAGTCCGAAAGTTGGATAGCAGAGTCAGCGAAGACAGGTAGCTTCCTTTGAGTGAAGGAAGGGTTTACTAATGCCTCAAAAGAGTTTGCAACTACTCCGATACCGACCGGAAGAAGCGTATCCGAGCCGATTTTCCGTACTTTGCAGCATTATGGACCGCCGAAGCAGCAGAGACCGAGTATCGCTGCATTTCAGATTGGTGTAATTGGGTATGTTGACCGTTCGTTGTTGCTGCCATGTGTGTAGGATGTTCTCCAATTCGGATAGCTGACCGAAAGTCTACTGCCCTGTAGGTATTTGACTTTGACGACAGTAAATACAAGCTTTCCCCCAATCTTTCGTCTCTCTTGCATTCTTTCTGCTTTACTAAGGAAGATCTTCTTATGTAGTGTTTGATGATGGTCATTTGAACGAGGACCCAGCTGCTGCTCGAGCGGTTATGGATGATTTGATGAGTATAATGACAGACCAACGAGAAGAGCACCAACGGATTCTCCAAGATCCAAAAGTCGGACCTCTGTGGAGGGTATTTGATACTGTTTGGTTTCGTGTTCAGCAGGTACGGGAACTACAACATCTCAGTGGCGATGCAGCTGCTGACGCAAGATCTGGCTAGCGCGCATCATTGGGTACGTATTACTGAATCTCATCATTCGTTGTGGCGTTCTATTGTCTCATAAGATTTTCCAGGCAGCCAGCGACGCTTCATCACTGCCATGAGAGGCTTTTGCCATGGACTTTTGGGCCAGGTCGAAGTCCGAAATCTCCAAACATTGCCGGACGAAGGGTCTTACCTGGAGTTAAGACGTGAAAGCATTGGAGTTTACCCATGCCTGGCGCTAGCAGAGTAAGTGTTACTTTTGGATAGAACAAGTCAGGCTATCGGCTGATCCAATCTCAGATACTTCAATGGACTCGAGCTACCAGATCACGTCTTCCAGGATCGAGCCATCAAAACTCTAAGAGAGTGTGCTGCAGACATTGTACTGCTGTTCGTCAACTTTGCCCTTGAAAGCCTGCTCCTGCGAATCTAATCATTCATGGCAGGCAGAACGACGTTCTTTCCTATCATAAAGAACAGGTACGTGAGAAGCTCGATCAAGACGTTATGTGACTGAGTAGAGCAACAGAGTATGGGAGTATTACATAACATAATACAGCTTTTCCGGCATCAAGGGCTTTCACAGCAAGAAGCCTATGATAGGGTTGACGTCCTTCTACGAGAACGTTACCGATGGTGGTATCTAAGCCTATCGCAAATCCCCGTCTACGGTGAAAGACTAGACATGGACGTTCAGAAATACATCAGGGCGTGTCAAGACGTCGTCCTTGCCAATTTGAATTGGAGGTAAGTCGTGCTTACCAAACCTGCCGAGACCATGACGGGTAGATTGATTTACCCGGGGCAGTTTCAAGTCCGAACGGTATTTCGGCTCCGAGAACTCAAAAGTGAGAGCCACTCGGAGGGTCAGGTTGATCACGTCTTACGGCCATTGAAACCGTCCTCGCATTGATGCATGATCGACGCTGCCTCGTAGGAAATGTTTTGAGCTCGAGGCTTCACGGAAAGTCATTATTCTATCGCTGTGCGGTGACAACATCTTGCAAGATGACCTTCACATATGTCTACGATTGATTCATGTGAAATTTTTGATATAGCATAGGATACGTGCTGGCTCAGGGAGGCCTGCAAATCAACAAGGGGCTGGTTTTTGTCGTCTAAGTCCCGCTCCATTTGAAAGTTCCGTGCGGATTGGTAAGGTATCCGTTAATTAGAAATTCCCGGGCTGACTGCCATCTCTTTCAACAGTCAATGACGCAAAAATAAGCACCTAGGAGTACTGTCCTACTTTCGATACGGGCCGATATGGCTCAGACTAAGTTATCCATGTAGCTATTTTCCGCTTTTCCTCGATATTGAAACAGGTGGGTCCGGACATACGTCCGTACTCTGCAATTGATTCTCTGAGGTTGATATGCAATGGATATTCGAGCTTGCGGTATGCTTTTGCACATGCAATATCCGCATTTCCTCGATGCTAAGACAAGCGGGGTCGCCATGCATAATTACTGCGCTCTCTGAGCTAGTGTTGACGCAGGAGGGTTTCAACCGTTAGCTACGTATAACTCGTCGTACCAGCTTATCGCAGCAATACTCTGCATCAGGCCGTCTCGGGTGCGTTCACTCGACGAGGAAAGTCTAGCGACGATTCCCCGGACACATTGGCTTGGTTGAAGGGACTCCCACCCGAACCACCGGGGTTCCCGCGTTTGTCAGAGGGGCAAAGACATCTCCTGCAAACAAATGTCTCTCAGCTGGCTTCCTCACCTGCAGTCGATCGAGAGGCATCATATATAATGAGCGTTTTGGACGCATCGAAAATGCACCTCCAAGTCTCTAGAGTCAGAATACAGCATGGCCAAGCCAATCCCAATTTCGTTCGGTACCGCCAATTTTGGCTTGAACTGGGATGGATTTGGCTTTCCCGAATCCGACGTCGCCGAGTGTCTCTCGATTTTGGAGCAGCATGGGGTTAAAGAACTCGATACCGCTAGAGACTACGTAAAGACCCTAGCACCTTTCTGCAAATTCCGTTGAAATCAAATCATGCTAATTATGTTAGATGGAGGCAGAACGATGCTTGGCCGAAGCCTCCGCACCTCGCCGGTTTGCAATTAGCACTAAGGTCTCTGGGATGGCCGGCTTAAGCACCGCTTGCGGTCTTACCCGGGATGGTATCCGCTCTGGATTCGGTGTGTCTCTCCAGAATTTAGGGATGGGAAAGGTCGATATTTTCTATTTGCACACTCCTGACCCCAAGGTGCCGCTGGAGACGACGCTTCAGGCCGTCGACGAGATCTATCGAGAAGGAAAGTTTGAGAGGGTGAGCGGAATCCGGCGCTGTCTGTCTGTCAACCCGGGCTGACCGATCCTGCGTTTGCTGTAGTTCGGGATATCAAACTTCACACCTGCCGACGTCGTATACATGCACGAGTACACGACCACGCACGGTCTCGTAGCTCCAAAGGTGTATCAGGGCAATTATAACGCCATTTCCCGCACTGCGGAGGATAGCCTGTTCCCGGTCCTGCACAAGTACAACATGGCGTTCTACGCCTACAGTCCTCTTGCAGGAGGCTTTCTCTGCAAGTCGGTCGCTCAGTTGGAGGAGGTAGTAAGCGGGCGCTGGTCGACAGCCAATCCGCCCGACCAGCTGTACCTGGACTTCTATCGTCAAAAGGATTACCTGCATGTTCTATCGATATGGAATTCTATTGCCGAGGAGACTGGAATTCCGAAGAGCCATCTGGCTTGCCGATGGCTGAGGTGGCATTCGCCATTGGACGCCACACGTGGGGATGCTTTTATTCTGGGCGCATCGAGGCTTGAACAAGTGAGACATATGATGGAATCAACAGCAGCGGGTCCGTTGGATCTGAAGACTGTGCAGCAGATCGATTCGCTGTGGGGGTTGGTAAGCGACTGTGCCCCACCGGCCGAATTCATCCGCTACTGAGGGGAGAATGCCAGCAATTGCATGAATGATCAATGATCGTAGTGAAGATTACTATCGAGTTGCAATACGGATACTCGGCTAGTGCGGGGCGGGAGTGGGATTTTTAGGCGATCCAATCTTATCTGCAGCCACCACTGTGCCATCGCTCTATCCAAATGCAGCACGAGAACTCAGTCCGAGCGGGTCTCATCTTTGTGCGCGTAGGAACCTGCATGCCGCAATCTTCACCTGTGGGGTTTAGCATGTCAAGGCTCGTAGTGGTATTACAATTTAGAACAGTGAAACCAATCAAATCCCTTCTTCATATCGTTCCCTAGTCACGAACCCAACAGCAGTGATTTTTCAGTACATGCACGAAATAGACACGTCAAGCATCGTCTCCTTCACCCATGACCTAGAGCCCCGCTCTGGTTGAACCGATCACGGGGATGATCTATTAAGCTTGGCCTAGTTCTATTTGACAAGAATCTGATCCAACCATGACGACAAGACGAGCCGAGAGGTTCCATGACGATGAGAGCTCTCAATCTACCACTCGATTCTTGTCCCCTCACCTCTCTCGATTGGAATTCGTTGCATGATGTGATACGATCGAGCTAGGAGCTGCAGTTGCCATGCCATCACACTCCGGACTTTCATGAGTGTTCGATTAGACGAGGACTTTTCTGTTGAATTCTACTGGCCTTTGTGTTGACACAAGACGAGAAGTCCAGGTATATTGTCTGAACGGTTGGAGGGACGTTGCAATTGATCGATTACTTGGCTCCTGTACTCATATAGCCTGCCATGACTTGGTCAACGGATTATGCCTCTGCCATTTTCACCGTTGGTTTTCTCGGGCTAGGCCTCCGCCTTATCTACAACGTCTATTTTCACCCTCTTCGCTCCTATCCAGGCCCTTTGCTGGCTAAGGTCACGCGCCTCCGTCAAGTCTTCTACTTCTTTCGTGGTCGCGGGGCCTTTGAATGCCTGAAACTGCACGAGACCTACGGAGACGTCGTACGTATCGCTCCAAACACTCTTTCCTTCATACATGAAGACTCATGGGGCACAATCTATCGTGAGTCAAGACCGCCAGCTCTCCTCTTTCACTAGAATTCTGTTCCCCCGTCCCTTGTGGTGCAGCGCGTCGGTATGTTAAAAAGGTTGGCAGATCGCCGCACGTGGGACCCGAAGGAGATGTTTGGAAATGATTACTCATGGGAACCTTACGAACCTTCACTCTTGTCTTCACAAGACGTGGTGAGTATCCCCTGTCAATAAAGCTGATTAGATTCCAACTAACCCATCTGTTGGGAGCGGTAGGCTCACGCGAGGCTCCGTCGAATCGCGGACAAAGGCTTTGCTGGCGCGACGATGGCGTCCAACGAGAAGATTGCAGAAAAACTGGCAGATAAACTCGTTGATTCCCTTGACAAGGGGTGCCGTGCGGACCCGCAGAATGTCGTTGAGGTATACAGCTTGTAAGTTTCTCTATGCCCAAGAGTCCAAGAGAGTGTCACTCACCCATTTCAGCATTATGGCCTTCACCTTTGACGCGTCCGGCTGGTTCACGTTTGGTAGTGATTTTGGCTGTTTAGGCTGGCCTCTGCGGAGGAACCCATGGCTCGATATGCTTTTTCAATCCGAAATTTCAGCTGTGTTGTTTGCGCAGTTCGTGAATTTCCTCCCCGAGATGATATGCCGATGGATGATCACTTTCTTCTGTAATCTTCTACGCTCCAATGACCAGAGCGCGATTCAAACTACGAAGTTATTGGAACAAAGGAAACTGGACCCTAATGAGGGGCTGGATTTGTTGAAGCCTTTTTTCAAGTGAGCAGTGTCCTTCGCTGCTTTTGGTCGACGTGTCTAAGGCTCCGTCATAGCGCGAAGGAAGAAGATGGCCTAGTATCCGACGAGGAGATCTACGCCTATGCTAGATTGCTTGTTTTGGCAGGTAAGTGGACTCTCAGGATCTTGTTAAGAGGATCAATCAACCGAATGTTCTACTCACAAGTAACCAGCCAGTGAAACTACTGCTAACGGCATTACCTCAACACTTCATAATCTTTGCTTGAATAGCCAATGCCTTGAGAAAGTCACCCAAGAAGTAAGGACAAAATTTAACGCGAATTCGGAGATTACCTGCAAAGCGCTGGAAAGCTGCTCATATCTCGGAGCAGTCCTACAAGAAACCCTCCGAATGAATCCTCCTGTTCTCTCCGACCATGCTCGTTTTGCGCCGCCGATGGGAAAGGAGGTAGTCGGACATTCAGTACCAGGAGGGACCTGTGTACTCATAAGCCGATACGCGGCACATATGTCGACCCGTAACTGGAAAGAACCAGGAAAATTCCTCCCCGAGAGATGGCTTGGTGACCCTAGGTTTGTCAATGATCACAGGGACGCCAGCCGGCCATTTGGCAATGGTGCAAGGATCTGTCTCGGAAGGACGTAAGTTGTTTTCCAGCCCACTCACTTTTCCCCAGGTGTCCAATGACAGTTTCTTGACAGGTTAGCTATGGCTGAGCTTAGAGTGGTTGTGGCGATGATTCTTTACAATTTCGACCTTAGATTGGACGGCAAGAGTGCGGATCGTTATAAAGGTGGACGCTTCTATGGATTGTGGGACAAGGCACCACTTTATCTGAAGCTTAGCCCGGTAGAGAAGACTCGCCAAAGGCTCGACGGAGCGGCGTAACTCATTCTCTCTGCCTGAGGAATCCACCCCGAGTCAGTAAATCAGTCAGTAGTCCAATCCGTAGTCACTGGTTTTTCCGATTGAATCTTAAAGGAGCGAAAGACGGCGGTCGAGCGGACGTGATCTGATCTAATTGATTAGCTTTTAGAAGAGGGAAGTCCGAAAATACGCGTCACGCTTTTGAGCCCTTGAGCAAGTGGTAAACATGGGAAGCTTTTGTTAGAGTAATGCTTTAGATATCGTAATCAACTCTTGGAAAAGTGTAGCTGGAATCCTAGCGCTGCGGCAATTGCTGTATGGGGAAACTGTACGGAGGAGTCTGCAGCTTAGCGACTCCAGCGAGACGCTTAAATACTCTTTCCCCCTCCCCGATCTTGTCCCGGATCCTGCTGGTATCATCGTAACATACTAGATTCGTCGGGACCGTACCTCGTGCGTCGATCTTTCTACTTCAACCTCGAAAATCCTCCTTACCTTACTGGTATCGACCCTCTCCAGCTCCGGGACATTGATTTTGTGCTTCCCAATACTAATCGGTTGCGTTTGGATACTTGTCGCCCTCGCTAGGTTGCAAGATCGCATACGGTCATGTCTACTCAAGGCTCTCTTCAACGTAGGGCCGAATGTTTTCACGATGCCTTCCAACGTCATGCCGTCGACAACCCCCAAGCGTGCGCACTTCGTCTACGGGAAGATCAAATGACTTACCATGATTTGGATTTGTGTTCTAACAAATTAGCAAATCATCTACAGACGAAGGGCGTAGGCCCGGAGGTCAAAGTGGCCTTTTCCGTACCTAAATCTATTGAGGCAATCATCGCTTTTCTAGCAATCATGAAGGCTGGTGGCTGCGTGGTCCCTTTAGATACACAGCTTCCCGAGGAGCGGTGGAGCCAACAGGTTCAGAAAGCAGAGGTCAAGATCATCTTGACGTTCCATGAACAGCTCGAAAGAAGGAAGGGAGCGAAGTGCCTCAACAGTGTCGAGACACTACTCGTAGATCCAGAGGCATTACGGAGTTTGAACGCTTCGAGCGAGCCTCTTCCACCTTCTGCCACTCATGAGAATTCAGCTTTTGTCATCTTCACATCAGGTAGCACGGGGACCCCAAAGGGAGTGGTCATTGAGCATGGCAGTGTGTCAACAGCTTTGCTTGAGTCCGGACAAGCGAGCAAGTCCAACGACCGGTCGCGCTGGTTACACGCGACTAGCTACGCTTTCGATCTGGCCTTCATGGAATTGTTCTACGCCCTAGGTTTCGGAGGCTGTCTGTGCATCCTCGAAGAGCACCGCCGAGCAAACATTGCAGAAGACATGGAAGCCATGGGAGTCACACACTTTCTCGGTACGCCGACCGTTGCGAAGTTGTTTCGGCCAGAGGATGTCCCGAGCCTGCGTACCCTTATACTGGCCGGAGAGCCTATTCCACGGTCGCTCTATCATCTCTGGGCCTCCAAAGTAAACCTCATTCAAGCATACGGTCCCACTGAGGGAGGCTGGTGTGCCATTCGAGAAGGCATATCATCTACAGATAATCCATCAAATATTGGGCGAGCTTTCAATTGCTGTGAGCTCTGGATCACCAATCCTGACGATCCAATGCACCCACTACCAGATGGTGATATCGGCGAAATTATCATACGCGGACCTCTGGTGGCAAGGCAGTACATTGGTGAGGACAAGATGACTGCAGCCAGGTTCATTCCTGCTCCCAGTTGGCTGGATGCTAAAAGTACATGCAAGGCTGGCACGAATGAGAGAGTATATCGCTCTGGTGACTTGGGATACAAGTTGAGCAATGGGGAGATCATGTTTATGGGACGACGAGACACCCAGGTCAAGATTCGCGGCCAGCGTATTGAGCTCGCAGAAATCGAGCACCAGTTACGCAACTGCCCGAATGTCTCCGACGCTGTTGTTGTGGTCAAAAGCCAGGACGCGAAAAACCCTTTTTAGTCGCCTTCGTCCTAATACGTGAAAAAGCAAAGGTGCCTGAAGATACAACGGACAGCACTGATCATACCAGTCTCATAAAGGCACCGGGTGAGATGGTGAACTTTCCAGATATATACCAGAATATCAAGGACCGATTGTCACGCTGGATGCCTGCCGTCATGGTGCCGAATTTTGTAGTTCCCATCAATTATATACCACAGTCGGCGACTGGAAAAACAGACCGCAACCTCCTGATTGAAAAACTTGGTCATTTGTCCATCAATGAATACCGTCAGTCTTACCTCAATATTGAGCCTTTAAACGGCTATTCAGTGACGAATCCAAGAGAACATCTGATACGCGCTATGTGGAGCGAGGTACTTGATATGCCTGCTGAGGAAATTTCTGCTTCCGACGACTTTTTCGAATTAGGAGGTTCTTCTTTAACGGCCATCCAACTTGTCTCAGTGGCTCGTGCACGAGGTGTTACAATAACAATGGACGGACTCCTTCGACACTCTCGACTATCTTCTCTCGCTGAGAATAGTGTCGATACCCAGACATTGAATGACAATGCCCCGACAGAACAGCCAATCCCATTACCTGCGGGGTTTGAAGATCTGGTAGCATCGCGCTTTCCTAGTCTCAAATTTGAGAAAATATACCCGGTCAATTTCGCTCAGATGGCTACTCTCTTACAAGGGCCTAGTTGGCCAGAGGCATATCACGTCCATCTCATTATCGAAGTACATGGCCCGTCGGACGCTGACTTGCTTCAAAAAGCATGTCAAGACCTGCTGGACCACTATGCGACCCTCCGTTCCATTTTCCACGTGGAAGGCGAAAATTGCGTCCAATTAGTCGCCCATCCCCAGCAAATCCCTGCCAGCCTTCAAGTCTTCGATTCCCTGGATGAAGCACGGGATTTCTGGAACAGACATGAAGCTGATTTCCTAGACCGGCCATTGACACACTTTGGCTTTGTCCGGGCCGAGCCGGACGTCAGCCTCATATCCATTGGATTGCATCATGTACAGATGGATGATTGGATGACTTCTCAGGTCCTGCTCGATCTCGCGTCGGCTTATTTGCGCCACCCAATGCGACCGCAGACTAGCTTCATAGCCTATGCTCAAGAGGTTGACCGGCGGGACAACGACGAAGCCGCCAGCCACTGGCGAGCTCTGCTCCAAGGATCGAAGCTGACTGGGTTGAGCAATGTACAAGATACCCCTGCGAATGGCGCCAATGGATCAGACCGTACCCTCTTCCGGCGAATCCATCGCACTTCTAGCCTTCGCCGCACGACCTTTGGAGATCTCCTTCATGCAGCCTGGGGTCTTGCGATGGCCCAAGTAAGCAAATGCCTGGATATCGTTTTCATCACAGTCACCAGCGGTCGCAGCATTGCATTCAAGGGAGTTGAGACCGTCATGGGCCCGTGCCCGAATGTGATCCCTGTACGCGCCTCCTTCAAGCCGGGGCAACGGTACATTGAAGTGCTCGAGGCCTACAAGGGACAGAATATCGCCTCTTCGGCATACGAGACGACCCCTTTCACGAGCGTGTGCACCAAAAGTACAGACTGGCCATTCCCTCCTACCGTCGGGGCCATGGTCAACCATACCCAGGTGCGTGGTAATATTTTCGAGAAGCATCCCGTGAATGACTCGACGGGCATGACGTGGCGCCCTTTGCCCTCCGTCGAGCAGAAAGGACGATGTGATGCTGTTCATGTCTATCTGCTTTCCAAACTCGAGGGCGAAAGCGTTGGCCTGTCTCTGCAGTTCAATCCGGACGTTGTGACCGAGGAACGGGCGGAACAATTGATGGAGTGTTTGTGTCTCAATATTGACAGAATCTGTCACGGACCAGAGGACGAGATTGACCTCAACGGGTGTTGTTAGTTGGATGACGACTTTTAATACGGCTGACGGCTGAACTCTTTGACGCGTACTGTGATTTTCATTTTGTTACAGTCGAAGAGCAGTAGTATAATTGGGACTAAGCCCCTTAATTTCGATAAATTCCGCCTAATATTTGTCCTGCTTGAAACTCAAACCGGCATAAAGTTTCGGGACAACATGTCAACCAATAAAGATTGAGGACTTTCAGCATAGGTGCATTAGCAGTCAAGAATGAGATGAGAGCCTCTTATCATGTTGATGTGATTTGACTGAATATCTCAGCAGCTTCGGGTTCATCTTTAGCTTTGGATTTCTATGTCTCTAGACCATCGTAAATGGCCCCAGTTCTGGTATTCCATGATCGTGAGATTACCTTCAAAGAAGGAAACTATCTTGACCGATAATAGGAGATAAATCTATACAAAACCTAAATATACGATAGGATATCTCCCCTGCGTCAAAGGCTTCAGATTTCGATTGTGATAGAGGCGTTAATTTGAAGCACTGAAGATCCAGCTCTTCCAATTCGCAGAATCATAAGTCCATTTGCGATTTGCTCTTTAGTACTTGGACTTGCAAAGTTGTCTCGAATTCGTTCTGCTAATCGCGTTGACAGAGAGACGAGCTGTTGCTCTGTGAAAGACAATAGGACTGAACGAGATTGTACAGCCTGTCCATTGAAGCAGATATCACAGTTGACTTTGGGATCACCTCAAGCGTAAGAAACAGCGCTAAACTCCACAAGCCTTTCCAGAGAAGTTGTGACCGCAATGCTCCGGATAGAAGATTTGGGCTCTCTAGAGTCATTTGCACCGTCGTTGACGGGAGGTTGTTTCATCGTATAACTCGAGTGTTGGTGATGTCAATATTGATTGTAGACTGAGAACATCAGTCCGTGGCTCACTGAAAGACATTGGAAACCTGATAGGTTGATAATTATCAGATCCGAAATGATCATGCGCCTATCTGGAGGAAGCGCGCTGGCCTGTATGACCATAAGTCGCTTAGGATCTAGTGGAATGACTTGACTCATGGCCCGTGGATGGTTCGCCTGACGATCTCATTGATGCAATAGATTCTTTTTATAGAAATGTCAAGCATCTCCGGAGTTCCTGTATTTAGGTACAAGTGAGGCGGGTCAGGCCGAATGTGACCTGTAAGCATCATCATCACCGTGAGGTCTCCGGCAGTCCCTCGTCCCAGGGAGGCCATGTTTGGTTTTCGTAGGTTGGTATGCACTTGACGTTTGGAGGCGGCACTGGATCCCACTCAATCTTCATATCCTTGTCCTTGTTATCTGCATTGACCCATTTTGAGACATATCCTTTCTCAGCCTTGATTTTCTTCCCTGCTTTATCGCTATATTCTAGGTTGACGCTTGGGATAACGGCGATCTTCCCATACCCATGGTACCACATCTCTTTAGCGAAAATACTTGGCTCTCCTTGGAAACATTCTGATTCGTGGGAACTCCGAAACTTCAGCTTTCCTTCAATTAGTGGCTTGGGGGTGAAAGCGACGGCACCGTTCCAGCAAGAAAAGACCTGAAACGGTAGCCCTGATTGCTGTCGATCTCGTGCGGTGGGATTGTTCCAGAAAAGGTTCCATGCAGAACCCCAGTTCCCATCGGGGGGAATGTTGAAAAAGGAGTCCCCATTCATGGTTCGTGCTATCCAGACATCGTAAAATGTAGGATGTGGCCCGAGATAGGTCCAGTCCATAGCACAAGTCATGTCGGCTTGTTGATACTGCCGTTGATGTATAAGCTCCAAGATGTCTTCCATACATATGGCAACATCATTGAGGAATATCACGGTGACATTCGCATCGTACTGCTCAGCGTCGTCGACCAGCGGCTGCAATGCTATATTTCGAAGCTCGGCGAGAGCATTGATCCTTTGAAGGTTGTTTTCCTTTCCAGGATTGATGTCGTTTGTAGCGAGAAAATACTTGGCTCCCATTTGCTCTACTTCTTCTTTGAGAAGCTTCAAAACTTCATATGTTCCGTCATCGGAACGACCTTCAACGACCGACAGAGCACAACTTTCCGGGCCAAGAAAGCGCATGGCCTCGACAATGGATCCCATCAGCCTAGGTAAAACATGAATACATTGGTGAAGATCGAGGGCGAAGAAAAATCTTGGTCGGGTTACTTGTTCGAGCTTGGTCGTAGATTCCTGCATATAGGCATAGCGATCGCTAGTCGGAGCCGGACATCCTAGCCTCGCGAAGTCGGTATTCTCTGGCGAAATGATGGCCTTGATGTAGCCTTGCCCCATCTCTAATAAAGTCGAGTTGCCATCCTTCATCGGGGATCCAATAAGAGGGTGTGGAACCATAAAGTCGGGCAGTGATGAGCCGTTTCTCAGAGCCGCTTTTAGAGAATCTCCGGCAAAGAGCAAGCTCACTCCAGCCAGAAGCGAAAACAAAAGGACCACGGAAGCGACGAGAACAATGATGAGATACGCTCTTCTGTTCCGATGCAATATACGTCGACCAGGGATCCAGGTTCTGATATTCTTACGGTCGACAGACCCCGGTTGGACGAGCAATGGACCATCTTCATCTTCGGCCTCAAATTCCTCCATTTCCATTGCACCCATCTCGTCATGATGATATTTGTCAGGTTCCTGCTCACCCTCACGCTCACTCATAATTCTCCGTCGCTATCTACAATGTTAGGCCTACAAGCAAACAGGCACCAGCAATAGACGCCTTAGCGGTATGAGGGAGAACGCAGGCGAAATGAACGACGTTGGAGGCCAAAGGCAGCAGGGTAGCATAATGGTGCAATTGTGCTCGGAGATTAAGGGGTAGTGAGGAGTTGGGCTTGAATCGCTTGAATGCGACGAAGGCAAAGGCCCCCAAAACGAATTCAGCCCAGATTGTCATCTGCCGCTAAAAATAGTTTCAGATGTGGATGATCTTAGAGCGGCCAATGGAATGATCTCGGCTCCGAGCCGCCGGAAGATGAATTCTAAAATCCAGACGGGGTCACGGGATCAGCAGAGCGCGTAAGGCTTGCAGATGATTGGACCGAGCTCGCGAGGTGCACACCTCCCTTGTGCCATCCATGGTCGGATGAAACGGATTCTTGTACAATCGTACTCCGTAAAATTAAATAACATGGCACCTCAGTTCTCGTAAGCTGGATATGTCGCGCTTCAAAGATCATCTATATGGATTGTGTTTTCCTATGACCACTTACGAAGAATGGCTTGTCGATCACTTCTCCAGCGACGAGCAATTTCATTCAGTCCCGAAACTCATCACAATACTGAAAAAGCCTCGCGTTTCACCTTCCACACGCTGCCTCGTCTGACTCTTCATGCAGGGGCGGCCAATTGCAAGCCATGAGGCTGATCCTCCGGGGACAACCAAGGAGATAGCCAAGGTTAATAGCTAGCCGCCGCAAGAAGCATTTGAAATTAAGAGCATAGGAGGCACCCACAATCCTGTGTGTCGGGTTCGTTCCATTCACCATGTACATTGTCCCCTGAATCCGTCTCATGAACTCCCTGCTCATAAATCTAGTTCCCTGTGCCACATTGGTCAATACGGGGACTTCAGACAGAAAAGAATACTTGGCTAGCTCTCGATGTTCATGCGAGACGGTCCGTCTTCGGCAGTCTGATCAATCCTCTCTGTGCAGTGTCTTTCGAAGACCATGTTGTAATACCAAATAGGATGGTTTTATCACCTTATTGGTAATGACGATCTCTCGAAGCCATACTAAGCTCGAAAATCGACAAATCACAGACTTCGAAGCAACCACCGCGGCCGATGTGTCGACTTGCGGCTATGCAGATGGAGACCCAAAACGACCACGGACTGCAAACTCAGGCTTCGCTTGCAGGGTCGACACGGTGAATGCTATATGGGGTTTCTGTCCTACAACAGTCATCGCAGCAAGAGACTGTGGCCTGGCTGGAAGCTGCGTGGATGCACATAGCTGCAGCAAAGGCTGTGGTGCCTTCGACAATACCGACGTAACAACATTCACGTGGTGGGTTATATGTGATAGTGAATATACCCGACACTAATTGAGGATTTCGTAGTACTGCGTCAGGAAAAGACTTCTGCTCGACCGCGCTTTTGACAGCGGGCCCAGACCAAACCTACGCATACCTTGCTTGCAACTCGGCTGCTTCGACTCAGCATTTGCTAGCACAGTTCACGACGCCTACCGAAACTTCGTCGTTCTCAAGCCCATCAATCACCACAAAGGCGACAACAAGGGCAATTCCTTCGATTACGTCGCCAACGCACGTTTCAAGCTCTGCTACAACAACGTCACCAACGGGTTTCTCGACCCAACCTTCTCCTGCTACCGCTTCTGCAACGCCGAAGACCACTAATACGACCAACAAACCAGGGAATCAGACGGCCGAAATTGTGGGTGGCGTTCTGGGAACTTTGGTTTTTCTCGCCCTTGTTGCGTTGAGCCTAATGCTCTATCGACATCACAGGAAACATTGGCCAAGAAACAGAAACCATTTACAAGATTCAGCCTGGCGGGGTGACTATCCTTTGCAGTCACTCGATGGAGTCGGTGGCAATGAAGAGCATGAACAGAAGAAATATTCAGGTCAGGGTTTTATGCCTGCCGAACTTTCGGCCCGCTCCCAGCATTCGCCAGTTGAGCTGAGTGGGGAAATACAGTCAGTCAGAGACTTCGCGAGATGATCTTCTCCAGCATGGCTATTTCAAAGCATTGGGAAAGTCCAGGGTATCGCCCTACCTCCTAGCAACTGTTTTCTCGTCAATGCCCCGGCACTTCTCTTTAAATCACGAAACAGAAAAGCAAAGCGGCGACAAGTCACAAAGGCTATGAGCCAACGACAACAGACGACGTCCAATCGAGGACTCTAGACTAGCTTTCCAATAGCGGATCTTGCAGTTCTAGGGCTCATCTAAAAGCATCGTAAGTGGAGTGAATACCATGGATTGACTACAGAGACAATGCAACAAGCACAGCCATATTCGCTAGGATTTGGTGCTAAGCCTCGACTACGGGCTACTGCAAGATATTGCATCTACAGACCCATAGATTCAACGCGCGCCACCACAAGGATTGATTAGACCAGATGCCTAGCAAGATCTTGTTGAAAGGAAAATAGCCCCGTGTGGAAGGATTCCAGACCCGAGAGACCCTTTTCTCCTTGTAGCCTACTTATGACGCAGAGCCTCGAAGCTAGATGAACACAGAACACCGAACCTGGAGGTGTTTTATAGTGGTGAGAAATGTCACGTACTTTTGATTGCGATCACTTGGAGGAGGCCATAGTACAGGGTAGTCTTGTTGTGAAGTCTCGCTAGCATTGTACGAGGTAGCCGAGAGTATTATAATATTCTTCCGTACATAATATATTGTGATTTGACATAAACAGTTGTGAGTGGCGAGGAGCCCTACTGGTATTGTCAAGGCCAGAGAGAGTAGTGTGCGCTAGCGGATTTTAGACGGAGATATCATACTGTGAAGGACTCCCAAGAAAGTATTATTATAAACAAGGTCCAGTAACAGTAACGCGACTGAATCTCTCCCGCTTCGTGGTCACTTCAAGTAGCATTGTACTGATGCTCTCAGCTTTCACGGCTAGGCCGATCGTTGAGTTAAAGCAAAGAGACAAGTCGAAGATCGAGGCGGTTTTAGCGTACGGTGAGACCCAACGGACTTCAACGTCAGTATGCGCTGACTGATCGCCCCAGGGGATCGGCTGCTCGTGGGTCTCAATACCGGTGCTCTAAGGATTTACAGGGTCAATGAACCCATAGACGAAACACAAGCGAAGAATGGCACTCAACCTAATGAAGACCACCCGCGGCCCCAATCCAGCTCCAAGGCGGCGGACTTACTCCGCGAGCAGGAAAAGTTCTCTAAATACAAAATAGAACAGCTGGCCGTCGTGAAGGAAGCAAATCTGCTGATATCATTGTCCAACAATTACATCGCGACGCACGACCTGCAGACGTATGAGCTTCAGGAGACTCTTCTGAAGACCAAAGGCGCAAGCACATTTGCTGTGACCTCCAATATAGTCCAGGACACATCAACCAGTGTAAACTCGATTGTATCTAGGCTTGCAGTAGCCATCAAAAGGAGGCTGCTGTTGTGGTCATGGCACGATTCCGAGCTGGCATCTGAGACCTCAGAGTTGCCACTGGCGACAGGTATCAAAACATTGACATGGATAACCGGAACGAAGCTCGTAGCTGGGTTGACTTCTAGCTATGTTCTGGTGGACGTAGGGACCCTATCTGTCACGGACATCGTTGGCCCCGGCGCAATCGGTGGAGCTCCAGGACAAGACGGCGGGCGTCTTGGCGGTGTTGGTGTCGCCAGCATCGGTTATATGGGTCTAGGAGGGAGTGCACCAAAGCCATTAGCTACCCGCCTCGGCGAAGGCGAAGTTCTGCTTGCAAAAGACATAAATACATTATTTATGGATACGGACGGTAAATCTTTAGGACGGAGACAGGTGCCCTGGCCCTTCGCCCCTGAAGCAGTCGGATACTCCTACCCATTCCTACTTGCTCTGCAATCGTCCAAAGGTACGTTGGAAGTTCGGAACCCCGAGACCTTGACTCTACTCCAGACAGTGTCCCTGCCTGGCGCAAATCAATTTCATGTTCCACAACCCAATGTCAGCTTGGCACATGCAGGAAAAGGGTTCCTTGTATTGAGTGAGAGATCTATATGGCGGATGGGCGCTCTGGATTATGATTCGCAAATTGATGCAATCATCGACCATGGAAGACTTGATGAAGCTATCAGCTTGCTTGGTATGTTGGAGGATGCACTCCTCAAAGACAAAGAGGGACGTCTCCGAGAGATTAAGATGCAAAAGGCCCAAGTCCTTTTCGATCAACGCCGCTATAGGGATGCACTGGATCTGTTCAGTGAAGTCTCTGCTCCACCGGAAAGAGTCATTCGGCTGTTTCCCCCTGTAATTGCTGGCACCGCTTCGATACTCGCGACCGACGGTAAAGCACACAGTGGAGACCAGAATCATGATGTTCAAGGACAAGCTGATAGTGAAAAGACCCAGAAGACGAGCTCTGTCAACTCAGACGGACATGAGTGGTCTGGAGTTGAAGGTGCAGACGAAGCCACCAAGAAAGAAGCAGAAGCCTCGGTTCAGCCAGCTATAAGGAAGAGTACAGATGAAGCGAGCACAGCTAGACACTCTAAGCAGAGGTCATCTGAGGATACTGAATCGGCGGCACCTCTAGGTATGTGAGCTTCTCGTGTCATGAGATTTAACTGCTTAACAGTATCAGAGGGCAAGGACTTGAAGAACGCCACTGGCGAACTACGTGGATTCCTCGTATCGACAAGAACAAGGCTTCAGCGACATCTCAACCCAGATGGCAGCTTCAAGCTAGAAGAATTGACGGGTGATGGTACTCTAAGTACAGATTTGAGATCAGAACTCAAGCCTCTGGTCGAGGAGGATTATGGGGCCTCTCCGAGCGATTGGGAACAGCCATTACAAGCGATCGCAAAGCTAGTTGACACTACGCTTTTCCGGGCTTACATGTATGCAAGTCCGTCATTGGCTGGTCCACTGTTCAGGATCGACAATTTTTGCGATCCTGAGGTAGTCAACGAAAAGCTTCTAGAGACCAATCGATATCATGACTTGGTGGATTTCTTTTATGGCAAAAAACTCCACCGCCAGGCTCTGGAACTATTGAAAAAGTTTGGAGAGGCAGAAAAGGAAGACGAGGCTGCTCCCCAGCTTCATGGGCCTCGAAGAACGGTCATATATTTACAGAGTCTGCCTCCTGAGATGATCGACCTAATCCTTGACTTCGCTCGATGGCCTCTTGACAGAGATCCCGAACTTGCCATGGAAATCTTCCTGACTGATTCCGAGAATGCCGAGACTTTACCTAGGGCCAAAGTGCTGGACTTTTTACAAAGCAAAGACAGGAGATTTGCAGTAAAATACCTCGAACATGTGATTCATGAGCTAAACGACACAACACCAGGTTTCCATCAGCGATTGGCAGACATCTATATAGAAGGTCTGAAAGTAGACGAATTCAAGGATGATGACGAACGAGCCAAGTGGAAGGAAAAGGCTCTTGCTTTCCTGAGAGACAGCCGGAATTATCAAGCGTACAAAGCTTTGAACCAGTTGCCTAGTAACGGTACATCCCCAGATGCTAGCCGCGGTCCATAGAGCTGATACTGAGAAACAGACCCACATTTATACGAAGCCCGAGCGATTGTATTGAGCAACATGGGTCAGCACCGACAAGCCTTAGATATCTATGTGTTTAAGCTCAAAGATCCCGAGAAGGCCGAAGAGTAAGTTGTTGCAGTTGGAACTATGATTATAATCTAACATGACCACAGGTACTGCAACCAAGTCTACCTCAAAGAACTCGCACCTCCCGCCACACCGACTCAAACACGTCGTACCTCGACAACAGAAGAATCCAAAACCTCAATCTACCACACCCTTCTCTCCCTGTATCTCTCCCCACCTGCACCACAAAGACCACAATGGCAGCCTGCGCTCCGTCTCCTCGCTAATCACGGCGCGCGCATGCCTGCATCTTCAACACTAGAGCTCATTCCCGAAGTCTTGCCCATCCAAGACTTGGAATCCTACTTCCGCGGGCGAATCCGCTCTGCTAACACGGTGATGAACGAAAGTAGGATAGTAGCTGGCATGCGCAGCGTACTCGCCGTGAACCAAGAGGCGAGCTTGAGACTTGGGGATGATTTGCCGGGTGGTAATAAGGGACGGAACCGCCATGTGCTGATCACGGAAGATCGCGTCTGTGCGGTCTGTTACAAGCGATTTGGAGGTAGTGTTGTCAAGGTTCTTCCAAAGTACGTCTTTCCACCACGCTTTTTCTTGAAAGGCACCACTGACGAGAAGATGACAGTAACTCTGTGGTCCACTATGGTTGCTCTAGTTTGTGAGTCTGTGGGAGATAGTATATGGATACCATCATGGTATTGGAGTCGGGTCCCGTGCTCGGTTGGAGCTGCGCCATCAAAACCCAACCTATCAAATCTGTACGAGTCGCGCCATGCAAGTGAATAATGGCCATGTACCGTGATCACCAGTCTTTCCAAGTTGTAGCGCAGCTCTTACTTTCCCTTTGCCTCCGCTTTAATTTCCCTTATTCTCCCAGCATCCATTAGTCCAGCCTCAACCTTCCTCCTCTTCTCCTTCCTCACCATAGCGCTCCTCCTCCTTCTTATCATCAATCTTCTGCCCCGCCGCAGCCGCCAGCGCCTTGTCCTCTTCCATCTTCCCAGTCAGGAAAGTATTGATCTGGTCCTGTAGATTGGTGACCGAGCCTCGAAGAGCGGATAGATATTCAGCCTTTCCTTCTGCAGACGAAGTGTCTATGGCTGGTAGCGGATGCTCAAAGGTTTTGGAAGCATTTGGAGCCGAGTAGGAGGCTGTGAGGACGGGCATGTCGCCTTTTTCCTCGGTGGCTGGCGCCATGCTTATGCTTCAAAGCAAAGTTGCGATACAGAGAGGTAGGTTGGAGTGAAGATGGAAGCGTTTGTTGAAGAGATGGGTGACGCGGTTGGGCGCGGCTCTTCAAACGTGGCGGTTACAGGGATTACGGATGGGGCACTTCTGCAAGGAGCACGTGGGGGCGGCCAGCAAGGTGGGGGGAAGGGTCGTTTGAGCTGTGCGGACTTAAAGACTGGTAGAGACTCTCCATAGTCACCATTCTCCAAGACGCTTGTCTTTTTGTCCGAGGCTTCGAATTCTCTAAGATGGAAAGACCATGCAAAATAGCTTTACAAGCCTGGTTGGAAGCCGGATGAGGAGCTCCTGCAAACTTTCAGTGACACTAAGCGCGAACCAGCATCACGCATGCAAACGCGATGAATTCCTCAAATTACCGACGTCCTGGTGCTTTCTCACCTCGTACACCTACTTCACCCAATATTCCCCCATCAAGGCCTTCGACTGCCGACCCTTCGGAAAGTGATACTTCCAGCTCTTCCTCACAACAGACATCGCTCTCCGCACAAAAGCAACCACGCAGTCCGCACCAGACACAGACCCCTCGACCTCCAGTTTTCTCTGCTGCCAGTTCAAACGTTAGCTCAGCGTCCGTCAACAATTTCTCCAGACCATCCCTGTCCCACGCCAATAGTGAGCTTCCTCTCAGAAATCAATCTCCATTGGGACCGGAATTGCAGAGGCATCGACGACAGCATTCTCAAGGTTTCTTTGAACCCTCACTTCCATCTACACAATCAGACACTGGTGCTATGGGGAAGCTCACGGCATCTCAAATCGCTGCGCAAGCGGCAATGCTGCAGCAGTCTACAAGTCAACACGTCAGGAAAAGATCTCAGACCGTTCCAAGTCCACAGAGCCCCCCAGAGCCTGCAGGTGGCCGTCGAAAACCACAGCCTATTCAGACTACTACAGATGCTGCTAGGAAACCAAGCGGAGGGGTCGGTGCACCCGGTCAGCAATATTCGAACGGATCAGTTGGGGGACCTACAGCAGCCGCCACGACTGCAGCAAATGCGGCCTTTCCTAGATCCGCTCAGCTATCTCCTGGCTTAACGAATTTCGATCTACCGGCAGAGAAAGAGCATAAGCTCAAGTCCGAGAGGTCGAAGATGAAGTTGTTCTCTAAACCCAAGCAGCTAACACTTTCAAGCAACAAGGAGGTTGACCAGAAGGACAAGCCATTACCGTCGCCAAATAAGATGGGCCCTCCTGGACCTAGTGGACTTTCAAGAATGATCAACCCGTCCGTCACGAGTCTTGCGGACTCAGCATCTAATGCTCCATCTATTTATTCTTCGGCTAATGCCTCGACTTCTACCTTGATCCCAATTGACCGACAAATAATGGGTGAAAGAGACAAAGGGCATAAACACCACTTTCTGTCGAGACAAAAGAATAAACTCAGAGACAGAATGGATGATCATACTTTACCATTATCTTCAGCATCGAGTAATTCTAGACCAGTGGACCCAAGCGCACCGCAATCTCTATACTCCTTCGCACCAGCATCACCTGGACCATCGGCTTCCTCCTTCGCAAAATCTGTAAGTGGTCTCGACCTCCGTCACGGCGGACGAGCGTTGCGTGAGAAGAAGAAAGAAGAAAAGGCCTCCGCAGCTAACCCTTCGTTTGACACGAGACGACCAGATACTGAGCGAAGCGATTGGGCTCTCCCAGCAACTCAAGGCTCTTCTTCCTATGCTTTTCTGGGACCTACAGGGACCGGCGGCCCTGCGGTGTTTGGTGGAGGTGCATCAGGCTCGTATGGAGCAGAGCTACCCACTCAAGCCAGTCTCCAGGGCTTTGGTATTTCTAATATGAGCGCGGAAGACGCGTGGGACTTTCTGAAAGCCAAGTTATTAATCATTTTCGAGGGCGAGCAGCTACGTTCGCCTGTTGAGGATCTCAATCGGCTGGTATCAATTCATATACAGCGATGCATCCTGAAGCGAACGCCTGCTACGATCACAGAGGACTTACGTGACTTGGCGCAAACAGGATTTATATCGCTAGACCAGACGTTGCGCGGAGTCCCTGATTCTCGGCTGGTGCCTCATCTAGCTAGCATGTGGCTTTTCGTCTATGGCAAAGTGCTACCGTATATGCAAGCTGTTTTCCTACCGCTTGATCTTGAGTTCAAAGGCCATGGTACCCTCATGACTTCCCAGGAAGCTGCCGAGTTCTGGGGCGCTAGCCTCGAATCAACCGATGATGCATTCGGGAACGAATTCGATGTACGGAGGATGGTTCTAGTCTCTTACCGTGACAACGTGATTTTACCTCGCCACGACTCACTCAAGGCGATCTTCTCCCGCTTAAGCTTAGACAACGCAGGTGTCAGCTTGGTCAATGAAAGCCCAGAAGGAGGCTTTGTCCGCCCTGGGACTGCAGGGAGTCTCGATCCAGGTTTCGCCAGCTATAATTCCCAAGGCTCGACAGTCTTTGGCGATGCAGCTGGAACGAGAAGTAGAGCAACGTCGAATCTCTCTGCTCCTGAGCTGCCTCCATTCGGCTCGCCGAATGTTCGGCGACAGGCTCCTCCAGATAGCTCAAAGGTCACTGAAACGGTAGGAAGGATGCTACAATGTGTCAGTGTACTTGCTAGCGTACAAAGTGGCGATGATCCACAAAGGAAGATGGAGGGTCTGGCTAAAGAATTGAAGCTCAACTGGTTGGGTAGAGGTCGAACGGGTAGAAACAGAAAAGGATTTGTAGGGACCAGGATAAATCCGACCAGCCATGGTAGCTCCAGACACCAAGTTGATCAGACCGAGGGAAGGACCGTCAGCGTAGCTTGAGGCTTAGCGTCTTTGTCAGCCTGACAATGACTACTCCTAAGATGTACGCAAGCAAGAACATCAATTCTGTAAGCCTGGAGCTTCCCTCTACTCTTCCTCCACGATACTGGAACCGAGCAACGAAATCGCAGCATTACCATGCACCATGCCACGTCGATAGCCCTTTGTCGGCATTCTGCGTGGTTGCGGCAAACATGCCACTACTGGTACATGCATCACAAACATGGATTGCTGCGTTCTAAAGTCCTTATTGGAGGGTCACAGAAAGAGCTACGTGAAGGGCAAAGATTTAATTGACCTTGTCAGACATGGGTACTTCGATGAGCGAACAAAGAGCAAAGAAATCACGCTGCCGTGAGGGCCTTGTGTTGCGGCTGCCACAAACTCGCAGCGTGTTCCACTCCTTTCCGCGCCAGCAAACCCGAATTTACATCTACCTGTCCATCACACGTGCTGAGGCGTTCTAAAGGCATATCAGTAAGTGCAATGCTCATCGTACAACATTCGACAGTGGATTGAAAACTCCCTATTGGAGTGAGTAAGCGCCGTAGACATGGTCCGGTCTACCAAAGGTTGGTGTATGCCCAAGGTCAGTGCACATCTTTTTACATAGATGATCTCATAACCCGACATGTTGCCTACGACATCCTCGACACATCATTCGGGATGCTTGATCAAATTCTTCGGTGCTGATGTGCTCTTCATCGTACATCACATTCTCGAGCTCAATGATCCTGCGTAAACATAGTTCCTGCGGAGGACATCTTTGGGTCTCAATACTGGTGTATCACTCATTGTGGTGCGCAATGAGTCATCGGTTGAAGAATGCGGCTGTGGCGCATTGTTGGGTCATGGTTGATAATATACAGATGTTGAGTCGTCGGGTTGAGATTCTAATAACTATATGTTGTAGCCGTCACCGCTTATCAAACACACATCACAATAGCGAATCTGCAAACCCGCCTTTCTCTCGATTTTTGAACTCGAAAGCACCATAATCACCTGCTCTCTTACTCGATTCTGAAGTCGGGGTCAAGTTGCTCAACGTCAATCATCTCTTTAAGGTCCAACAGCGTGAGAATATGGATCAATTAAACACTTATCCCAAGACTTGCGAAGATGTCATGGGCGCACTTCCCCAGTCCAAAGCGCATCTAATGCAAAATGTCATTCAGGACCTACCTCCAACTAGCCAGGTCATTTTAAATTGCACTTTAGCACATATGGCGGACACCCAATTCGAGACTCTGATCCGCCGCTTCGCAAACAGCGAATCAGGCCGTCTTCGTCATTACATCTACATCCTAGGCGCCTACTGGAAGGACAAGTTTCCGCCGCGAAAGACTTGCGAGCAAAAGCACAGCGATCAGCCAGCGAGAGACGGCCCCAACGACTTATCCGCCGAAGCACTCCGCCACGGTCTGGAGAAGTTGCCGAAGGAGTTACAGCAAGCCACAGAAGCGATGCTCATCGAGAGCACCCTATATCCAGATTTCATCTTCCCAGACCAGGCGCCCGGGCCAAACGGTCGGCACTTCTTCCTCGGCAACTACTACGAGCCTCCCAAGTACGAGATCCTGCTTGCTCTCAACCGAGAAAATTACGCGTGGCACGGTCCCCAGTTCTGGGACAACTTTTTCGTGGTCGGGAGGGGGGGGGAGGGTCGTTCCCTGCGATGGCTGCAGCGCATGGACAAGGACGCGCGGCGCAAGATCCGGAAGGTGTACCTCAGTCTCGATGCGCGGGACCTTACGGGTGAAGAACTCACCAGCGACGCGGAGCGTAGGTCCTGGATCTGTTATCAGCGGGGAGCGATCTTTGACCCTATATCCATGATGGAGGAATTCGATCAGGAGTGCAACCGGGTCGCCGAAAGACTGTGTGCCATCTGGTACTTTAAGTTGGAAATTTTGGCCAGTCTTAAGTTGGAGAGTTTGGTTGTTGATGTTAGGGATGCGGTGGGGTTGGATGGGTCCTGCTTGGCGGGCCCGTTCATGGGCAGCGCGCCTAGCTTCGGGAGGAATAGACCGAATAGCGTGGAGATCCTCGCCGAGGACGATGAGCTGGCTGCGGAGATACTGGAGGGTTTCCGGTAGATGGGTGCGTCGGGGGTTCGAATGTGAAAGCTTGGATGCGTCAGTAGGAGAGACTAGTACAGCGATTTGAATTCTGATTTCTGGGTATCTGTGGGACGAGTACTATGCAGCTCACAAAAGCTTGTGCTGACATCGAAAAGCTAAAAAACGTAGACCTTTGGCCGTTGTAATACGATCAAAGGTTCTGTATACAAGACCTGTACCTTCAAGCGCGGAACACTCTGTCTGACTCTGAACTTCGGCCTTATCATCCCGCACCTGGAAAGCATGGGATTTCCCCTTGCTTTTTTGTTTTGGTCTGGCGATCTCTGTCGTTCACCTTCCGATTCCTGGAGTTGGCTGGATTTGCGGCGCTTCTATGGAAAGGATATTGATTGTGGAGATGGAACATTGGCAAGCTAAGTCAAGACCCAGGATTTCTAATCTAAATCCCGTTTCTACTACTGCTGGTCACGTCCGGACCTCTGATTGCGTACGGATAGAGTAAACACAGGCGTGTTTCGGCTTGATGGTTCTTCTCAAGTGTGACGGGACATGGTGAGATATTGCAAGATTGCATCTTGCGTACGATGTAACGCTTCAGTACGGAGAATAGGTTCGTGGTCTGTGCTTCGAACTGCGGAACCGTGAATACTAGGCCTAGGCGGGGTGGTTTACAGTTGTTTATGAGTACTAAAAGGGAGTAGGACGGTGTGGCGCGATTGACTTTTTATTGATAGACGTGCACTCCATATCTCCACAGTAATAATACTTGCAGATAAAGTTTGACAACGATGAACCCGGTCATTCTTCGGGGACAACGGAGATGTGAAATGTATGTTATTGGAAGTAACGGGTGGACATCTGCTTTTAGTGAATAGCCTCTACTCAGAGCCTTTTCCCTGGGGATGTTGACGCTATCACATCTTTCATCCTACCCAACGTCTTAGACAGTCTTGCTTCCTTGTCATTATCACTTTGGGATCTCTCCATGATTTGATATCTAACCTATCTTCTTGTCTTCAATATCCCTGTCTTCACCAGACGAGCCCATTTGACGATTGAAACGCAGACACTACTTGGCCTTGTGGCACTCATTGTGTCAGTTGCACTCAGACTGTATCTAAAAATCGTGATGAGACAAGAACTTTGCAAGAAGAGCGCCTAAGGCAGCTGTTGGAGTTAGGGACTTGTGCTGCAGCGAATTACCGTAAACTATACATCGAGTTACAAGATATAAGATTTAGTTGTAAGAGGACCTACCGCGGGGCTTGATACCATGTCCGTACTTATCGTTCACTAACATATTGCTTTGGCAGCTTTGATCGAATCGCCTGATCAGCAGCTTATCGTCGCTAGGAGGAAGATTCTTGTTTAGATATAGAAAAAACCCCCTACTCATACAACACGGCACCTAATCTCCCACCATAAGCCCATCATGCATGCTGATTATCCCTTTCTAAGCAAGGAACTCATTTTTCCGTTGTAGATGTTTGCTTGAACCGACCTGGCCTTCACAAAAACCCTTGGCGTCCATCGGCGTCGTAAGGTTCCTCTTGGTGTCATTTGGCTCGCTGCCAGATATGTGCAGTACTGCGCCGGATTTGTGAGGGTTATTTCCGGGGACGGCCTTGATGCTGCGCCTGAATGGATCGCTATGATTGCACAAGTCATATATACGATTCTGCACGTGCAAGATCTCAAGGATTAGGAAGGAGACGATGCTCGATGCGGGAAGACCATAATTGGTGCTTGTGAATATAATCGCCTTGCGATTCCCGTGGTCTGCTGGTCCTTGGCTTGTCCGCTGTTCTGGCCCCGTGGGTTGTATCAGGCTTTGATGTCAGTCGCTTGGTTAGTTTGTTGAATATCAAGCTATGTTTAGTCGTGGAGTCTCCGCAGATCGTCTAACATGGAAGATCTCAAGCTCAAGCGTTTAGGTTATGTAGCCGGATGCCTTGTCAATATTGGCCACCTTCCCTCCGTCTCTAGTGCTGCATTACCCATACGTTGAGAGATCAGATTTGCTCCAGTACACTCCAGATTCAGGGACCCTTAGTGATGATTATTTCCGATTGGAAGAAGAGGCTTTCAAGGAACCTTAAGCTTCTTTGATCGAGGTATTGATATTCGGTCTATCCAGTTGCCAAGCCTTGAATTGAGCCTAGAAAAAATCCGATTGATGAGTTCACTGCTTCTGATATATGAGATTACCTTGTCTTCATATGCTTATAGACTCTCATTATAGGTCCAGATTTGAAAGGCTGGTGTCGCTCATTTCCAAGATGCTGGCGTTCTTCAAGAGACCCGGTCTTACTGAAGATAATCCCGCATGAACCAGGCCTATCAGTCACTTATCTCGGTGAGATGAGTCGATGGAAGGCGCGCCATCGTAAACCAGTCGATAGACTACCGTAGTTGATTGAAGGGAAAGACGGGCCTTTGAAAGCGAATGATATTGCCGAGGAGTGCGAGATCTTTGTAGCTGAAATACCCGTGCAAGGTGCAAGTGTTCTTGTATCTCATCGTTCCAAGATTACCTCCAGTATGCCAAAAACAGTGTAGTGAAACAAATCGGTTTTCGAGGACGGAAGCTACATCTGTATGCCACCCTAAATCAAAATCAATGGCGTTGGGTTGTAGGTGACGTTCTGCAGTGCCGACTGTTCCCCTATATAAGTGATCCCGGGGAGTGGAACACTCGCAAACTCTTGCGAACCCCGACCAATCACTCTGCCATCTTTCCAGATATCCCCTGCATGTATGTCCACTATGGAAAGCCGCTCCAAGGCAAAGTCTGCCGCCCAGGAAAAGTTCCGGTATTTGTCGTACAATTCCCTTAAATCCCAAGAAGCTAATGTTGTCACGGTAGCCTCGGTTCCTGCGAGTTTTCGGCGTATGTGAGCTGATTGGTTTGGAACCTTGGTTCTTACACGCTTGTTCCCAATAATCCGAGTATGCAACTTCGCTCGCGGTGTATCTTCATTTTTTCTTCTTACCATCAGCCCCGCCGATAAGAACACTTCCTTCACAGACAGCATGAAATCGGAAAGTTTGCCGCTGTGATCGTGTACAGGGGCATACAGACGTCGGCAATCGTGTAGAACATCGTTGTGGACTAAGCCAGCTACGGAGACAACCATGGGTTTGGGGGAATGATGGCTCCCTGATCTGCCCTCATATAAGTTACGGTCAAGTTGGAGGTCTCGTAATATGCCTAGAGCATCCTCTTTGGCCTGAGGCGTCTGGAGAACAAGAGCGCCGATGTCGAGGTACTGGATATCAGGTGGCGAGAATGCTGCAGGGTGGACATCCGAAGCCACAGGATCCGATTTGATCTGTTGAAATGAGCGTTCGAATTGAGGTCTTGACGTTGGTGTCGGCAATGGTATACGGAGTGCGTGTGTGAATCCATAGCTGTCAATACTGTTTCCCAAAAGTCGACCTAAATTCGTTGGTGCTTTCATCTTGGAGATAATACGTCTTGGTTGGATGAATGACTTTGGTACCATATTGGCGTAATTCTGATGTGATCTAACAATGTTAGCTGGCTAGAAGTCTCTGGATGTGGGTCGAAAACACACGCGTTGCGATGGACGTAAACCAGACATACAGTACACAGACAACCAGGGTTAGGGCCTCCGGAGTTTAAGCGGGGGGGTCATCGGTGCAACCTCCGAGGTCCCCTCTTTTCAGAAATATTCGCTAAGCCTGATTAGGAGGTCTACACGGGGCTTGGCACGTTGTCAGGCCCACATGTAAATAGTACTCCCACCTCCGTAGAATGAGACAATGATGCGACCATGATATTCCAACACCTCTCAGATCCAAGCTTATCTCGAGTTTCGGTAGTCAGGGTCTTCGGCTTGAATGATGACCGCTCTCCTATTACCACGCCTTGGAGAGCTGCTGAGGTTATGCGAGATTCCACCCCGAAGGAGTTCTTGTACCATATGGACTCGAAGCTCCTCAAGACCCAAACAGCTTGTTCGAACAGAGAGCGAACAGTCCCGGAAGACTTTCCCCAAGGCACCTTCAACTTTGTATCCGTAATCCCAATTGGCGAAGTAGCTTTCCAGACGACTCGCGTGTTAAAACAGACTTTGTTCGGCTCCATATCCCAACCAACCCGTGTAGCAGATTAAAGACATTGTTAGTGTAGTACATCTCGTGACTCTCCTCGTACGCCTGACAGTCTTGCGAGAATAAAATTTCCGTCGAAAAGAAAATGATCACAGGTGAGCGCTAATTAGTGATCTGGTTTCTGAGAGCAGCGCAAGTAGACATCCTTGAAAGCTTTGTTCATAGTATTGTCGGCTGGTTTGACGGTAATGCTGAGGCGAGAAGGTTTGAAACCCTTCATCGCAAAGAGTAGTGCTTGGTAGGTGAACGTTTGAGGGTCGATTGTAATTTGCGCATGATGTCGGTAGCTTAGCTCGTTCTAGTCAAACGAATATGACGAAAGTGAGTGTGTAGGTGCTATTTTATTAGCTTTGAGATCTACTATTTTGTTTTGCGATAAATTATGCTTCTTGAAATCTTCTGAGGGGATTAGAGAATTCAGCGATCTCTCGTTTTTTTCGGGGAGATTTTGAGACGAATTCCTTTGGTGGTAGAAGAGTTTCTCATCCACTGTATCTGCACAATGTCAGAGGTCCTTTGAAGTCTCCGTCTCAAATTTGTGTGGCATTTATCATTAGTTGGCACATCGATTACATTAAGTTCTTTCTTTCGAGAGGCGAATGGACGAAGCTAAGACAGCCATATGAAAAGCAAGATCGTGCGTGAGTTCAATGATGAGCTCGAATGTTCTCAGAACTGCTCGAACCCGGGATGCTCGGTCTACAGATAGGAAAAAATAGAAGAACCAATTGCCTTTCCACATGTGCAAAGAAGATTTCAAAAAATAGAACAAAAGATAAATGCATAGCTTGAAGGAATCGATTGTGAAACATCTCTCAAGAGCACTGCTTCTGTAGTTCTACTCATCTTTAAGATTCATGATTTAAGCATTCAATTCTCGACCTGCAAGCTGCAAGTTGCAAGTAGGAAATCTCTGGCTCATCAGTGCGCACGTAACGTTCTCAGTCGCTAACTTGACTTGTTTGGCGATAACCGCGACATCCGTGATCTAAGGTATCCAGAAAACCCCCAGCGCATAGTCGGGGTCTAGATAGCTGTCGTGCAAACGAGATATCCGCGGTAGGTAGTATGTAGGGACCGCAAAGCGCCTTATGTTGTAAACGCCGAAGTAGACTTCATCATGCCAAAACAGCAACTGTTGAGCCTTCTAGGTTTCGTAACATTTGTGCTGCTCGTAGCTGCAGCACCACCAACCAGCCGCCTTGTCCCAGCTACCATCCCTTCCTCACTCTTCAACATCACAACTCCACGCGCACCAGAGTAAGCCCCCATATTATCCCACAGTACCTCATACTTTGTCTTTTTACTGAACGCGTCTGCTCTTGCTTTCTAGATTTCCCCATCCTCTGCCCGACCCATTCACCTACCATGTCCAGTACACCTCCTACAACATAATCTTCTTCCGAACCTCCGTCCTCTGGGATGTCAATGCAACGCAAATCCATACCTGCATCACTAAAGCGGTACGCATGGCCTCAGCCATGTCCTATCTTCATGCCGACGATCGATTGCATGGACGTATCGTCACCTATGGGGGAGCTAGTCCGTTTGACGTACTCTTTTCGGTGGAAACTTTGGGCTTGAGAAGAGGCGATGAACGAGCACTTAGTTGGCAGGGGTGGGCGAATGTATTGGTTGGGTTTGTGAGGTTTACGCAGGCGTACGAGGGAGTCGGGTTCGAATTTGAGATTGAAAGTGATGATAGCGTGAGAGAAAAGGTGGCGATAGGGTACTTATATTGAACTTTGCTTGCGGAGTGGCTGTAGCGTGACTTTTGCCGGCATTGTGGTGGGTGTTTCCTTATTCGAAGGGGTTCTCGATGTACAGCCTGCCCTTCATGGCTCAATCAAGCCCTTGCCATCATCAGTTGGGCGACTCGCTCTTTCTGCTTCTCCGTCCCAATGATACAGCGGAATGAGTGCCTTGGTAAGTGTGCCATATCTGACTGAGAGGTGAACCAAACATTGCCAATTCCCCTCAAAACACAGAATCTTTCCAAAAGTTCATCCATAACCGCATCTAGCCAAGGCTCGTAGGATATATGAAAGGAGAAACAGGTGATCCTAAGTTCCACTATCCCTGTACAGTTTGCAAGTACATCGCAAATTTCTATGAGCGTGTTTTCGACATGCTGACGCTGACTGCAACGATACAGAGCGATTTCTATCCGTAATCTCTTAAGATTGTCCAGCAGCCAGGATCGCTGACCATGCCTATTCCTCCTGAAGAAAGATGGCAATACTCCTCCCATACCAGTCTGGTCATAATTCAGCACGAAGCTATTGTTGGCGAAAAACCAGCCCATTGCTTCAGCGCGCAAGAACTTATTCACGCTGAAAAGAGCCCCGTCAACGAGTCTCGTCCAGGGTTTTACTTCATCATCTGATTCGTGAGGGCGCAACACGAGGCTTTTACCAAATACTAGCTCGTATATTCTGTGCCGTAGCTCGATCGGTAGGCGGAAAAAGTGTAAAGGTTCATCTTCTCCGCAGGCTTTTTCATCATCGCGACAAATTTGGGGGAGCCGCCTAGCATCTTGCTGCGTGCCCAACATCTCTATCGTTTTGTCTGAGGTAATAGATATTGCGCTTGAAGCGTTTGGAGCTGATGGAGTCCGCGCGTCGAGGTTTTCCATCTTCGTGGTTGGACAATCTTATTGTGAATCGTCTAAGGACGAGAAGACACCGAGAGTGATAATAAAGTGATGCAGGGCGTAAAGTTGGAAAATTTATCAGCCGATGATGCTTGCATAGGCGGTCACTGGAATGATATCGTTGTGCTCCGAGAACCTCATGCTATGTCGAGGCAATTTTCAGCGCCAAGCCGCTAGATCTTCGGGTTGATGACCTAAGCATGATGAGGCTTAGTCCCACAGGTGCAAGAAAAGCAACCCATTGCCAAGCTCTAATGTAAGTAGGTACAAGTTAGAAGCATGGCCACTGAGAGTAGCTTGCTTCTCGATAACCACGATGCTAAGCGTATTGCAATCTTTGCTGATGATGTCCTCAGGCTAGTAGCTGGCTGTCTCTAAGGCGCCTTCTATGGGAGTAATGTTTACTGGCTCCATCATGTAAGTACGATAATGGAGAAGAGCCGACAAAACAAAAGTTTGGTCTGATTTGGGCACGCCTTCCTCAATGCTAGCATTCGGCAAGACCACGACTCTCGCGCTAGACTTCGATCGGGCACCTAGATTGGTGTACAGTATTTTTCAGACCAACTGTTAGCGGCCTGCTTCGTGTGCTAGGGGATGGTCCTCACATTACGGAAGCAATTGATTTGGCTACACTCACACTATGACTGATGAATACCTCCCCATCCGGAGATAGCTTTACCAGTGACTAAAGTGACATTTTAGACTCAACCGTTACCTAGAGATGGCTGCTTTGAGAGGTAGTACTATCTAATGCTTACTCATCGCCATCTGACAGATTCTCAGAAACCCTGGATAGTTTGAAACCCCCTGGCACCAATTTCTGAAAGAATCCATTTGGATCGTATTTTCGACTCACAGCTTGCATCGCCGCCACACTCCTACTTCCATATCCTTCAAAAACTCTCTGGTTCCTGTACGCATAGTTGGTGAAACGGTATCTTGCAGCTTTGCCTCTTCTCCCTGCTGCGGCTTCGATCTTTCCGATGAGACCAAGGACCGCATTGACGACCCTATCGTCATCTACTGGGTTCGTATGGACGCTGTTGAGTAGGGTGATCACCAATGGCCCGTCATCGGGGGTCAAACCAAGTGCGTTACCGCCCCGCTGCGCAGAATGAACGAGCATCCCTTTGGTAATGGGTTGGAATACTAGGGAGAGCATAAGGCCAGGTACAGCCTGGATATGTTTTAGCGCATCAAGCCAGAGCTCGCGAGCTTCTAACATGAGTTGCGAATCTAAACGGAAGCTCGTAGTGAAATACAATTGGCGGGCACCATCATTACTGAAGGCGGATTGCTCGTTTGCGAAGCCAAGCAGAGAGTCTATCCGTATAGACTTAAAGATTTGTGGCTGCAGGGCCATGAAGGGTCTCAAGGACGGCGGTTCGGGAACGGGTCTGGCGTAGTAGATATTAGATACGCCAGTCTCCGTACCAGCGCTCCAGCTTGTGGCCACGATGATGTGAGCCAGTTCGTCCGGCGTTGAGGATGCGGCAAAGTCGGTGAAAGCCTGAACCAACTGCGGGTATACAGAAGGACTGTAGTAGATGCCTCCACCCCACATCTGTCCTTGTTCGAACGTGGGTAGGTCGAAGCGTGTGACTACACCGAAGTTGTTTGAACCTCCTTTTAGCGCAATGAATAGATCACGACTGTTTTTGTCGTTTGCTTGCACGATATCTCCGGATGCAAGGACGACTTCCAAATTGACGACATTGTCGCAGACGAAACCAGTGGCAGCAGAGAAGTAGGACAGACCACCTGTTGAGGACTACTCAGCCTTGTGTCATCTCAGGGTAAGGTGAGCGATGGCAGTGTGCGACGATTTAGGAGCCTGGGATGCGACAAACCTCCCGTAATGAGACCTCCGACGCCCACTTTTGAAACCCGCCCACCAGCAATAGCGAGGCCCTGGGTGCCTAGCTGCTCATAAACACTGCTCCATCTCTCTCCTGACGCCACGGAGGCAATACCGGTGTCTGGATGGACTCAAACACCTCTTAAAGCCTGCAAGTCCAGAGTAACGCCATCGTTGATGCTGGCGGCCCCGGCCCATGGCGTATGCCCGCCACTTCTGATCGCAAGGTAGCCGTGGGCACCAGATGCAATAATTTTAATGACGATCGACACCTCGGCAGGATTTTGAGGCTGTACGATGCACGCTGGGGACAACTCATTTTCAAAAGCGGCAAAATAAGATTGGTCACTTTTTTCGTATTGAGTGCTCCCTGGAGCGTATACGCGCCTGGGCAAGGCATTGGCTAGGGCGTTACAATCCATCCGTGGAGTGCTGAAGTCGCGGGCCGAAACAGTATATGGCGACAGAAGAGCTACCGCGACAAAGAGCGCAGCGGTGAGCATTGCTGATGCTAAGATAATTTTCTTGGGGATGCTGTGTGAGAAACTGAGATCCCTGCAGTGTTCTGAATATGTCACCTGTGCCGCATGGTTTCAGCTGGTCATTCTAATGCAGTCGCCAAGTACGTGGTAATTGGCCAAAGGCATCAACGGCTGAATAAGAAAACGTAGAAGGATAAGCGGAAGGGACCGCATGCCTAAAGTTGTCCAACATCCGGTGCGTTCAAGTTGCTTACGAGTCAGGAAACGTCTACGCCGTCTGCTTTTATGGATCCTCTATGACTTCGCCTCAATCGGGTGAGAACATGCACGCATACGGCAGCAAAAATTAGGTCAGAAATTATTTGAACGCTAGGAGAGACAGAATACACAGCGGTTGGAGGGTCTCAGTTTTGAAAACCTAGCCAAACGCAACTCGAAAGGCTCTATCGCAGTAGCAGGTCGGGGTTGTTTGTTCTACATGTTGGCTGGCCCGCGTGGTCGCGATTGCGGAGCTGGAATAAGTCCGCGGATTCCATGCATGATGGGAAGTATGTTTGAGAGTTTTGCGGTGTATAGATGGCACAGCGTCATGCTCGGGGTGGGGTAGAGCTTGAAAATATTAGCTGCTGGAAGGAATGAAAGGGCGCGGCCATGCATGGTCGTCAGCCGCTTATGGCTATAATCCATCTGTGTGCCGCACACTTGGGAGTTCCCAGCCTATAGCTATGATTCGTGAGCGGTTCTGTTCGCTACGAGTACCGAATGGGCTAGCTAAGCGATGCGTTCAACCAACCTGGCTGCCTCGTCGAGACCTCCAATGGCGCTGGATGCGTAATATCGAGACTACAGGCGCTCCAGTGGTTGATATTCCTAGATCTGGGGATTTCCGGTTTCAATGGAGCCGTAGGATTAGTAAATTCCCTCGAGCAGGGTACCTTTACCTCGAATTGGGTTTTTCACACTGAATGACGAAAGAGCATTGAGTCTTACTATTCGGCCACTAATCTGTGCCCTTCATGACCTGGAAAAGGAAGGCGTACCAGCAGCTTTCGCAAGACATCAAACTTACACATCGACGGAGAAATATGTGCTTGATACTCTAGCTTATCATAAAAATTTGCTACGATACCGGTCTAAAGTAATACACGATGAGACTAACCGCATAAGACAAATGGCAGCATTGACTGCAATGCGAGCCGTACTCCCTCATTTCGTTGTCAGGATCTCCAGCAGCGGAACATTTCAAATGACGCTCACGGACCTACATCCACCCAACATCTGCGTCGATCATCAATGGCGCATCAAGTATTTGATTGACTTAGAGTGGGCTTGCGCTCTGACAATCGAGATGCAGAGTCCTTCGCCCTGGCTGAGCAATCGAGGAATAGATCAGCATGAAGACAAGCACTGAGAAAACTACGACGTCCTACGCGAGGAAATCATAGAGTCATTTGAGATTGAAGAGAAACTCATGCAGCAACTCATCGCTGAAAGAGGTAACCTATAACTACGAAAACCGTGAGGGAAGTGTTGGTCATGGGTAGACTCTCTTATTTTCTTGCCCTAATGTCTACCAAAGGACTTTTCATCGTTCTTAACCAGCATATCTTGGGAAGGGTACCAGCCACGTCAAACGCGATAATACAGTTTGAAAATACAACTCCCACCGTTCTGGAATAACGATGTAGTTCAAATAACCGCAAAGAAGATCAAGGATAAACAGAAGTATTGGACTTCATTGCGAAATTCCTTTGAAACCACACCTTGTGTATATTTTGATCCATCGTCAACTAATCCCTTTGTGGTGGGAAAGAAATGAGGCGATGAGGCAAACAGAATTCAACTCCGTAATGGTATCTAACTCTACCTGACATTGAACGTTTGAGATATATTATTGTCCAGACAAGAATTCAGTGGGGCAGGATATTTCCGTTTTTCGATATGAGGAATCAGAGGTTCACGCTCGCTAAATATTTCCAGTGGAAGCATCTCATTTATCACAGAGGAGCTCTTCGTACTCCAGCGCGATCCTATTGTGAGGTCTCTTGCTTGCGCCTAATCTCACGTCTCCGAAGATATGCCTTCACAACAAAAAAGGTGCCCACAACGGTGGCAATAGTGGCTGATACCCCCACAGCTATAGCGATGATATCGCTGGTCGATAGTCCACCATCGGATGCTTTGTTATTGCTGCTCTGATCGGTTGCCGTCGAACTTGATGGCTTAGGGTTTTGATTTGTCTCCGAACTACTCGGGTCTTGCCTAGAAGTGCCGGGTACATCCACAGAAGAGGTGAAAACAAATGACGAGGCCAACGAAGAACTTGTAATGGCTCCTGCCGTCTCCGTCATGGTTGCAAATGCGCCGTCGACGCTAAAGTCATACCCACCACAGTTCTTTTTCGCCCATGTAATGGCTGGCTGCACATCCGCCTTGTTGCATGTGTCTTCGACACACTTGAGATAGGTGTCGCTTGCAGGCGGTTGGCAATAGCATGTAAAGTTACCGAAGTTGCAGTTGAAGGTGCCTCCTATGCCAACATTGTAACATTTGGTCTATCGCTTATGAGTATGATATTAGAAATTTGCCCAGAAATAGGATCTTACAGCGCACGAAGGAGTCGATGCAGATGTGGGGACGGCTATGCAGCTAAGGAACGCTGCTAGACGGAACATCATCAGCTGGCCACGTATAAACATTTGAGGTAGGCGACCAAAAAGCTCCTGAAGAAGGAAATCTATCATGAGCTGTACCTCAAAATTTTGTACCATTGGATGGTTAGACAAAGGCAATCAGTCTACAGTCACACATGGAGTTGGGGGTCTCTGATAGCAGTCGGGCGTTAGCCGTGGGCTGAAAGCGCCACCAACAACGTCGTGCCTCTCAGAGGCTCAAGTCTCAAGCCACTGTGGTTCTAGACTCCGTCTGCATCGCCCCCTAAATCGGTATGGCCAAATTCGATGCCAGTCATGCTCGTAACGCCATTTTTCCTATTCGTCAGCATCGCTCCTACGAGTCTCAATCGGTATGTGACAGATCCATGTTTGATAGTGAAAGGTTTTGAGAACTTTTAATTCTTTCCTTTTCCCAATGTCGTCTCGCATATAAGTGGAGTGTCTTTACTCCATTCAAAACTTGGATTCTCAGGACGGCAATGCGACAACGTTACCGACAATGCGACAAGATTTAGTGACTTGAAAAATGCGCGCTGCCGTGCAGACCGCAAGAAAGATTAGATACCACATGAGAGTGCAATAACGCTATGTCACACCTACCTATATCCAGACATTCTGTCTTTTCTGGTCTTTTCAGTTCCGACTTAACCTAGAGAATGAGTATGGACGCAAAGGATACCATCCATATTATGCTGATATTTTGGACTTCGATTTCGCCGACTCTGAGTTTCAAATTCAGGTAGCACAGCGCAGAAAGAGATAGTGCGTGGTATCATCCATTATATGGAAACCATTCTACGGCGTCTCCGCAGGATTCGTGTCCGCAACCAATTTATCCGCGTCCTCTAGCTTCACTCTCGCACCAACATGTGTAAGCAGCGTATTCCCAGACGTCAAATTCAGATCGATATCGTAGGTAGCCTATTAACACGTCGATTTAGCATTTAGACAATCCACAAAATCCCCAATATTCCAGGGGAAGTAACAGCACTTCCACTTACCTCAGGTACCACAAAAGAGGCCAACAGCAACTCCGTAGTAATCGTAGCGGATCCTTTGTTTGGAGGGCATTGCGATCTTCCCGCCTGCCTGACGGTGGCCCAGTCGCACAAGTCGTCTTTGCGCGTCAGAACCTTGCCCGAGTGGCCGCCTTTGAAGCGGGCTTCGACCTCGAAGTTGAGTTCGATTTTGGAGAGATCAGACTGGAATTCGCCTTTGGCTTCGATGGTGCATGGTAAGCCTCTAGAACGGATGCGCTGTCAGCTTTGCTTCTGTGTTCATGTGGTAGGGTTGTTGGCTACCTGTGTGAGGCAAGATAATCGGATTGGAAGGAGATGGAAAAAGGAAAAAAATAGTTTTGCTTACATTTGGCACGGCGTTGGGGTCACAGAAATCGACTGAATTTGAAATCCATTGTTCTTGGGATCTTCCAAGTAGAAAAATGGGGATCCACCTGGTATGACGTCGGCGGTGTTGTTAACGTGGGCGTCAATGGTCATTGTCAGCTGCACATTTGGCTTCGATGGTCGACCGTAAAACAAACTCGCCGCAGACAATCTGAGTAGAGTCAAAATACTCAAGATAGCAGTTTTGGAGTAGGTTCGCGATGGATGCATGGCGGACTGTTGATGGACAGAACAAGCTTGGAGCAGAACATCTAAGTTGGATCGACCCCAGGCTTATGTACCACGATGTCGCGTAAAGAAAAAGAGAACATTTTGCGGTCAAGGGGCTCGTTTTGGCAGATGACGCTACCGTCGCGAACAGGAAAGACATTGCGCGGTTTGAGCGCTACTCTACTGAAGGAAAGAGGTCTGACGTATCACATAGCTGATTCCGTATGTTGAATCAAAAGTTGTTCACCAGACATCAATCTGTCTTGGGCATCGAGGCGCAGGCAGTTTTGAGCAAGTGCGTCAGTGGTTAGTGAAACGGTGTCTTGAGAAATAGACAAGTTCGAGTCCTCGACAGGGCAAACTCTAGGAGGAAAAATCGAAATCTAATAGGCGGTCTCGACACCCGGATATCACCCCGGAATTGTACCTGCTGGCTTCCGCGTTGGGGGCCAACGCTATTTTTATCTTCCGATTGAAACAACATGGGCCGACTCCCCGCTTTGAGCCGTTTCGCTGGGCGCAACCTGTCTCTGATCGATCAATGTCCAACACGTTCATGTTCTGCCGCGTTTGGCCTCGTCTTGAACGGTCTTTTGTCTGACAGCCGCACTCATCAGACATCACGGTCCTACACCACCATTCTACGCCTTCCCTTTTGCAGGAACCCTGGGGAGTAGTGATTTGGAATCATGCAAATCTAACCCAAGAGCACAAGATCACTATGTCCTGTCGATGGCACGTCGTTCATTGATAGCGCGGTATCAAGATGGTCCGAGAATACATATTCAAGCACAGCAAATCAGTGAGATTCCCTAAGCGTCTGATGTTCTAGTGGTATCATACACTATTCTACAACTATTTGGGTTTGCCGGTCTGCATATCTTGGCATCTTTGAACTGTTTTGCGACATTGCTAAAGTATGTCTTAGACCGTAAAGATGGTGTGCACGGCTCACTGTGATACAGACATTGCACTCAGCCCTGGCATTAGCAGGCGGATAGCATACCAACACCTCCGGACAGTCAATCTGCAGGCCCGTTCTGATTCTACCCATGGATTGAAAGTTAATGATGGACTCACGTTCAGGCTTTGTATCTGAGGTATATAAGCCCCTTGTTCTTCCGTCTCTCTGTAGCGTCTCAACAACATACATTGACATCAAGGAGTCTGCTCTAATTTTGTCAGCATGTTCTCTCTCAAGGCTACGAAGCCTCTTTTGTCGGTGCTCTTCTGTTGTAACCAACTCTACGTTGCATTTGCCGCACCGAGTGGTGATATCGCTCAACCAGCCGACACATTGTACGTCAGCATCTGACGACTCAAGTAGCTTACTAAAGGAGAACAGCGTCTTGGATAAGATACCTACAGAATGGACCGCAATGGGAGATTCGTACGCTTCCGGCATAGGTTCCGGAAACTGGGTTAAGACCGGCGGAATCGGGGACGAGTTCTGCTTTCGATTCGATGAAGCCTACGGGCCTCTTCTTGAGAGCGCTTTGGAGTCACCAACCTTCAATTACGTGGCCTGTGCCGGTGAGACCTTTGACAAGATACTGAAAAATCAATTTCTCGACAAAGCCATCGGCCCTTTTTACGACAAACGCAAAGCACTCTGGGGCAAACCTCAATTCGTCACCATTAGCTTGTAAGTAGTGTCAAGGCGTTCCAGCCAGTTTGAGTTCCGAATTCCAATGAGAGATATACTCCAGCTTCCGAGATACGATTTGTAACAGTAATTTCTTAAGATACTTAGCTAACTCCGAAATCTTCACAGGGGCGGGAATGACATCGGCTTCAAAGAACTAGTCACGCGATGCGTATACGGAATATGGTACTTCACCCCAGGAAAAACCTGCGACGACGTGATCAAATCATCCCAAGACAAGATCGCAAGCCCCGACTTCCAGAAAGGATTCATCGAAGTCATCAACACAGCAATCGCAAAGGGCAACGAAGCCGTTGGATCAACATTCAAAGTATTCGTCGTAGGCTACGCGCAGTTCTTCAACGAGCAAACCCCACAATGTAATGGAGCACAGCTGCTCACCCCGGCTTACCTGAACCCACATAAACACGGTACTCTCACCATCGAACTACGACAAGCACTCAACAAGCTCGCCCGAGACCTCAACACCGCCATCCAGACGGGCATTGCGGGCGTCAGCAACCCCGCTCAAGTCGTCTACGTGGACTACGACCAAGCCTTCGAAACCCACCGCTTCTGTGATCGACCGGAGCCTAACCCGGACGACCCAGACACTTGGTTCCTCACCTACAAAGTCAATCAAAATGATTTGGCGAGCGGACAATTCCTCAATAGCATTCCCCGTATTCGCGACCTCACAGATGACCCGAGCTCGGTGCCACTGACGGAGGAGGAGTTCTTTCAAGTGATATCCGACGCCGCGGGCGACAATGGTGATCAGCTGCAGCTTGGCATCGATACTGTGTCTGTATTTCATCCGAAGCCGGCTGGCCATCAGGCGATTGAGGATATCTTGGAAAAGGCTGTCGGGAGGGCTTATGGCGCGACGGTTGCTAGTGTGCGCACTTATTAGCACTCGCGGCGCCCTGGGTTTGGGGGGGTTGGGTGTTGCTACCTTGGTGTTCTCGGTCCTCTGTATCAGCATGGACTAAAGCACTCATGCTCGGTTTTTGCTATCAACATAGGATTTCACTATATTAAGAGAGTCATTATAGTCATTTTTTATATTGCTAATCCCATCCCCCATTTTGCTAACGTCACTTCCCTACTCAGAAAATCATCAGGAATGGGCCTCGAAGTCTCGCTCGAATATCATTCGATTTCTGTCTTCTATCAAAGTTCGATTTTGCCATTCGTTTTAGTTTATCTCCCTATCTACCTATTTATCCATTCATCTATCTACTCATCCATCTACTTACCCATTCACCTACCCACCTACCTATCTACCTATCTGTCCACTCACCTATCTACCGGTCTGTTTCTGATCTGGTCTGAGCCAAATCGGTCAAAACCGAAGAATTATCACCAATATATGACTGTTATCATCAGCATATGACTGCGAAATCAGTATCGCAATAAATGTGGCGTTTGATAATTAGAAAGGCAAACATTTGATGTATTCTCTTTTATTCTTGATACATTGTGAGTGAAATAATTGGGAGACGCGATCGCTTGAGAGCCAGAAGAATCGGACGATATCTGGGCGAGACTTCGAAACTCACTCTGGATGTTTTCTGGATAGGAAAATGACGTTGGCAAAATTGGAAATGGGATAAGCAATACGGGAGATGGCTATAGTGATTCTCTATATTAATCCCTCCCCCATGATATTCTGCAACCTAGCAACCTCTGCCTTTATCCATTCCGAGTTCCGAATCTCATACCCTCAAAAAGTCCCCTTTTCCGAGCCATCCTGCTTCCTAGCTTATCACTCAAAGTAGACCCTCCCAAAAGAGACTCACTGAGACACGATGTTTGTCGTGGGTTTCTTGTTACAGTGATTGTTGATCAGAGGCTATATCCAAGCACATCGCCCTTTGTTCTTTTTGGCGGTCCCTGGCTGCAATTATATTCTTAGTCTTATCCTCCCCCGTTCCCTGTACCCAGAAACCTCATTAAATCTACCATCCTCTCCAGCAATTACGATTTTAGATTCATCACAAGTCGCAGTGTAGGACACCATTATGGTGCACGGATAGATATAAGCACGGGCCAGGACGATGAATGACCTTTTCCACCGCATATAGCGTAGATACTGAACTAGTACTAGATATGCGCTGGGTCTTTGATTATTGTAGGAGGTCATAGCGCTAGCGAGGTAGTGCCTGGGCGTAAACTGACTAAATTATATACACGGATCTGGGTAAGGTTTTCTGGGGGATGCAATGGATCTGCTCTATCTCTGGGAATCGGGATTTGAGAGCTATGGTGAGGTTTCCCGTAGTTTGGATCTATGCGCTTATAAAAGGGCGTGGATCGGTGCGGGCTGGATGATGGAGGGATAGACTACCCTACTCCTACTCCATAATCCAGAACAATAATGGAAGGAGCGCGCTCTATCGTTGTGGGAGCAGTACGGACTCGACAAAAAATAAACAGGTACATGCAACAAACTCCTCCCAGTCACAATAACCACCACTGCTGGCTCCCGGTAGACGTGAGCCATACCAGCAGTAGCCCAAGACTGTGATAGAGGCGTCAAACAGGTGGAGGTCGAGGATATCAACAGATTGGTTGGTTGGAGAAGAAGGTTGGCTGCGCGATCTGTACCGCCTTGATTGACCAATGAACCACTAAGATGTGATCGAGAGGTATGTGTTAGCCTCTATGAAAATGGGATTTTATGATCGAATATGTTTTATAGGTCAAGGTGCTTGATGGGTAGGTCAGTTAATAGAGTGACTAATCAATTTCCAACCCATAGAATCGCTCAGCGTCGATAATTCTGAAGCGCGTCTTGATGTTTCGACTATTCCGTACTCATTCACTAATCGTAATTAACGATTCGAGAGCGTGGAGTATCAAATTAAAACCGTACTACGTAAATCGAAGCCGAACAAAACTCAATGAAAACACGATAATTAGTACTTGGAACCAAAACAAAGTATCTTAGTTTCAGGATTCAAAGAGGTCAGAAAAAGCTCATGTCAGAACCGTTTTTTATTACTGCTCAAGAGTGTCTTTATGATTCGGAGTGCTCTTATTGGTCAATTACGGATAATGCGGTAGCAATTCAAATGATAATGGTTCAGCCGCAGCGCTTTCCAGAATCCAGATCCTGCGAAGGATTTAGCTGCATACAGCCTTTTGCTAGCGATTCTTTGTGAACTCTCATTGGAAGGGATAAAAGCCCTTGGTGAAAGAAGGATTTGATCCCCACATGGGGAGGCAGATTCAGACGGGGAGGAAAAAGCGAAGTGATGTCCAGAACTACTATTGCCCCCTTGTAGACCAAGATATTTGTGCTAACGCTGCCTCGTACTTCCTTCGTTGCTGTGTACCTAGAATTGGGGGTTTGGGACCTGGCCAGCTGCTGAGCGAAATGGCGCAGCAGAGCAGCTTCAGACCCTGGTTACTCACCTTGTCTCTGCGATTGGATTTTTGGAAACAAAACCTCCTAAACAGGTGGAAAGCGCTGAAAGAGACCAAAACGGAATGAGTGGGCGAAGCCCAAAAAAAAAACGAAAGATGGTAAATAGAAATGATAGGGCATTGACTTCCTATCTAATTAAGAGGCCTGCCTCTCCAAGCCACTTTCATTTCCTCATCCCTGCATTAGCACCCATGACTAGCCTGAACGATGGTTTCGGCAAACGGCGCAGCACCCGAAGCAACGATCAGCCCCAGAAGAAGCAGTCCCAGAAACTGTTTCCGGGTCTTGCGCACGTCTTTGGTTCTCCCAAGTAGTCTTGCTGTTCACATTTCTTGTTCCCCTTTGAGCATATCTGAATAAATCAGGCTTCATCGCAGGCGCGCCATGCGTACGCCTGTTCAACTCGGGCATTTCCCTCATGCATTGATCTTTGGTGCAAGCCTTGTGGGCTGTGGATGGGCACAAACGTGCTACTGGCCCAACTCCTCTAGTGTTCGCCCAGACCAGGGATATTGGGCTCCTTGTACATCATCAGGGGGCCCATGCTGTCGCGAAACGGAAGCATGTCTATCCAACGGTCTTTGCTTCGGCGCTACTTTTGGCATAGTGAGTCACAGATGTCCGTGGAAAGTGAGTCGGTATGGGAAACTGAGCTGCGATCAGCCATATCGAGGTGCATGCACGAATAAAGATTGGACCGACTGTCAGGAACTTGCGAATGATGGTGGGTCAGAGTTCCTCAAGGGAGCATTGGAATCCATGAAACTAGGACGTATCTGACTTGTAGCATCTAAAGTCTACCCAGATTCGTGGGCCAACATGTGGTTCTGTGGGTCTTCACGCAGCAGCCTGGGAGGTCCTTGGTGGGCGGGCGACGAACAGGAAACGACACCTTGCAAGTCCGGCAAAAGCGCGACTTTTACCATTTGGCCCTCGGCCAACGTAGGGAAGGTCATTAAACCTGGCGGATCGTCGGGCTCTGTGATCCCCACGGCGGGATCATCATCGCCCTTAGCTAGGTCCACTCGTTCTGTGCCGACCACAAACTTGGACTCCTCCACGGGTTCTTCTATTTTGGAGACATCAGTAGCTACCCGTAGTGGGACCACCAATACTAAAAACAACGATAGTAAACTGCCAACGGCACTAGGCGCCGGACTGGGGATTCCGCTCGGCATTGCAGCTATCGGCTTTCTCGTTTTCCTGTTTTGGAGAGTGCGACGACAGCAGACAACAATAGGACAAAGCAGACACCGTATATCTCGTCAGCAGCTAGAGATGAGAGAGCACACCGACGTCAGAAACCGTGAGCTCGATGGAATGGAGATTCGAAGGGAGATGCCGGCGAGTAATTCCACTCTGTATCACGAAGCCGACTCTTCAACTCCAAGCAAGTTAGGCTCGAAGTAATTTTGCGAGAACAGCACGCAGAGTTCTTCCGGGTTTGTGGAATAGATTTGATGGAGCTCAGAAAATGGAAGATGAAAGTCCTGCAGCTCGTGAATCTGTGATGGCATCTACATGGTGGTAGGAGCCTGTGTGAAGAATGGCAATTCAAGGATCAGTCCCTACTAGGACGAATCTCAAAGTAGTTTGGCCAAATTTTTAGCAAGCTACCGTGTCCTCTTTTTGGGTGTAGTAATCCGGTGATGAGGTGAGCAACGCAGGCTAGGAGCCGAACATCCCATGGTCTGATGTGGTGCAATTCTGTCTTCCCTGCATCGCCGCTGACGAACCCATCGCAGTAAGTACCCACCCTTAACGCAAAATACATGGATGACTGGAGAAGATGTCATCTTCTGGTTCCGTCCCAGGTCTGTCTTTTTGTATTCTTAGCACAAGGCCTAGGATAATTATGGATCTAGGTCGAACGCCGCAGAGATATCGCTAAGAAGAAGTGAATGTGATGTACAGTGATGGAGTGCGGCTCGAAGACGCCATAAAAGGTCCTCGAAGGCTCGACTCTCACTCTAGATATCCTATGGTTGGATCTTGCGATCCAAGACATCTCTATTTCCGGGCGAACAGGCACTCAGTCTCAAGTAGCTCTGCTGTAGTAATGCAGTCTCATCTTGCTATTCGGGCTCCTATGATGCGATCCAATCCATGGTAGGTGAATCGCAAGCCCAGAGGGATGCCAGGAGTTTGTGGTTGTACGATGCTAAGACTACCTTTCAACTGTTTATTTAAATCTACTATCGAGGAGTCTCCATTGCATCTGTTCCGATGACTTCGGTGGTGAACTCCCGTTCCGAGCCTCGATCATTAGCATTGATTTTTGCGATGAAGCATTAAAGCGTCGGATGAGCATTGACGTATAATATCCGACTAAACGTTTGGGGGGATATTCTTCGAATGGTCAGCTTGCATCTACCTTACCAGATTTTCACATTCGGAAGACCTACTTTGCTTGATATAATCAACAATATCCCTGGTTTCGTCATTATCGAACATGATATCCATGAGGCCGTCAATATCTTCTCGAATGCTGATAGTCTCCTCAGTCAGATTCCGGCGCGACTGGTCAACATGCGAAATGGTAGAAAACGCCGGAACTCTGCTAGCCCGCAGCAAATGCTGTGAAGCCGCCCTATGTAATTCCCTAATGCGAGGCAGGTGTTCCCATCGATCGGCCGGAACCTCAAGTAGAAGCTCAGCAAAGTTACGGAAGTCTTGCATCAAGACCAAGGCTGGATACCGAGTGTGTAGTAGAGCCATTGTTTGAGAGATGATCTGCACTCTTCGATAACCCTGGAAGATCTCATCTTCACGGCTACCGAGGCGTACTGCTGGAAAGTTGGCACTGCCTGTTCCAGGTCGCGGTTGATGCAGCATGTATGGAAATACTGTCTCATTGGTGTTCATGGGCTGGCTTTCGCATACATCGCACTGACACTTTATGGCTTGGAAGCTTTGATATGCAAGTCCGCAAGATTGGCTTTGCATTCGTTAGCGACGATGGGTAGCTATGAAAGTAACGCGGGTAGCCGTGATAGTAAGATAAGATTGTAATAGGAGTCAAGATGAGTCACACAAAGACTTACCAGTTTACTTCCTCTTCAACACTTTCGTTCTTCGAATAGCATGCTGGACAAGTACTTGGAGGACATGCAAAGCGATGAAATACCATACTCATGTCAACGTTCTGACCGGACTGAAAGACGGTAGGCCAAGGCTGGGTAACATCAATGAATCTTTTCCGTCTGGTATCCTGAATGGAGAATTCGTGATTCTCCAACTTAGCGATTCCACTCGATTTTACTCCCGCCTGCTTGAAGCGTATTTTCATGACCGCCATGAAGCTTTCAAATGAATCAATGAACTCTAGGTGGAAAGGTGCCGTCTTCCCAAAGCAATCCAGTAAAACAACTGGCCGCGCAAGCAGCACCTGGGGTGGAATTGAGTTATGGCATTGCATCATTCTCCCGAGATCTTCGATACTCTGTAGCAACTGCTTGTTCTGCTGCATTAAAAACAGAAAATATTGACGGTGTTCGGCAGACAACCCGCTCAAGGTTCCAATAAGCTGATGATCCCAACCGCTGTGGTTCGAGATGACCAAGGCAGACGGGTCCCGTGAATGAGTCAACTTTAGACTCTGCTTGATCTGGAAAGTGACGAGGAGCATGTTGATTGACGAGGCATGTCGAGCCACATTGTTTCGGAAATTGGCTACGTCTTCCTTCTTGCACAAAGCCCATTTGATCCTTCGATAAGTCGCTTGCAGTCCGGATGCACTGTTTCGGAGATGTGGCTGGTACTTTGCAATGGAAGAGCAGAATTCGTCGATGCTCGTCTTGCAGGCAGCAACCGCGCCATCGATCGCAGCTCCTTGCTTCAGGGAGACTTCTCCTTCTAACTGTAATTCTTCAATGGCTTCCAGACCATCTTCAAGCGTCGATATCTCTGCGAGGAGCGAGGCGAAGTGGGTTGAAGCACTTTTGGCATCTTTGGCAGCTTCAATTGATGTTTTGATAAGTTTGATCCCAGCGATGAGGTCGCCAATTGAGAACCCAAAACCAGCAGACATACTCAAGTGACAAGAACAGATCTTGGATCTCCAGATAAAGAAAAGAAGAAAGAGAATCCTCCCACAGTTTTCCTATGAAATACGAGCCACTGCTATTGAAAGTGGCGGTTGCATTGAAGAGTGCTAGATCAAAACCCCTGCCATTGTAGACTACATACGTATTGGACACAACTGATGTCCGTTATATGATCACCCAACGAGAGGTTGTGTAACTATGAAAGGTGGTGATACAGAAATGGTTCCTAAAGTATTTCTACATTTGATCCTACCGAATTTCGAAACGCGCTAGATCGACGATCTTTTGACAGATCAGGCCTAGCCCTTGATCCAAAAATAGCTCATACTACTTGCATGAGTCCCCGCACCCTCACTCGTCAACTGCTCGATGCTCGCTCGACCTCAGCACCTATGTCATCACCCAGCGCCCCCCACATCTCATTCACCCAACCTGCATCTCCAACACCACAGCAGACCGCCGAAGCGCGAGCTGCCTTCCTCGCCTCTCTCAACTCCACCGGCTCGTCAGTCTCAGCCGCCTTACAGACGCGAGCACAAGATATCCACCACAACGCGATCGCAATCTCCGAACAAGAAAACGAAGTCAAGAATGAGACCGATGCGCTGGGAAAAGAGAGTAGGAAGTATGACAAGGTTGTTGAGGATGGCGCAAAGAAGCTGAAAGAGTTGGGCGATGTTCAGAATTGGGCGGAGATGCTGGAGAAGGATTTACTCGTCTTGGAGGAGACGATGCGGATTGCGGATGAAGAGGAGGATCAGAGACGGGATGGGGTTGGTGTTGATGGCGCTGGGGGGAAGAAGAGGGGCAATAGCTGGTATTGAATTAAGGCTGGTTCTTGTCTGGGAGCCCAGAATACCGCTTGTTTGTTACTATGGCTTTGCTGTCGCAGTTCTAGTTTTTGTTATATTACGTCTGTATTGTCACCGTTCTTCAACATCTTCGTCTAATACCTTCCGCACACACAGAGTCCAAAGTTCCCAACTCGTAACTAAACAAGAATTTTCATCTCCAAACAAAAAAAGATAGAATCAATGGATCTAAACAAATATCGCCTAACCCGCCATCGCCGAAAAAAGATCCAATCCCCTCCCCTTGTTGTAAACCCTCACAAGAGACGCAGTCCTCATCTGCAGCACTTTTATTCGATTGAAAGTAATGCCGTTGAATCGACTATTATCAGCGAGATCTCGATGTAAATAGCTTCGCATGCAAAACGGTAGCAATGAAACCGGTAGTCACTCAATACGTTTCAACAGAAGGATGGAAACCGCCCGGAGAAATGCAATGGACTTGATTGAGGCAGGAGCGGTCGTAGTACAGGACAACGTTCTCGTTTTATTTTCCCATAAAACCCTCGTGTGTTATTCTGGAATCGATGTCCAGCAGGTCACCGAGCACATGTTTCCTCAACCGGGCGCGATGAACCTGGGGGCAGAGTTGGTGATCGACAAGTCAGCCGTGTCTGGTTTGCGCAAAGGTATTTATCAAACACAGAAACATTCTTAGCTCCGAAATTGAAGTAAGGGCTGTGTATATTATGCGAAGGATACTGCTGAATACGGCAAGGAGAGCATGAGCTATCATATGACAATCTTGTTCACCCTCCTATTCTGCCTCCTGCCGTCTGAAAAAAGCTGTAATACTTCCCCCTCAGATTCTCCTATGTTTCCTCCCCGGGCTACCCTACTTGGACAATGCGTAGGAGAAACTGTCGAAGACCACCCTCACTAACGGGTCATCCTGAGCCACCGTGATATTGTACAGAGGGGCGTGAAACGAATCCGGCAGGACAGCATGTATCATCGGAGCCTTGCCCACAAAATCTTTTGGCGGCGGTGTATATGTGTAACTAGCGAGGGCGCTCTCCTGATTGGTCCCCCTCCTGAAGCCTGCGACGGTAATCGTGCACCGGGTAGGAGGTGAGACGACAGCCTGGTCAGTTTCGATTACACAAGCGAAGTAGAAGTCGTACGGACTGACGTAGTTATATGGGCTTACGACCGTAAATGCCGGGGTTGCGCGAAGCTGAGAGGCGACAGTCGCGCTTATGGCGTTCGGGGGTGACTGTACTTGAATGCCAGAGAGTCTGACGGGAACCACTCCACCGACGACATTGCCTAAGTCCCAGGCGGTGTAGTTAAGGTATTTGTACGTCGGGACCGGGGAGTCGAGGATTTGGCGGGTGAGGTCGTCATACTATGGAATTGGTCAGTCAATGTACCAGAGTCTTGAGCTTGTGGGATCTTCACATTGGCAAGAATCAGCGCAGGAGACGTGGCTAACGTCGTAGTTGCAAGTGCGAAACAGACAGCGAGACCAGCTACTGTGGCTTTCATTTTGACAGTTGTACCGGATGAAAGGGTTAATATTTGCTGTATAGTTGCGATATTCAGAAGATGGACCACAAGGCTTCTCGAGGGAGTACTCGGAAAAAACTGCTTCTCACTCACTAGTGGGACTTTGATTTAGGGTCGAATTCTCTTCTGCCAGATTCGATCATGGCAATTGATGACAAAGGTCCCAGGGGTCGAGATCGTCGAGTAGGTCAGCTACAGGATGTACATCACGTTCATATTTCTTTTTCTTGGTGCAACGAGAGAACCCATTACTATTGGATGCTGTTATCAGCAACAACGGTAATGCTCGGCCACTGCACAAGCCGTGTACCACCATACACCCTCAGCGGTTTATGGATATCCGATTTTAACTGGCGGAGATCTGCGTACGTCGATCATTCCCAGGCGCTTGCGGACTCATCTGCATACCGCTCAGTGACCTATATGCTGTAGAGTCATCGTGAAAGCATTTGATCATATTTTGATCATTGCTGGACAGACTGTAGTTGTTTTCTCGTGCTAGCTGTGTGTAGACGATGCTAGTGTTGTATGATCATTGGGTTTCACGATACAAGTCCTTTGAGCCTTAGTCCAATATTCCAGAAAGCCACAGGACGCTGACGCGATTAATTCAGCGGGGTCACTTGAAAGGCAATGGATGAAAATAAATCCCATCTGTGTGAATATGGCCATTTTCTTGTCGGGGAGCCCAGACTCCGCGGCGATATCTGAGACCAGTCCTCCGCACACCTGCAAATAACTCGGCCGAGATTTGCCGATGAGTCACTCAATGCGGATGTTCAAGCTTAAGGATTGCTCACGGCAGTTGTCAGAGCACCTAGAGGACAGGTCGGCTTCACCTCAGAATTGAATTTCCGCCCATGTCTGTCACACTGCATTGGAGAAACGTAAACATCCCCACGACTGAGCAGCTTTTTTGAGACTAGGGAGACTCTCATACGCCCTCCCGTAGCGCTGCTTCTCTCTCTGTTACAGATTGACTATTTCGACGAGTCTCTCGCCATTGGTACTGTTCTTGAAGTGCTCCTCGATTAGGCACGGCAAAGGTGACATCGGGTGACATTGCCATCCGGATATCTGCGTCCACTGGCTCGAACATTTGCACAGTATATGACTCCTGAGATCTGAATTCCGCTGAGTTTTTCATCACCAAAAGTTCGTAATTTGTTATCGCTGTGGCGTGATTCAACCCCTCCATCGGGTCTGAAGGCTGGATGGTGTCAAAAATGTGACCCTTAGCCTGGACATCTTGAAGGTGATCTTTTCTATAATCGACCAGGAAGCCTCTACCTTGTAAACCTGGGGAATATCCACGCCTTCCTGAAAAGGCTTTAGAACAATCTAGCTTTGAATCTCCACGTCAAGCCAACCGCGGCACAACGGACAAGGCCGAGTCTAATCTCAGACGCTTATCCTATCCCCACACCAAAACGCACACCACACGGAGCCTCCGACTGGGATCACGCTAATCAAAAACACGCAAAGGTCGCAAAAGTGGTGTTACTTGAATGGAGAAATCTTCCTTCGACTACGAGATTCTTGAAGCGGATTTGAGTCTTGACGTCATGAAAAGATCTCGCGCACCCTCTTCGCCGCAAGGACCTGGTTTTGATCAGTCCGGAGCTTCATCCAACCAGAGAATGCCATTTCAGTTAATTTCCGCATGACTGAAAACCGCTCGTCGAGTACTTTCACTCTTTCCCCACCCACTCACAGCAGAAAAAGAAAAACAAACTTCCCAAACCCCGCCCGTGCCTTTTGTCGAGCTCGGCACATCTTCCCCAAGTCATCTCTGTGATATTGCACCCACGCACCAGAGCCACAGAGGCCGGGCAGACGCTGTGCAGGAGAATCGGAAAGACCTTCCTCCTTCCCATTTCTGTCCATGCACACAAAAAACAAACTCGCGGCCAAGAATCACGGTGAACCTGGATCACTTTTTTGGGCTTCCCAAGTTCTCGTGAAGATTTCCGAGGCATGCAGAACATAGACTCGCACACCACACCTCCAAAGCAGGCCCCAAGCAAGTCGCCGGGCGAATCTTCAAGCAGCAACAGTTACCACCCTCATTCACCATCCAACGCTTCGTTGTAGGATGCTCTGGGTGACGATGCGGGATCATGGTAAAATGTTGATCTGGACGTTTGGAAGAATGTTGATTTCGCTGTTCGAGCATTGAGAGTATAATGCATTACTGATACGACGAAAGCTGTTCTCAGCCACTCTAGAATCAACCGCGTCTCCCACCAGAATTGGAAGAGAAGCATGAAACTGCAGCCATGGAGGGGCTTCCTTTGAGCTAAGGGAGGATCTTTGGGCTTGTGGCTATCCTTCGCGCCATTTTCCTCCTCTCAACTGCAGTTGGCATAGTATGATTGCCTTCAACGTCACTGATCTTCATGAAGAAGCCCTCCGCTATCGTCTTCCTGAAAATTGAAACAGTGAAATCCGTTTCTAGGAATTTGCGCTCCTTCATGAATATGAAACGGGCGATCAGGTAAAGGGACTCGCAGATAAGATTATTAGTAAGTTTCCGTCCTCCAGGCGCAGTATAAGTCAATTCATGTATATTGAACCCAGTGTTGCCCGAAGAGCTCACGCCATAAATGTATGAGCGCTCGGCATCAGGCTTTTCAGATGCGGTACTGATCATGGCGTCCAGTATAGTAGTGAAGATCTCCGAGGCAGGAACGGTGCGACCATCGAAACGCCAATCAATGGATAGCCAGTGATATTTATAGTTTGGGTCGTACACCTGACCTGAATCCTGGGTCAGACTGCTAGAATTATCTTGACCCCCGCCTCCGAAAGTACTGCTGTTAGAAGGAGAGTCTAAAGCGAATTCGGATCGGAGTCTCTGGGTGAATTCGACCACACCGCGGACTACACCGTGATATTGCAGAAAAACAACCAACTCTCGAAAATGGTTCCTTTCTGCCATTGCCACCACGCCGGATTGGAGTCCAAGCAAAACGTCGCCCATTTGCATAGAAGGTCCTTTCTTCGGTTGAACAATTTCAACACATCTGATCGCGATGCCAAGCTTGGAGTCTATCAGACCAGTAGTGCCAGTAAATCTTGAATTCCAGGCATTTCGAGACCACTCTCTCACGGCTTCAATTGCATTGATATATACGCCAACAGGGTTTAGTGGTTTACTACCGAACTCGATCTTAGTGCTGAATCCGGGAGGGATAGGTGGCATGCTATACTCCAGGGGAACCGACCGAGTCGTGACACAAAAGAAACAAACGCAGGCCATGGTAAACAGCACATTTATCCGGTACATCCTGAAAAGGCTGCCTGCAGCTTAGGCTTGCATTTTCGGACAATTCCGTCAATATATAGGGAAAAAGATGGACCAGTGCGGCTAATTTAATCGGATATCGCCACAGAGGACTGTTAGTGCTTACAGGCCTTAGCTCAGCTGACTGATCAGAGACAGGTATCCGCGCAGGATGCAGATCTTTTCTTTGCGACCGCATGTTGTTGTTCTCGATTCCATCTGCATGTAAGACTCATGCCCGTATGATCGATCAAAGGCCTTTGTACTGGCAGATGACTGTGCTTGGTAAGCTCAAAGAGGATCTGCACGGGATAAGACTTCGAAGGATCTTTCTTCGCGATCGCATGTTGTTGTTCTCGAGTGCATCTGCATGTAAGACACATACCCGTATGAGGAATACGAGGCCTCTCTGTTAACCGACAATCAGTCTCGCCGGCTCCGCTGTTTCGAATCCATCAAGTCGAGATCTTTCGAGTCTTACTTACTGTCTTGGAGCATTCTTCATCCACTCAGTCCATGAGAAGTTCCATTAGATTTTGCCAAGCACCTAACCGAGTACGAACTTCCTGATCGGTGTTCTTTCGGCAAGTGGAATCGCTTGAAAGAGAAGACAGTAACAGGCGGTCCCGTTGCAATGTGATGGTCCTATCTTCATCTCCGGCTTCAATGAGTGGAATCTTACGTTCATCTTGATCGTTTATCGCGTCGCGTCGCCTCGCCTGTTGACAAGTTTCAATTGAGTCATGGTCTAATGATCACCTGCCTATTGTCTCACGGCTTACAGGAGGTTTCTTCCGTGATCAAACTTGGAACTCTTGATATGTGGTTTCGACCCTCCCAAAGGTCGGAATAACCTCTTGTCATAGTAGGTCATAGTAACCTTCGCTTGTAGATCCTGAAAATTGAACATTGCAATGAAAGTTGTGATGACGCTCTTCAAAGCAATAGCTCTAAACACAAGGAGCATTCTCCGAAGCTGTGTCAGTACTACTACTCGTATACTGGGGGGCTCTCTGGCCATGCGCTAGACGACGCCTTTAGTGCAGATTGTAAGGAAATGCCCCCTTCAGCTATATGTAGATCGCCGCATTAATATAATCCTCGTACGTTGATTGAGAGTGATGATACTATACTTAGCAAAGCCTCATTGTTGCTATGAAGCGGGCGCGCTGCGAACGGATGATGCGCTTTTCGTTGTCTTGATACCCAATTGAGATGTGAAGATGACCGAAAAACCCCCGCCGCGCTGCATTCTTGGCAAGAGATACTGGCAGCGTTATGGCTATCACCGGGTTTAGTCTCCTGTAGCGTAGCGCCGATGGCTTTGTACCGCGGAAGGCTGGGTTCATAGATCCAAATGCTGACGACTTTGAAAGTGGATTCCTCGACAACATGAAACAGTAGCTCGGTGGAAGGATCGAAAAGCTCAGGCGTATCCTCGCTGATAGCTCACCGCCTTGTCATTGCCGTCCGATGCACTTATCGTGCTCATCGCCAGGCGCCCCAGCTGGTGTTCGACGAATCTCAAGTAATACTGATTTGATCAAGCGTCAAGGTTGCCCTTCCGATGTTCCGATGCCTTATGAGCCGTGAAGTCTGAATTCCATTATTATTGTTAGCACGATTTGATTACGCCATGGAGCGGCTATCAACCTGCCGCCTAGAAACTACATTAGTGCCCGGGAATAAGGTCGCACAGCACCGCTCGAAGCGCGTCTTGGGGGCTGCCTCGGCTTGCGCTCCGGCCTCTCCGGCCTCGGCTCACCTGGACCCTTACGAAGGCGACGTCGCCTTGTAGATGCAGCGCGACGGGGGATGAAATAGGGGAATTGGTAGTGCTGAGAACGGCCACAAGTCAGGGCCTCTGTAAGTAGTCTATCAGCCGATTGTAGAGGTGATGAGCAGGCTTCAACGCCTACCTCATCCTTTTCCAACTCGGCAACCAGAATATTTCCAACATACCTTTCCCCTCAAATGACCCCCAGAGAATATCACCACGATCCCCTCCCCTTTCCCCTCCATACTCAGACCCCCTCCCCTCCAAAATCCCGCAACCACCCCCACAGCCCCGTCCCTTCCACCCCTCCCTCCTCCACGCGTTCGCGCTCTCGGGCCAAAACCGCACAACATCCACCAAGCTCTGGTCATGCGCCATCACGACCAGGACATCCTCTCTCGCATCCAGCGCCTGCACCTTCCTGATCGTCTCCGCGGTCTCAGCAACGTTGTGCGTGACTTCGTCTTTACAGACCAGGAAGGGGGATATGAATGCTTGAGGGGAGGGAGCGAGGCGATGCACGCGGGAGAGGGGGTTGGAGGGGGGCAAAGGGAGGGAAGGGGAGGGGCGGAGCTCGGCGGGGTGGTGTGCGGTGTCGGCGCCTAGGAGGATGTAGCTCTCTCCCATTCTTTGCCCATCCCCCTGCTCTTCCCGCTCTTCTCGGTTTATAGTAGCAGCAGTCGTCCTCGCCAGTCCACACATATGCGCCTCGGAATGCCCCGGCGCGTCGAGCAGGTAGAAACTCCCATCGCCGAAAAAGTCATACGCGCGGAATCCGGCTACCACGGGGCTGGAAGCAGAGAAAGTGATCTCGTGGAGTTCGCGGCCCGTGTAGTCGGAATCTAGGATTGGGGAGGAGGCGTTGGTGGGGTGGCCTGGGGTGAAGGCGGCTTGGAAACCGGGGCCGACGTAGAGTTTCGTGGAGAGAGGGAAGAGTGTGGGCGAGCCGGTGTGGTCGCAGTGGTGGTGGCTGGGTTGGAGGGTGGTTTTAGTGTGCGTTGTTTCGTGAGTAGGGGTTTTCATGACGTTTTTTTCTTGATCTGAGATGCGAAAGAAGAAGAGAGAGAAATTTCTGAACAGGCTTTACAATTCTACCAATCCATGATCTTGCGGAAAGAGAAGTGGATAGGGCAGGCAAAAGTGAAAACGCACCTCCAGATGATACCATCGATGTCTTTCAGGTCGATCCCGCCCGCTTCTAGGATCTCAGATACATCTTTCTCCACCCTGATGTCCGCGCCCACGGTCTTGATCATGCTGACGATGCTCGGAGCGAGGTTCTGCCAGTCTTTGCGCATGCCGAGATCAAAAAGCACTCTTTGGCCCGAGGGCGGATGCTCGATTAAGAAGGCGAAACAGGGACAGTTGAGGTGGGTGAAGGGTGCTGGAATGTGGGAAGGAGGATAGTGGTATGAGGTTGGAAGGCGGTCGATGCGTGCTGTTGTATTGAGGATGGATACATTGACAGTGGAGGAGGAAGTGGGGAGGGATACCGAAGCCAGAGGCGAGGGGGAGGGAGACTGGGTTTGGGAGGACATGGTTGTGGGTTTAGGGTCGATTTGTAAGTTATTGGTTGGCGATGTGGACTGAAGGATCGAGAAGATGAATGCGATAGAGATACGGTCTCGCAAATGGTAGATAGAAGGATAAGCTGAGAATCCTTGAGATGCCTAGCTATGGTCTTTGAGGATTGGTGATGTGCTGGTCTAGTCCTGCCAAACTGTGTCTGAGATTAAGAAAATGTAGGTATTTAGGTCGCGTGACTAGCTAGAAAACCGAAAGCTGAGAGTAGTCTGATCACATTCGAACATACATACCTTCGTACTTTGGCTCTCTTATAGAGTCGTGGAGCTTCTTGACCGAAGAAGGTAGGCTGCAGGTTCAAATGCTGTGGGGACTTCATTGGGTGTTATCGTGACTCACTTATGCACGATGCAGATCTCCCAGTGCACGTCCAACACTATCTGCTTGAGGTATCCCTCAACTTCAAGCTGCGAGTCATAATTGAAGATGTTTGATCTTCACGTAGCCTGCTGTTTTTATGAAGTTCCTAGCCCCTATTAGGCAGAGTTTGCGAGTCCAATGCAGCACATTGGCCATAGACCGCCAGTCACTTGAACTCGCGTATTGTAAGAGAGCATGGTTGAGACGATTGATTCGATCCGAAGAGATAAATATGTACTGCGGCGTCCCAGTCTACGCCTCGACTTCTGGAAAAAGCCACTTCTATTCACAACAATTATCCTGTCTAACCGAATCTAGTACTAGTGATACAGGTTTTGGCCATGGGGCGATAAGCCCATGGGTGCGCAGAGCGGAGAAAGATGATGATGAGGGGTTAAGATGAAGGAGGTCTATTTGGTGGCGTTGCGAAGATGGCTAATTTATGTTAGCTAAATGCGTGTGTATGGTGGGAGACAATGAGGAGGCGTACGTGATCAAGTCATTCCTATCCTTCGCCTTCTTCAATCCACCGAAGGCCATCTTAGTACCAGGGATGTATTTCTTGGGGTTTTCTAGGTATTCGAACTGCAACAAATGTAAGCAGCCAGCCTCTGACGTAAGCAATTTGGTGGATGGTTGCGCACCAAGGTATCCTCTTTCCATGTAATTGCCTTGTTCTTGTTTGCATCGGTATACGAGTAGCCTTCGACTTGTCCAGTTTTTCGGCCAAAGAGACCGTGCAGATTGGGGCCGATCTTGTTGCCCTCGCCTTCGCCTAAGGTATGACATTGGGCGCATCGTGTCTAACAACCCGTCAGATTGAGGAGCCAGTGCGCAGTGTGGCCAGTGATAAAGGTATAATACCTTGAAGAGGTTGGCGCCCTTCTTATCGTCACCTATTACCTCGTCAGCATGAGGTCGATTTTCAAAGTAAGATAGCCTGCAGTCAAGCGTTCCGAATGACGTGAGACGAGGACCGCAACCAGGCACAAACGGACTCAAGGTGCTCCTCCAAGCGACTATCTAGATCTCGCGACTTGGGAGAAGCTATCAAGGCCTATCGGCAGCGGGGAACTTCTTGTTGGAGCTGGAGCGGCGAAAAGCGGAAGGACATCCGGTGGCAAGTAAGGCAGCGAGCATTGGTCTAGAGAGCTACATACCGTCTGAAAAGGAATCCTTCTTAGGAGGCATGGTTGGCGATATGTGTGTGCAATGAAATGGTGAGTACTGGGTTGGTGGATGAAGGTTGTTTTAGTTGCGCAAAGAAAATTGATGAGATGCAGAAGTTTGAAATGGGAAATGCAAGATTTAATGACGATGCATGTGGCCAATCAAAGAGCTCCCAATTGCAGCCCTGTCATCGACTCATCGGACTGCTCCGGATCCGGACATGGCGATTCCGGTTTATTCCCGTCGGTTGCCAAGACCTTGGCACTCACCGTCTGGGCCTTTCTCTCCATACTCCCCTCACTCCCTGAAAACAGAATCCGATCATCAGGCAAAATACGAGGCTCGGGACTGAATACAAGCTAGATCGGTCGAACTTTCACCTCTGCATATTTCTAGCCTATCTTGTACATCTTACTTCCTTCAAGCTGCAGTGCTTATTCGAAATATGTCGACCTGGGTCGTCGTAGGAGCCAGTAGAGGCATTGGGCTAGAATGGGTGCGCCAGCTACTCGCTCGAGGAAACCATGTGATAGCCACCGTCCGTGATGCCGGAAAGGCGTCCCAGCTATGGGCGCTTGCAGGCGCCGCCGACCGGGGCTCTTGCCAGTTGTTCGAATGTGATGTCGACCATGAAGCTAGCATCGTTGTCTGTGGCTGTTGTGATCCAATTATTCTTCGCAGAGTCTTATGTTCCAGTAGAGGTTTGCAAGCGATGTAGCTGCGTTGATGAAGATGAAAGCAATCGACCGAGTCGTTCTAAATGCTGGGATCCTTAGGTATCCCAATGTAAGTGCAGCAATCTATTGCTCATGCTCCTTCTGACGACTCCAGAGAGCCACAGAGGTGTACTAAACCGCTATCTATATGCTCCGACCCCTTTTTGCTGAATCTCATAGATCCTTTGATTCCTTCTCTGATCATCTGCGAACCAATGCAATTGGACCCATTATCGTTGCCCAGAAGCTTCTGCGGACAGGGATCCCGATTGGGACCTTGATTTTTATGTCGAGCGACTCGGGCTCTGCTGGTGACTTTCGAGGCTTCGAAGATGGGTACGATGGCATCTAGGATTGAATAGAATGGTGCTGAGATCATCCATCAGATTCGCGGCTTACGCTGCGTCCAAAGCGGCCTTGAACCAGATGCTGAGGGTACGTTGTAGAAGATTGAGACGCAGAGTAGCCTTGACGAACACGGTGTCTTAGCATATGGCTGCCGAGTTACAAAGAAAGGGCAGCAGCACTGCCGTCCTCGCGATGCATCCCGGAGAAGTCACAACGTGAGTCAAATAGCTCTTATGTATGGGCTGCAGCTCATACGTCGTCCGAAGTGATATGGCGGCAGACGCCTCTGTTAGCTGGGAAGTTGAAGGAACCATAAGTGCCGAGTATTCTGTATCGTCGATGCTGAAGGTGATCGCCACGACAACTCCGAGGGATAGTGGTAAGTTCCTAACGTGGGAGGGAAGAGTAAGTTTAATCAACTTCACGGCATCGTCAACTCTGATCGTCCAATACAGGAGCATCCTTGGTAGATGGAGCGACGAAGGGAGAGAATCCATTGACTGCACAAACATTGCATCCAGTATAAATTCTAGGTACGATTACATAACTGCAAGCCGAAATGCTGTTTCACAGCTACGATCAGCTTTTTGGCGCGGGTCCTTCGGCTCACCCTTTGGCATATATGGCAAGAGTACACCCCGCCTCACTCTATGTCTGCTATCGCATCCTCAAAGCCTCTATCCCAATTCTCCTTCTGTCAACCTGATCATCAAGCCATAGAACCACTTTATTATCAGGAGCAAAAAACACTAAAGTACTGCCCAAATCCAAATCTTTCCTGGAGTCAGATATATCGCAAAGGTCTGATGCTTTATCGATCTCGCTGTAGGTGCTGCTATGGAACTCAAACCCAGGAGATGGATCTGTCCACCCATCCGCGCTGGCAACTCGTTAGAGGCCAGTCAGTTAGGGACCCCGAACCCCCGCGAGAATGTAGTTGTCCGACATGTCCCTACTATAATAGAAGAAGCGGATTAGCAAGATGAGGCTCTCTAGAGTGATACGCGGGAGGCTCCAGGCTCAGGAGGTAGAGCAACTGGGATATTTCATAAGTATGTGGTACAAGTACGGAGGATATAACCACGGTTGAGAAAGATTGATTGCAAACGAAGCAAGAACGGAGGTCGATGGTGCTAGGATTTCATACGGCTGGATGAATAGGGCTATTAGTAGTATGAGGATAGAAAAGCAACGATATGACCAATCCGCAGAAAAATGCGTATGAGAATGGTCATACGTTACACAAGTGACGCATGATGATAGACTCGTGTTCTAATCACTCTGTTTCATGGAGTTATATGACTTTCATCGCTGCAAGCACATCTTTGTACGGGGATACAGTAATGCAGCTTGGTTCCAGGTCATCGACGGAGTAATTGAAGAGCTAGTATTGGATTGTGCGTGAGATATTCTGCTTGTTCGGCAGTCCATATATTTCCGTAAGCGTGATAGGATTAGCAAGGTGGTGATAATGTGATATAGGATCTTCAATGTATCCACGGTTTTGGCAGACCGTGCTGGTGAAGCTGATCGTGATCGTCAGTCTATTCCAGCAATTATGTATTGATCATACTCGGCACGAGGGGGTCGCACACAATGCTTTACTGACCGCTCGTTGCATTAGAATTCGAGAAGTCTTAGGATTTTTAATAACCGCGGTATAATGAAGATGGTAGGTTTAAAAATTCTCACGGTAGAAATGATTGAGAGATACAGATAGTTTATCAATGATTTGGTGTGAAGCAATTTTTGTTTTCCATGCATCGTCATTGATGTATCCATTGTGACAAAACGCGTATCTGTCCTTAGCACAAAGCTAATGCTGCGTACTTCCTTCATTGCCATGTACAAAAATCTTGGTATTCTAGGCCTAGCCGGCCTATAGGCCTCCTACATGAGCGAAACAGCCCAAGAGAGCAGCTTTCAGAGCCTGGCTACTCCCCCTGTCTCTGCGACTTGGTTATGGAGCGAAAATAAAAATACAACCATCTAATGGAGGTGACAAATAAAGCCTCATAAGGAGGTGCAAACGCCGAACAAGGCCAGAAGCAGGAGTGGGTGAGCGAGGCAAAAAGAAGAGACGAAAGATGGAAAATGAAATGAATGGGGCATTGACCTTCTATTTAATCAGGAGGCCGGCCCCTCCAAGCCCCTTTTATTTCGTCATCCGTTTATTAGCACCCACTGTCCAGCCTGAACGAGCTAATGAAGATGACATGAAGAAGACATCATATTTTTTTCTGTCCCAAAACCGCAGCCGCATTAGTACCAGACCCTATGGTAAAGAGAGGCGATAGACGTAGACTTTAAGCGATCAGTAAGCCCAGCCATTTTTGTGACCCCCTGACACCGTCCTTCTATCTGCGCTTCGATTTTAGCACTCCTGCTATTGATATCGACGATTCTTGGGAGTAATAATCCGTGGGAAACATGAAAGCCTCCGGGAAGCGCGCCATCAAAGTTTTCTTGAAGTCAGGGGAAAACACGTTTGATCATTCGAGGCGGACACTCTTTGCCGTATCAGGGCCATTTTCGGCAAGACTACCATTCTGATATCGGGTGCATATCTTTTGAGCCGGCCTCATTGATATAAGCCGATCATGGAAGTGTCAACGGCGTCGAAATATCTGTGCAGCAAGTCCTTTGTGTCTGCAACTATCTGTTCGATGACAAGAAGTTGTTGGGTCATTTCAGCCCATTGGTCTTCCGTGACACGGTAATTGTCATCCGTAGTGTTTGTCGCTATGGATCCAAATTTTTCAATGGCTGCTATCACCGTGGGGAAATTCATTCTCTTGCCTACATCATGAAGCAATGGACCCCAAAGGGATAGTATGGAGATTTTTCGGCAAATTCTAACGACCGGATGTTAGCTCAGACAGTTTACTTATAGGTAATCGGTATTCACATCTACCACTTCGGTAGACACACCTGCAAGTTCGGTATACACACCTTCAAAGTCTTAATTCTAAATAACCCTATTGTTTACCTTCGAGAAATTTGTCAAAACATCGAGAATTCTATTCACTCATTTATCTCGTCATGATCGAAAACAATTTTTCGATTTTTGAATCGATCGACGACGTTAATTCTGATTTCGATTATGATGATTTTTACATATTTGACTTTTATGAAATCGTTGTGAATGTGCTTCAACGCGACGCAAAAAGCACGAATTCGACATTTTCAAACGACGTTTCAAAAAAATCAAAATCACGAAATAAATCAATTACATCGAACTGATTTGCGATCGAAGCATCACATACAAGAAACGCGAAAACAAAAAAATCAAAAACGTCAACACTATCAAAACTGTCTGTTTTTGAAAGATGATTCTGAAATCGTTATCTGACAATGAAAGATGAAAGATAATTGTCAAAATCGCAACACATAATCATTCAAACATCAAAACATCTACGCATTCGATGCATCGTCACAATAAATTGATCGAAAAAATGTTTCGAAACATCGCGATTGATATCGACTCAAATATGTGTTCGCAAATGTTTGTATGTTGAAATTAATCGATCGAAAATTTTACTTTTTACGAAATTTGAATCAAATTTCGCAAGCAAAATTTCAACATTTTGTTTCAATTTCAAAATATTTACAATGCGAAAAAGAAAATCAAACAATTACGATTAAAAAATACAATATTACGCAAACATTGTTAATGATTTTGAATCGAAATAATTAATTCACGAAAATGTTGTTCGAAAACGAAATCAAACGAATTAAGAAATTGTTTTTCGTCAACAAACATATCAAGAAAATCTTGTGCAAAAATTTCGAAATTTTCGTCATGAATTGCACGTACAAAATCAATAAATACGACATGTCGATGTTTGTTGTCATGAATCACATCTCATTGAATACGAGCTTCTATATCGGCTTCGCTTTTATTGAGAAAAAAAAAAAAATTTCGTTTGAGTCATTGAGCAAATCAAACTTCTATACAAATCACTCGATTTGAAGAATTTCGCTGTTGTTGTTATTGACAGAGATTTCGTTTTGATGAACGTTTTCAAAACTCAATATTCTGACGTTTTCAATCTTCTATGCATCTGACATATCAACAAGAACGTGCTCAAAAACTGCAAATCGTTCTTTCGCACGCAAAAAAACTGAAAGAAATTTTTAATTTATTGATATCGAGTCGTTTACGCTCACATCAGAATCGAATACAATGCGACATACAAAAAAATTCGTTCGTAAATTTCGAAACGAACACATCAAAAACGTACAATATGTGAAAAATTTCTGAATGACATCATGACGCAATCGATTTTGCAAATACAAAATCAACGAAATATTTCATTTCAATACTTTTATCATTTCGCGAGTGAAGAGCGATCATCGCGTATTGAAACACATGTTGAAATTTTTTACGAATGATTTCATGATCGTTGTAAATCGTTTAAAAATTTTTATTTCGAATCAAATGAAAAATTACGAACATCGATTGAATCAAATCAAAAACAAAATTGCAATGAATTTATCACGTGATTTAATGCGCAATTTAATAAATCGAATTTCATTTTACGCATTGCAAAAAATACAAAAACAATATAAATTCGTCAAAAAAATCGAAAAACAATCAAAAAAACATTCATTGCAATCGTGCAATCATGCATTTATCAAAATCATGAATTTTTCGTGTGTTCACATCATTCAAATCATCATTCAAACGTCAAAAAAATTATTTTTGAAAAACGTACATTTTCATTGAAAATTCAAAAAATTCGTTTCGTTTTTGATTTTTTTTTCGACGATTTCATTTTCGATTTTATTGATGTTTTTGTCGTTTCAAACACAACGTCAATGTCATTTTATCAATCGATGCACATTGAACAAATGTTCGATGACGATTTTTTTGAATTCGACGATATTTTTCATGATCGCAACAATCGCATTTCGTCGTTCGCGTTTTTTTTCGATTCAAATTCGATATTTGAAATAAATAATTTTTTAAACGTCAACGAATCGAAAAAAATGAAATCAAAAAAAAAATTTCGTGAATCGCAAAACAAAAAAGATACAATGACAAAAATTGAAAAAAAAATCGTCAAATTTACGAAACGTGACGTTTCGAATTTCGAAATCGTGAAACAAACAATGAAAACTCGTTACAAACGAGTCAAAATGATTACACGTAAAGAAAAAACTACGATCGAACGAAAATCTCGAGAAAAAGAAAAAAAAGTCGCGAAAATCGTGAAAATGACAATCGCAAAAAACGAAAAAAATACGATTGCGATCAAAACAAAGTCATCGATCATTTTATCGAAATATTTAGCGATAACGAAAAGAACGAGAAAAACGACGACGACTTCGAAAATCTCGAAAACAATAACGAGAAATTTGACGACGACAAACATGATGACAAAAAAAAAGAAAATGATTGAATAAATTAATAAATTTAAAAAAAATGATCGTTTCATCATATTAAATGATTTTCATTTCTTGTAAATAAGACAGCTTTCAATGAATGCTGAATCGTTCGAATCCGAAATCTTTGCAACATGATATGACGAATATGAACTTTGCAAACTTTCGGGTGAAAAATCCGAGCATTATTCGAAAATTAAAGCCCTGAAAATGTGTATACCGAATCTGCAGGTGTGTCTACCGAAGTGGTAGGTGTGAATACCGGTTACCTACTTATATTCCATCGGGGCTCTGTTCTGAAAAGAATCAAAATGCCATCTACTAGGTCTTCGAAATATAATCGAGAATCTCTGTTACTGAACGACTGGCACGTCTTCAGTGAGTGATATATTCCAGCTCTTGGTTCCAGTAAAGGTCAATCAATACATGAGGCAGTGTCAAGGGAGGAGCATTCTGATTGACTATACAAACTTACGTCGCATGCAATAGTCTTCTGACTAGGCCGTCGTACATCCGAATACCCCTGAATAACTCGTCTCGAGGAACGTTCAGGCTTGGGCCATGATCATCCTCCACGGATTCAAGTATTTTGTCTCTAAATGTCTCTGCATTTATGAGGTTACTTTCTTCAATCATTGCAAAGTGCCGTCTGCAAAGCACTGTTATAGTAGACACTTTCTTCGGAGAGTTGACGATGGGTGCAATATCAAGGCCCGACTTCTTTGCGAAGTCTTCCATGATGCTCTTAGCGGGTTCACTACCAGCCCTGAGTGCCCTTCGAATTGGAGTATCCCCTGTTGCTGTCTGGCAATCCACGCGGGCACCTCTTTCCAGGAGTATCTCCAAAATCGCTGCTTGGCACGTCTCGTCGACAGGAAGACCAAATGGATTACTCGAGTGCGGGCCGACGGCGCGATATATAGCTGTCTCGGAACCTCCGTTCTTGACTTCTACATCGGCAGCATGTTCAAGCAGTAGCGAGACTAGTTCTACGTTGTAGATTGAGGCCGCCCTATATAGCGCAGTTTCTCCATAGTTATGATCTTTTTTGTTGCGTGGATTGCTGCTTAGATTATCTGGCTTTGCGCCAGCCAGCAATAATAGCTGGGCCATACCTACGTTTTCATTGGCTACACTGCTATACAAAACAGTAGTCCCGTTCGCTGATCTTGCCTCAAGGTTTACGTCTTGCTTGATCAGGTACTGTGCCGTTTCGAAATTGTTATAAATTACAGCATGGGAAAGCGCTATCTCCTTGGTGTTAGACGGCGCCTTGTCTATATCGTAATCCAGTAGTACATCGAGTATGCGCGGGGTTCCATAAGCCGCAGTACGCTGAACGGCAGTCCAGCCATCGTTAGCTTTATCGTGCCCATTAACCTCAAAACTTTTAAGAAGACATTCGACAACGCTGACACGGCCAAGTATGCAGGAAAACTGAAGTGCTGTCAAGGCATCAAGCTTTGGGCGAAATAGATGGTGCATCAGTAATTTGCAGGCCGTGTCTTCGTGCCCTTTCTCCAAAGCCCACCAAAGAGCGCTTCCAGAGTGATGGTCGGTAACATCAGGTCTGATACCCATTCGGTCAAGCGAACTGAACATTCTGTTTAAGCCGGAATAAGCCGCGATGATATACTCATTGAAACCTTTTGGCAGACGATCAACTGCAGTCTTATTTGTTGCATTATAGTGAATCTGAAGCCACATGTGACATCCTCTCGAGCTCGGATTGCAGATACTCACAATGGCCCCTTCATTTTCGTCATACTCCAAGTCAGTAAATGACCTTACATGTTCAAGCCAATTAATTGAAGCGTATTCAAGAAAGGGATATCTTCCAAGATACTCCACAAGACCAGCTTCAAGGTCAGGGCTTGGGCCCGTCTCGAAATCTGAGAAGCTTAAAAAGGAAAGGCAAATCTTTGCAATAGTAATATTACAGATCGCCGCATCCATCGACTGTTGCCAACGAACGGACAGGTTACATCGCCCAAAATGATCTCTACGCTGTAAAAGGAATTCTTTCGCTGTCTGATGTAAGAGATAAATTCTTGAATCTCTGATATTCACAAATAAACCGCAGAGATCGCGTACTGTGGTCCGGAAAGAGCTTGATGACTCCAAGTCAAGATCAGCCAGACAACGGCTGTCTTCGGTAATAGAGAGCGCAACATTCATCTCATTTAGCGTCAGTGGGCGTACCGCACCGAGCACTAATTGCAGCAACTTTGTGGCAAGCGTCGAATCAGTGCTGCGGGACAGGATTCTCTCGTATGCATCATTTACAGTTTGAGGAACGGTCCGAATAGCTTCAAGCAGCTTCTTTTTCGATGATCCAGCAATTCGTTCGAGTTCTGGGAGGACCAGGGTAACCCAGAGATAGGTACGATTATCGACCTGGAGTAGATGATCTAAGAGAATTTCATGTGCGCTATCTTCAATCCCACGATACTTCCTAAGTTCGCCGAAGTGCTTAATCTTTTCTCGAATTACCAAGTCGATTTCACTTCTGATAGCCTCCATCTCTACCTCGTTCTCACCCGTCAAATTGATGCTAGCAGGATCTATCTTCCCACGCCAGATCTCATCTCCAAGCTGTGTGCTGGGTCGACTCGTAATTAATAGCTTAAGAAGACCTTTGTGCTGGTCACTGGAAAACAAGGAAGCAAATTTACGGACTAGCGCTGTTCTAGTCCTTTCCTCACATTCGTCCAGAGCGTCGAGGAAAATGAGAGTCTCTCCGGCTGCAGGATCAGTAATGGCAATTTCAAAGATGTTCCACAAAGACTCAAAAAGTTGGCTTAGCGTACTTCCATTCTGCCGGTAGAAGGGTAATGCATGCTTGATAAGCTTATGGTTCTGGGAAAACAACTGATGTAACATGGATGCTAGAGCGTTCACTGCACTTCGGTTGGCCTCGCTATTATCTTTGAAGAAGAAATAGCAAGTTGATGGGGATTCAGCGTTAGGATTCTTATAGCTATTGATAAGAAAGCGAGTCAGAACTGATTTGCCACAGCCTGGATCGGCCGTGACCCACAACCAACTCGACACGGTTGCCTCTCGCCACTGCTTATACTTCGAGTGCTGGAGAAACCATTCGCAGGTACCAGGTATCCTATCAGGATTACTTTCTTTATCAAGCTCATAGTCATTAGTACGAAGACATTCGAGAACTTTAGATTCTTCTTGAATTACATGTCTCTCTTGATCGTCATTCCGTATTTGTTGAAACTCTCCCAGTAATTGTTGCTTAAATATCTCATCTTCCCTCCGGGACGCCTGTAACAGATTGGTGACACGACGAGCTAATGCTTCGTACTTCCTTCATTGCTATGTACAAAAATCTTGATGTTTTGAGTCTGGTCGGCCTGTAGATCTCCTGCATGAGCGAAACAGTTCAACAGAACAACTTTCAGAGTTTGATTACTTTTTCTGTTTTTGCGATTGGATTAAGAAGCGAAAGCAGAAAAATTTCGAATAAAAATGACAAACAAAGTTTCATAAAAAAATGAAAACGTCGAAAAAAATCAAAAAATAAGTGAGCGAAAAAAAAAAAAAAAAGATGAAAAATGAAAAAAATAAACATTGATTTTTTATTTAATTAAAAGATCAATTTTTTTAAATTTTTTCATTTCGTTATTTTTGCATTAGCATTCACGTTTAGTCTGAACGAATTAATGTTTCGTATTTTTTCATTATTATGTACAAAAATTTTGATGTTTTGAATTTGATCGATTTGTAAATTTTTTGCATGAACGAAACAATTCAACAAAACAATTTTCAAAATTTGATTATTTTTCACAATTTCAAAACACGTCGAAAAACGACGTCGTCGTTTAAACAAAACGAAAAAAAAAACAATTCAATCGTTTTGATGATAACGCGATGTTCGAAAAACGTATTTTTTGTTGATTTCGATATACAACAAAAACGTTTCGAATTTTCATTTTTTTAAAAGTTGAATCAAATCGTTCGAAACGTTTGCATTGCGAATTTCGATTGTCGCATCACGTCGAAAAAAATGTTTCGAATAATTGTCATCGTGTTTTAAATTCTCGATCGTTTTACGTAATATCTTGATGACGAATTGAACATTGAAAATTTTTGATTTTTCGATTTGAAACAAGAAAACGTATTTCGAAATCGAGAAATGCAAAAACAAATGACGTAATGAAATTATCGCACAAACAACATCGTTCGTGATTGCAATAAATATCGAGATTTTTTTGCGAAATGAGTCGATTTTCGAAACAGAAAACGTTAAAACGAAATGATCGTCAAAAAAAATCATCGAAAAACGAATAACGAATCAATTGTCGAAATTAAATGTGCGATCAATATTTGATCATGTAAATTCATTTATACGCAAAAAGTTTGCAAAAATCAAACAAAATGCGACGTGCAATGTAACATTTTTTTTGATGCGAATATCGAAAAATTGCAAAATTTTTAACAAAATATCACGAATAATCGTTTTGCGTTCACGTTTTTCGTTTTCGTTATACATACGTTTAATGTCGTTGATTTCGCGTTGTAACAAAAATTCATTGAAAACGTTGAAATCAAAATATTTTCGATCGACGCAAACGAAACGTAAATCAATGATATATGTTTTGATAATTTTCGATTTGAATTTTCGAAATTTCAAATTGTTTATTCATTCGACAATGCAAAATCATGTGAATGAAAACGTTTGAAATTTGTCAAAAACGCAAAATTTCACGTATGAATTGACGACAGAATCGTGAGTTTTTCGAATGTTCGAAGTCAAATTTCATCACAAGAAACGAACGATCGTTTTATTCAATGAAATTTGAACATATTAATAATTCGATGCGTCAACGATAAACGAAAAATCGAATTTTAAAATTGATCATGATGAATTTGCAATTGAAAATATTCGTCAACAATCGTATCGTGTTCATTACGTGAAAACAAATCAACGAAATGATTAAATTTCGAATTTAATCACATCATTTTCATCAAAATATCATGAAAAACGAATAACATGATTACGTCACGAAAAAATGTCATTGTTAAATCACGCATCGTGTTTTTGTCGAGTTTCGCACAGACGATCTGATTGTCGCAATGAATGACGATTTTGTTATTTTCGAAATGAAATAATCATTGACGTAACGCATGTAACATCGTTCGCATTTTTTTGATTTGAATATTCAATTGTCGATTGCGAAAACGCGTTGAATAACGTCAATTGAAATTTTCGAATGATTCATCGTTAAAAACACGAAATCAAAAATCGTTTATGTTTCAATTATTCGAAACGTTTGTTCAAATATGATTTGACGATTGTAAAAATATTTTTCGCAACATTTTAATATCGTTTTATCGTGATAAAAACGTTTGTCATCAACGTAAATTTGTTCGCATGATTTCGTTAAATTTGCATGATTTATTGACGTTTCGAAAATGATCGCGAATTCGATACAAAAAAATGAAAAAAAATCGTTCAAAAATCACGACTTTTGCACAAAAAAATAGAAAATTCACGAGAAAATCGATTTGACGATGTGTGAAAAATTTTCGATAAAAATTTCGTTGACGAATTTCATTGTTCTCGTCAATTTAATTGAAAAAAATCGAATTTTCATGATTTCGTTATCGAATTCGATGTTCAAAAATTCGAATTTTGTGTCAAATTTTTTTTTTTTCGCGTTTGTTTCGAAATCGAATTTGTTGCAAATATCTCGTCAAATGATTTTATATAATTCAAAATCGATGTGAAATTTCATGATGATAAAAAAATCGTTTAAATAATGAAAAACGATACGAAAATGATTTATTTTAACGAAAATTCAATGCAACGTTTTAACAAATAAATCAAAAAAAAATGAAACGATTCGAAAATCGAAAAATAAAAATAATTTCATGTAAAATTCGTCGTTTCAACAAAAATCGAATAATCAACGATTCAATATGATCACAAAAATGTGTTTGAACGCGTTTGCGAAATTTTTCTTGAACATTACAACATTTCGTTTTTGAAATATGAATATTGCAATGATTTCATCGAACGTGACGTATTTCAAAATTTTTGCGTCGAATATAATGTTTTCATTGATTGAATCGTTTTTGAAATATGATAAATCATGAATACGTTTTCAATCGTCGTCGTGTTTCGAAATCAAATTCAACGACGAGCAAACGTAATGAATAAAAAAAACGTCACGCAATTTAAACAATCGATGAACATTCATTTGTTTGACGAAATCGACAATGAATATATCGAAAATCTCGTTGATCGAATTGTGATTGTTGAAAATGCGAAATTTTTTATTTTCGATATATTCGATGTTCGCGTTTCGCTTAATAATGTCAAACAATTTGTTAACGAAATTTCGATCAAAATGATTTTTTAATCGAAAATTTCATTTCGTTGTTTTCAATGACATTTTGATATCGAAATTAAAAACGTTTTCGAAAACGACGTCATACAAAAAATTTTTCGACGATTATTCGATCGAAATCGACATGATCATACGAAATGAATAATTCGAAAAAAAAAAAATGAAAAAAAAAAAATGAACGAAAAAAAAAAAAACGATTAATCATTTTGTGATTTTGTTGATGCATTCGAATTTGTCGTGATTTTTTTGTTGACATTTTGTACAAATATATTTGAATTTGCAATTTTTTTCGTATCGAATATTGTTGTTGAACGCAGCACAAACGTCGATACGAATTGTAATACGTTTATTTTTGAATTTACGAAAAACGAAAATTGATTGATATTTAAACGTTTTTTTGTTTGATTCAACAACGATTATATTTTTGAATTTTCATTCGATAAAATCGATTTTGATCAATCAATTGACGAAAACATTTTGATCGATGCGAATGATTCGAATCAAATTTTTTTCGTGTTATGTTACGATCGACGATCACGTTTTGTAAAAATACGTTTTCATGATACGAATGCGATATGCGTTCATGACGAAATTCAATTGATATTGAATATTCGAATGAATGAATTCGAAAACAACGTTGCAATACATTTTCATCGTCATCAACAAAAAAAAATGTTTTTGAAAAATTTTGAACGCGTATCGACAACGATTTCGAATGCAATTCAAAAAAAAATGAATTTGAAAAATTTTTTGACATTCAAACGACAATGATAAACGTTTTGCAAAAATCGAAACGACACGTTGACAAATATTCGTTTCATTTTGAAATATTTCGAATCATGAATCATGTGTAAAAAATTCGTACGAATTTCGATCGTTTGAACAACGAACGAAACGACGAAATACGAATTTGAAAAATGTAAAAAAAAAACAACGAAAACAACGTACGTTGAATAAAAATGAATTCATTCAACTTTTTTTGATATTTTTTTATTTTTTTTTGAAAAATTATTTTTCGACGAAAATTCTTTTTTTTTGAACGAAATTTTCGTTATTTGAAAATTTTTCGCGTGCGCGTGATCGTCGAATTTAAAATTCGTCGTTGTCGAATACGTCGTTGTCGTCGTCGTCGAAATCGATAATCATGACGTTGAAATCGTTTTCGTTTTCGTTTTCAATTTGATTTTCGAAATAATCAAACGAAAAAAAAAAATTCGAAAACGAACGTTACGAAAAATATTTCGAAATAAACGCGTTAAATCAAAACGAAAACATAAAACAAATTTTTCAATTCGATTACGATTTTTTACGTCGAAAATGACACGTTTGAAAATTGTAAACGATTTGAATTTGAATTTGAATATTTCGTTATCATTTTTTTTGACGACGATATCATGATTTTTGTCAAAAATAAAAATGAATTTGATGTCGACGAACATTATTGCGACGACGAAAAATTCAACGAAATCGAATTTTAATTAAATTGAACGAAATATTACAGCAAAAAATATGCGAAAATCGAAAAATTGAAATATGCAATATCAAAAATTGATATAATGATTTTTACAATTGATTTTTGCGAATAATTTGCCAAAAAAAATTGAAAAATGAAAAAAATGAAACATTGATTTTCTATTTAATTAAAAAATCAATTTTTCAAGTTTTTTTCATTTCGTTATTTTTGCATTAATATTCACGTTTAGTTTGAACGATTTTGTTGAACGATGAGATTTTTCAATGTTTTCGTTCGTATTTTTCGATTTTCTGTGTCGATTATTCGTATCAATATTTCGCAATGAATTTCATTCTGTTTGATATTTTTCAAGATTTCGTTTCAATCGTCGACAATGAAAACATTTTTCAATGTTTGATGAACAACATTTCGTGAAAATTGACAAACGATTTTTGTTTCAAATTTCAAAATTATTTTGTAAAGTTTGATCACGATCAATCGTAATTTTTCAATCAGTTTGAAGAATTGATCATTCAGATATAAATTTTCAATTTGAAAATATTTTCGAATGAATTTCGCAATGTTTTCAAATTCATTTATAATCGTGAAACGTTGTTTAATATCATTGATGAACAAGAAAAATAATACATAGATTTTTGTTCATGATAAATCAACGTGAACAGAATTCATGTTAACGACGGAAGAAACAAAATCTTTGGCTATGAGGACAATTTTGACGATTCGGTCAAACTGATCTCGAACCTCAATAGAATGCTCGCCCATCTTGATTCTCCATTTTTTATCATTCATAGCAGCCAGGCGTGACTGAATAAATTCGAAAATTTGATTTTTTCGTAAATATCGTTTGACAACGTTGATTTGTCATGAAGAATGAATTCGAATTTCAACGATTTTCTAAAATTTGAATTAATTTGCTTTTTTTCTTTTTTTGAAATCTTGATACGTTTAATTTCATAAATTAAAACGTTCAATGATACATCGAATTATTTGTATTATCGATGTATCACGATTTCGAATTCGAATAATGCGTATAATTTGAATCATTTATAGAACACAATTTATAAAAAAATATCTATCGTTTTCTTTACAAAAAGTTTATTTTCTTATTGAATTAAATCAATCTTGACGAAGAACATCAAAATTTTGATGCAACTTTTTCGCACATTGCACATCAATCAAGAACTTGATATGATTTTTGTTTATGTAATCAAAGTTGTAAAGTTTAATGAGAAAAATTCAATACTGTAACGTTTGTTAAATTTTGACGTGAACGCATCGAGTTATTGAAATGCGAAGTTTTGATCGCATACAAATTGATGAATTCGAAATTCGATGATTCAAACATCAACAACAATATCAACTTCAATTTCATATCAATTCAATCACGAGAATTTCAACGAATTTCAACAAATCATGCAGTTGACGTTGAATTTAAATCTTCTTATTACGACGCGTTCGCGTGATGCAGCAAATCGTCATGTCAAAAAGCGAGAGAAACGAAATGCTTTTCAGAAACTTATTTTTATTTCTATTTTTATTTTTATTTCTGCTGTTGCATCGATCGAAATCAGCGCTTTTTACGAATGTCATTCAATGACTGTTACATCTCAAACATTCGTCGAGTTTCGAAAGTCTCACTACACAATCAATGACCGAAATGAAATGATGTTGAATAAACAAAAATCTGAAATCTATTCGATTTCACAATCAGCTATTATTCAAAATTCAATGATTAAAGCACGTTTCATGTTTGACGTTGCATTCGATGTTTCAAAAATTAAAACACATACGCGTTTTCAAGTGAAATCACAGCAAAAATTGTTGCAAAAAAATCAAAAAACTTGAAAAAATCAAATTTTTCAATACTTTTGACGATTGAAACGATTTGAAATCATACGAATCAATGAAAAACTTTTTTCGAATTTCGAATATCGATTAGAATTGTCTGAAGAAGTTTTGTTTCAAAAGCATTTTCGTTTTCAATCTTGAACGAAACGTTCTGTATGAAATGATTATGCTCATTGCAAATTCAAAAAGTATTATTTTTTTTTTTTTATCGCTGTTCGAATCAACGATGAGAACGAAATTCGCTTGCATATGAGAAAGAAAATAATCAAACATAACAATCGTTTTCTTTTTAAATCGTTGACGAAATACGCTTGCAATGCAATGCAACGAAAAAAATGAAAATTTGATTTTTCACACAATATTTCAATTCGCGAAGAAATTCAATTTGCAAAAAATATCAAGCGAACGAAAAAAACGAACGAAAAAATAAATGCGAAAACAACAAAAAAAAAAAAAAAACATTCAATTTGATCAAACGAGTCGAATGATTTTGATGAGTCGAACGATACATATATGATCGACGAATCGATCGATTCTGACAATCGTTTTGACGACGACGAAAAATGCAATGAAACGAGTTGATTGAATTGAAAATCGAAACAAACGAACATAAATGAAAACAAAAAAGAAAGTTTTATTCGAGTATGTCATGATCGATATAATTTTCACGAATTGTTTTTTTCAGATCGAATCGATTTTCATCAAATGTTTTATCAAATGTTTTATCAAATGTTTCATCAAATGTTTCAGCAAATGTTTCATCGAATGTTTCATCGAATGTTTTCATGCGCGAATCATTTTCGCAAACATACATCGATGCAAAAATTGCAAATTCGAACTTTTGAAATCTTAATAAGTCAAAAGATTTCGCTGAAAAAACAGATCCGATTTGTATGACATATTCTCGATATCTTCGTCGCAAATGATCAGATCAGTCAGAATTCTGAAATCAACATATGTACATAATATTCAAAATGATCAATATCAAAACAAATACATTTTGATATCTTATTGCGTTATATTCAATCGAAAATCATGATATGTTTCGAAAATGTGATCAAATGACTGCAATTTTTGCAATTCAAATTTCATGTTTGACATTCAGATTTTCAAGTTGATTTGCGACACTCTTTTTTGATTTGATTAATTCAAAATTTATTTGACGTCTCATTATCGAACGTAATGCGTTATACAGTTGTTTCGCATTTTGCATTTCAATCAACAATCATTTATGATTTTCACTTATTTAGTCAAAATTGTAAAGCGAAATGAGCGCATTTCAACGTCGTAAAAATAACAAAAATCGATTCATTATCGCAATAGTTTTGAAGTTTCGAAAATTACGTCGTTGTCAACTTTGTGTTCGCTTCGAATTTTGCAATCTTATCAGATTTGGCTCTAATTCTAAGATTTCTCGACAAAGTTTTTTTTAAAAAAACTTTCGAATCTACTTGTCGCATCATATTATTTAATATAATACAAAAAAAAAAAATGATAATTTTAATGCGTATCAGTAATATGTGTGATGCAAATGATTATTATATTGTTCAATATTACGAAATGTTCGAATGTTTCAATTTTGAAATTTCGAATATTTCATCGAAATTTGAATGATAAATTACAAAACATCAATTAACGTGCATTATCAGATTTTTTGTTAATGATGTTGCAATAAATTACGTTGATTTTTGATATTTTTGATAAATTTCAATTTCAAATTTTTGTATTTTTTTCGAATAAACGAATTTTCGAGCAAAATTCAAACATCAATTTTCAAAAATTTTGTTTTTGTTATTTTATTTCAATTCAATTCAATTTTTCACATATCAACAATTCACGTTATATATCAACGATGTTTCAATCAAATCGATTCGAATTATTTGATGTTATTATTATGTTAATTGTTGCATCGAATAATTTTTTTATCAAAACGACGATCGTCAAATTCAAATTTCAATTTCGCAAAAATCGAAATGTCGATAAAATCAACATGTCGAATAATCAATTCGACAAATTTTCAACGTTTACAACGCGTCGAATCAACGAACGACGATTTATAATTTTTCAATTTGTGTCGTTTGAATATTCGAAACGAATTTCAAAACGAGCGCGAACACGAACGAATTCGATCGTGAAAATTGTCGTGAAAATTGCATTGAATATTCAAATTCAAAAAACGATTTCGAAAATCGACGAATCACTATTCAACGAATTCGACGAAAAATCAATCGAATTTGCAATCGATTTTGCAATCGATACAACAATATCACAAACAATTTCGAATCGCAAAACACGAATTTCGATTGACAAATTTTTTCGCAAAATTACGTCGAATATTTATCATCATTTCACGTTGTTTCGAAAACAAAAATTTTTTTCGCAAAATGCAAATATTGCATCATCAAATACGTCAAATTCGACAATATCATGAAATTCAAAATACATTTGCGATTAAAACATCATATCGATTTTCGAAATCGTGACGAAATTCGTTTAATTTTTTAAAATGACGATTTTGTTTTCGTTTTTAATCGTCAATTTGCAATGAAAAAAAAATTGAAAAATCGTCAAATTGCAAAACACATAATCGTTTCGTTGAATAAACAACATTTTTTGTATTTGTATTTTCGATGAATCGTATTGATTGACGTTTTTTTCAAACAAATGCGCAATAGAAATTTTCGAATGTTTTTACATTACATCAACAAATTTGCGAACGTTTTATTTTTTGTTTCGAACAATATTATTCAAACGAAAATCATGATATTGTACGAAAAAAACAAAAAACGATTACGTCATAAATTGAACGTTGCGATCATTTTCATACATATTACATGCGATGTTTGATTTTCGTCAAATCATTTGAATTTTCTAAATTTCGTGATTCATTTCATTGACGATGCGAAAATTTCTCGTATTTTGTTGTTGAATTTGAAAAAAATTCAAAATGTTCATAACGATGCAAACATGACAATCATTATTTTGCATACGATTCGAAATTTCGAATTTCGCAACAAATTGAAATATTTCGTCATGAATAACGTTGATTTTAACGATACAATAATGAAAATTATTGCGCAAAATTTTTGAAACAACGATTTTTTCAAATACGATTTCGTTGAACATCGATTTCGTTGTTTGAATCATATTATTAATTTATCAATTCAAAGTTTTTTATTTGATCAACATTTCGACAAACAAACACAAATATTCGATGTAATTTTCAACGACGAAAATTTACAACATTACAAACGTTTCGAATTTCAAAAAAAATTGCACAACGTCAATACACACATCATGAAAAATAATCAACGCATACAAAAATTCAAACAATTCAACGACAATGTCATGTTTCTGCGAAACATGAAAATGAAATGAAATTCGTGATTTATCATGATAAATTGATTTATCGAAAAAATCAAAAAGACATTGCAATTATACATTATGAACGAAAATATTCAAAACGATAATATCAATTCATTCGAATGATTTCTTTTTCGAAACATCAAAAATTTCTTGAAATCATTTCAAAAAATCACGAAAAAAATGAAAAATCGTTTTGTTATAATCAACGATTATTTATCGACGTTGAATTATTTGTTTGCTCATTACGAAAATGCGACGTATGATTTCATCGACAATGATTTCATGCAATTATTTTTTGATGTTGAATTCAAAAATTTGCAAAAATATTGAAACAAAAACATCAAAAAAATTTTCGTTTATATCGTCGTCGTGATTTTGAATTTTGCACAAAAATGAAATTATTTCGAAACGCATTGAAATTCATTGTCAATTGTTGAAACAAAAATCAAAATTACGAAATTGTGAAACACGTACAATCGCATTTTTTTTGTTACAACAATCAATCAATTTTCAGAAAAAAAATCGTCAAATTTGATTTTTGAATGTATCGAAATCACGAACAAAAACATACAAACGAATTGAAACAATATTTCATTGAATCGTTTAATTTCAATAAAAATTTGAACATTATTGATTGATGATTAAATCAAAGAACGAAATTATCAACATTGATTCGCATGATTTTGAATATTTTCAATATTTCATCGATGTTTTTCGAATCAAAACGAATATTTTTTTCGTTGAAACACATGATAACGACAAAACGAATTTCATTGATTTTTAAAATTATCGAAACGTTGAAATGCATCAAAAATTGAATGAAAATCGATATTTTCATCGACGAAAAACTCATCGTCGTGTGACGAACGTGCATCGATTTCAACATTTGAAATCAATATTTGATCAATCATTAAAATTAATATTTTTATTTTATCACATCGAATGACAAAGTCGAATTTCGTTTATGATTAAATTTTTTACATATGTTTTGTCAGATTCTTTGTATTTGTTTTTTTTTTCGATATTTTCGTGTAATTATGTAATAATATTATATCTTTGCATAGTATTTCACATTATATCGAAATCATTCACGTTATGTTCGTTATAAGATACGCGAACATCAAATAAACAAAACTTTTTGTTTATAAAGTCAATTGACGATAACGAAACATAATAAATTCGTATCGATTTTGATCATTCAACGAAAACAATTGAACATTAACAACGTGAACTAGTTGTGAATGTGCAAAACGAAACATAATAGATTCGTCGTTGTGTTTTAAAAAACGTTCAAAACAAACGAATTTACGCGATAGTTTCGATTCACAAATAAATTTTTTCATTTATCATTTTTGACGAAACATTCGTGTTTGAAATTCAAAAAATTATCAAATCAAATTTAAATCATCAAGAAAACATCATACAAGAAATATTTGAACAAGAATCGAATCAGAAATTTCGTCATTGAATCAAGAATCAGATTTTTGATCATCAATATTCGAAATATTTTTTTCGTTCGAGAATCGACTCGAACACATATTTATTAATTATATTAAGACGATCTTTTTTTTCTGTTTCGATGATAAACTCAATATCGAATCAGAAAATCATTCAAATTTTTATCAGTATTTAATATTGCAATCAACATTGAAATCATTTTTGATTTTTGAAAATTTTCAAAATTTACATCTGTTTGTTTAGCAAATTGATTTGAATTTTCATCGTTTGTGATGAAATTGATAATATTTCGAATTCAGATTTCAAATTAGTTTTTCAGATTTTTCATATTTTTGTTCAATACTTTGACAAGAATTCGATATTGATATCATTTTTCTTTTTCGAAAACATTGTGAAAATTTATTTGTTTCATTTGCAAAAATTTCGTTTTTTTCGTTTTTGAGTTGAATTCAATATCATTACATCAAAAACGATAAGAATTTTTTAGCGAAATTTTTCATTAATATTCGATATTGAATTCATTCATTGTGTTTGAAAATTTTTCGAAATCACATTTAATTATTTAGCAAATCGACGTTTTTTTTTTTTATTTCGAGAATGAATTGAATATTCGATCAAACAATTTTCACGTATTTTTTTTCAACAATCTATCGCAATCATTTTTTTTGTTCGAAAATTTTACACGTTTGCATTTATTTCATTAATAAAATGAATTTTTCTTTTCTGTCTTGACGATGATTTCAATATTTTCAAAATTTTCGATCAATTTGCTTCAAGATATCGATTTTTTCGATTCGAATATAATACATTTTGATTCAAAGATTAAACAATACAACGAAGTCGCGAACTTTTTGCGAAATTTTCAACATTGTCAATCTTTGTATCGATATCGAAAAATCAATTTTTTCAAATTTTTATTCAATTGTTTCAACGATTCGACGTTTGAATGATTCAAGAAGCGATCGCATTTCGACTTTTTCATATCTTCAATATTGTTTTAACGATTGCTTTTTTTCGCAATCGAAAACAAAAATTCAAAAGTTAACAAAACGCAAAGTTCGAAAAGTCACAAAACGAATTGAATTGAAAACGATAAAAGTCGTTAAGTCAACATCAAAATTTCAAAATATTGATATTTTCGATTCAACATCATGTCACGAATCAAAATTTGAATTGTATGACGAAATCGCGAACTTTTTACAGAATTTTTAACAATGTCAACATCAATATCGCAAATCAGATTTGTTGAATTTATTGTCGAAATGTTTATGTGATTTGACATTCGAATGATTTAAAATTCAATCTGAATTCATTTCGTTGAAACGTTTCGATAAAATTTTAACGAAAACGTTTTCAGAAGCGTTTGTACGACGTCTTCAAAAAGTTCGAATTTTCAATTAAATACACTCGATGTTGTATCAAAATCGATCGAAATTTCATTAGTTTTGAAATTACAAACGTTCGAATAATTTGCAAATTTTGCAAACAAAACTTCAATTTCAACGAGAAATTATACGAGCATATTCGCATTTATGACATTTTGAAATTCGTTACGAAATTTTGTTTTTCGATCAATGCAATCAATTTAATATGCGAAATCAAGAAAACGTTATTCGTTTCGTATTGAAAGAATCATGGATGACTACCATTCTATTGCTCTGAATCTCGTTATTCTTGTAAGATACATGCAGGTGGGAGCACAAGAAGTGTGCGAGTGCCAAGGCGCTAGTCCCGATTGGCCGGTCTATACCAATGGACCCTGACTGCAGCACCTGCCGAGCACACCTGCGGAGGCTGTATTTCCAACACTCCCCCACAGCAACCGCTTGTGCCTCCTGCCCTGTATCCTAACGAGCCCAGCCTGGCCTGGAGCTTCCGTGCAAGCTCCCCAGAGCGACGAGTCATGATGCTCCCCAGCGATGCGGCTCCCCAGCGATGCGTATCCTAGAGCTCCCCAGCGGTGTGTTGCCTGGGGCTTCCGAGCAAGCTCCCCCAATGACGTAGGTCCTGTAGGGCTAGGACATACACCGATGCGAAGACTGCAGAAACGAACGAATCGAGGTCCATGCGCTTCAGATATGACGTAAGGTCGATTTGTAAGACGTGCGACCGAGTGACTGAAGGCGTTCTGGGTTTCTCCATGAGGTGAGGCATCGATGTGGGATCTGGTACCTAGAATTGGGTGGAAGGTACACCATGGAGCAAGTACCTTTTGCCTGAGTAGTGCGATATTGACGAGAGTGCAGGTCACACCATGATCTTGGTAGCATCATTGTGGATCTCAGGGTTCTCAGGTACTTCTTGCGACATCAATGGACCGATACCTATGCAATTTGGCTGTAGGAAGTCCATAAGGTATGCCAGATGGTCGGGAAATCGATAAGGAAGGTAATGCATCGAATGCGCGGCATGCATTGCGGGCATACACCGATGCAAAGGGTGCAGAATCGAGCTTTTCTGACCTGACTAAGACCTGCCAGAGAACCAGGTCGATTAGTATGCGAAAAGGTCAGATATCTCCAGTCCTTGATCGAGTTCTTGTCCTTCTTGATCGAGTTCCTGCTCTGCAAGGCCGAGTATGTAATGACTCCATAGTACGCTCCCCCGAAGCGGTACTATGTGACTCCTGACTGTATAGTACGCTCCCCCGAAGTCGTACTATCTAGTCTGTTCGTCCTCCTTAACAACTGTTCGTACAGTACGTCAGTACGCTCCTCCGAGACTGCACTGACGGGCTGTACTGTCACTCTCTCCCCCTCGTATTTATCGGGCGACTAAAGCCTCAAAGGGTAGTAGGGAATAGAGGCGAGATTAGTCGTGTTAGATCAAGACGAAGCCACAACAAAGGTAAGTCCCTACCATATTCGTGAAACAATAAACAAATAAACAAAGCATACAACAACTTGTAAAGCTCCCCCAGGCCACAGGGCGGGAGGGGCTGGACATCGAATCCATTAAAACAACAACATTTAGTCCCCCCAGGCCGATCAACGGTTAATAAGGGGAGGTGGGCGGGCAAAGCAAACAAACAACATGCTGACTCCCCCGAGGTAGGAGGGTCAATACTCCCCCAAAGTAGGGCGGGGAGGAGCGAAACTCCAATAGCGCTGCCCCATGGGTATCTCATTGTTCCCAACTCTTGAGGCATTTGGCATGGCCCAACCAGTAGGCCGATAGGTGGCAGAACGCCCTTGGCAGTGCCTGCAAACAGGAGGAAGGCGAGAGAATGCCGAGAGAGATGGGCGCACCGAAGAAGAAAATCGAGGAGTCGGGCGAAACGAGGAAGGTGACGTGCGGGCCGACTGTTTCACCGAGGCGTGTGCTGCTGGAAATGCTTCGAATTTGGCCAATTTAGAAGCAGGTAAGGCCACCGCATGAAAGTATGACGTAATGCGGCTTTGTACGGGGCCACATTTGCTTGCGGGACTGCATTTGCCAGGGCCGCGCGGAGAAAACGAGCGCATTTGGTGCCGCTGCAGGCCAAATGGACTCGGCTTCCCAGCGAACATGCGGAACAGGTCGTCCACAGTGAGATAGGGCCTCGATGGTGTAGGTGCTCGAGGCGGAGTAGGCGGGCAAGCAATGCTTGCATTCTCCAACGGTTTGCACACCGATTTGGGTGTCGCAATCGGGAGACGAGAGGGCTTCGGTGCAACGACTGGCCGTGAGGCTATTTCTGCCCAAGATATCGGTTTCTTTGGTGTTGCAACCGACGAGGTAGGTGATATGCTCTCTGAACGCTCGCATACAATTTCTGGTGTAGGGATCTCGAGAGGTGAGAGTTTCGGTGACGAGGGAGGTGACGAGGTGACCGATCGAGGAGGCGTAGGAGGTTTCGATTCGGAAGCAGGTGAAACAACAGACTCAGCAGGTTGTTGAGCAGGCTTCGGCTTCTTCGCATGCCGAGTACGGATATGCTCGTGGAGCTTGGTGTTGCTGTCAAATTTCGTACTGTTCTTGCAACGCCGACAAGTATATCCTTCAGCCCGTTTCTTGGCCAGGCGGGCTTCTTCCTGTTGTTTCAATAACTCCTTCGCTTCCTGCTTGACCTTGCTCTTCATCTGCAACTCGTGCTTCCGCACAAGATATCTTTCTTGTGCCCTCTTTGCTTGAGTGAACCAACTGCATCGCGAAACACTAGTAAGGCTTGAGTTCGTGTGCTCGTGATATAGGGTTCGAAGGTCTTGCGTTCTCGGATCATTTGCGTCGAGACAGGTGCAAAGAAGAGGTGACCAAGGAAGGATATCAGGCGGCGATTCGGAGGTGGAGGATGCACTCTCTGGGTGCTTGCATACGATTTCTGATGCACGATTCGAGACAGGCGAGTGCGTTGTAGATGATGGAGTCGTCATTCTGACTGAGTGATAGGATTCGCGTAGATATTTCGACATCGTAAGGTAAGTTCGGTAGGTAGGCGAATTCGCGAAGAATTCGTAAGGAGTTCGGTAGGTAGGTGTTACTGCTGAAGTAACTGAGGGTGTACTGAATGTACTGTGTACCAAGGTACTGAATATTGCTCGATTGCAATTAGGTCGATTTCGGGTCTGACAAGACTGGATACTCCACGGGAGTTGGTTACTGCTGTTAGTACTGCAAACTCTGCTGTACTGCCTGCGGCTAGTTACTACTTGCTCTGGCATGCTCTCATGCTGCTGTAGCTGGTACTAGATGTAGCGAAAGCTGCTAACCCGGTTCTCATAACCTATTGAAAGATGTATGGGTGACTACCATTCTATTGCTCTGAATCTCGTTATTCTTGTAACATACATGCAGGTGGGAGCACAAGAAGTGTGCGGGTGCCAAGGCGCTAAGCCCCATTGGCCGGTCTATACCAATGGACCCTGACTGCAGCACCTGCCGAGCACACCTGCGGAGGCTGTATTTCCAACATTTCGCATAAATCATTTGTTTCATTTGCAATTCAAAAATCGATAAACGAATTTGCATTAACATTCGAAACAATCATTTTATTGAAACGTTCGATTTTTCAATTTTTTGCATTCGAAATTACATCAAAATCGACGAAAAAATTATCAACGTGTCGACATTGCAAACAAACATTCAATTTCAAAAAAATGTTTCGTCAACACAAACGCGAACAACATGCGAAAAAATTTGTCATCAATTCACATTTTTTGATCGATGCAATCAAATTAACATACGAATTTGTTACGAGCGTGTTTGACAAATAAATCGACAAATAGATAATTGATATGATATGTGATCGAACAACGAACTATGTTTTAATTTTACGTCGAGATTAGCGTGATTTGAGACTTGACGTCGCACATTGTTTACAATTTCAACATTTTGTATTTATTTGTTTCTGCAGACTTATTGTTTTCGTCTAGCTAATCAATAATACGTTTATTCAAGCACGATTCATGATATTACAATAAATTTTCAATTTTTATCGTTCGTCGTGATACGCGAGCGCTCAAAAATAAAACTTCAAATCGATCAAGTTTTTCGTGAGAGACAAACGACGAAAAGTTCTTTTGACGAAACAAACGACGAAAATCGTGTAATTACAAATCGAATTTACACGCAAACGACGAAATTTTCGACGATAGAAAACGACGAAACGACGACGATTTCTTATTTATTTTTTTTATTTTTTATTTTTTCGAGATGATTCGCAATCATCATGAAACAATTTCATTCAATTCATCTCGTCAGAATTTGAATATCGACGAAATACAAAAAAACGTTGAAGCAAATGCTGAACGAAATTCACGAAATCGATGAAGAATTCACGATTCGCTACAAATTTCGTCAGTTTTTTTCTATTTCAAACGTTGTGTCGAATCAGAACGACGATGTCACGCATTTTTGAACATAAAAATTGTTCGTCAGTTGAAATATTGAATTCAGCATTATTTCGACGATTTTTTGAACGTGTTGAATGATTTACGCATCGATCGAAACAAATATTTGATCGTTTTAAAGAATTTTCACGAGTTCGTCAAATTGTTCAAGATTCAAAGAAAAAATCTATTCGATATCGATAATATTTTTGAGCAAATACGCGACAAATTTAAAACGTTCGAAAAAGAAAAAAAGCGAATGATGAATCAACTCGTTGACAAACGTATTGAATATGACGATTTGATCAAATTGAATGAAATTCGTCGTTTTGAACGTGTTTTCAATTTCGATTCAAATGAAAATTCAAACAATATCGATGATGACGAAAAAAAATTTGTTGTTGACGATTCGATCGTTACAAATTTTGTCAAATTTTCGAAAAAGAAACGCACGAACAAGCATTCGAATTTCGATAAATTCACGAACGATGCGAATTTTGATTGATTTACGTGAAAAATCAACGTTCACGACAAATTCACGATCAACAATGATTGATACGAAATTGTTCGATTCATGATCACGACAGTAATCGATTGAATTGAAAAAAAAACAGTCAAACATATTCAATCTCGTCGATACGACAATCTGAATTATTTCGAAAATGAAATAATGATGATCAACTTTCTCGAAAACATTTATGAAAATTCAAATCATCAACGCAACGTACGTCGAAAATATCGAGATTTGATCATGTTCGACATTCAAAATTTTCAATTTTTTTATTCGAATTTTCATCGTTTGAATATTCAGATCAATTTCGATCAATTCATTTTGATGAAGAATTTAATTGACAAATTCATTATGTCGCTGAAACAAATTTTGAACAATTCGTTTCGTCATCATTTTATTTTGTTCGCGTGAAAGAATGACATTTAACAAATGTACAACGATCTGATCAGCATTCGAAAAAAAAAAATTCGAATTCGAGTTCAAAAATCAATTTTAATGTTTTTCAAAACGATTTTTGCTGTTCCGATTGCAATTTCGTTTGTCAAATCAATTACGTCGACGTTTTTCGTCAAGTTCAAAAACGATCATAAACATGATTCGATCATCGATCAATTGATTGTCACGAACAAATGTTTCACGTGTGAAAAATTCGATCACGATTGAAAGTTCTGTTTCAACGTCAACAAATTTCAAAAGCGTCAATGACATAAATTACAAATACATCAATTGAATTTTGATATCGATTCGAACGAATTTGATTCGAAAAATTGACAATTCACGTCAAAGACGCGATTGATGAATATTTAAAAATTTTCTCTATTCACGATGATAATATGTTTGACTTTTTCATCAAGCGACTTTTAGTCATCAGTTGTACGTTATCATTCAACGATAATAAACATAAATTAAAAATTTTAATAAACATTGATGCAATCGATTATGCGTTCATTGATAGAAAAATCGCGCAATTTGTATGCAACATGTTGAACATGAAATTCGTATTTTTATTGAAATCGAAATCATTGATTGAATTCGACGATCGTCATGTTTTTTTTATAATTCACGCGATATATTTCAAATTGACGATAAAATTACATTTCGAATTGATCGTTTTTTTGCTAATCACTGATTTCGATAATCATTCGATAATTTTAAAAAAGTCGTGAATAAACAGACATGAAATTATATTGAACATGATTTACGATAAATTGATTTTTAAATCGTTCAAATGCAATCATCACGACAACATATTCAGTCAAACGATGCAAATTCGTCGTTTAAAAACTTTCAAATCAAATCGTCGATGAGATGTATTTAACTGACGTCGCGATGCAAAATTATCGTCGAAAAATAATACAAAACACATAGCGACGATAAAATCTCGATATATCATTTTGTCTCGTCTCAAAATCAAATTCTTATTTTTTACTGTTGAAGACGAATCAAATATAATCGACTCGAAATGTTTCGAATGCTCAATTCACTCAAAAATCGATATCGACGACGAGTCGTCAACAATCGAATCAGATAATTCAGAAATTGATATTACGACTGTTACGAAAACGACATTCGTCAGAAAAAAAAAATTGAAAAATCAACGTAATAAACGATGAAAAACGAAAAAACAACAATCAGAATTTTCGCTATTTTCAAAATTGAATTTTGACGATTCGATGAATATCGCAATGATTGATGCAATTTTTTTTTTTCGTTTGTTGATCGATGTCAAAAATCGAAAACAAAACGTTCAATGTTTTTTCATTACGATCAATCAAATCGATTTCGCGCTCAAAACATTACAAACAGATTTTGAATCGTTAGAAATCGTCGTTATGATCAAAAAATTTTAAAACACGAACAAATCAAATCGATATTCGAACGCATAATGAAAAAAATGTCAAAATATTTTCGTCATTTATCAAAATATTTGATTTTCAAAAAACAATCAAATTGTTTTTTTATAAATTTTACGATCATAAAATCGAATTGTTTAAACGATAATAATTTTTTGTTTCGCAATCGAATGTATTTTTTATTCGAATTCAAATTCAAAAATTGAAAAAATATTTGAAAAAAAATTTGCAAAAAAATTTATCGTATTTAATTAAACGACATATGTTTCATTTGTTTTATTTGCGATCAAATTCAACGATCAATTACGTTTGTGTGTGAATTATCGTCGATTCAATCACATTACGAAACGCAATCGATATTTCATTTTTTTGATTGAAAAAATTTTGATCAAAATTCAAAATTGCAAATATTTGATCAAGTTGAATATCATATCAATTTTCAATAAATTTCGAATGAGTGAAAAAAATGAAAAATTCATCACGTTCGTCATTTCTATGAAATCGTATAAATATCGAATATTATTTTTAGAATTAATCAACGATTTTGCAAGTTGACAACATTACATGAATGATTTTTTGTTCAATTTTCTGAACGAATTTTGTCAAATCTATTTGAATGACATATTTATTTACAGCAAATTCAAAAAAAGCATATCGTGCACGTTCGAACAATACTAAAAAATTCAAAAAAATCGATTTACAAATGAATATCGAGAAATGCGAATTCTTCAAAAAAAAATGATTTTTTTTAAAACGTTATATTTTCGATGAATGATTTTCGCATGAATTCAAAAAAATACAAATCATAATTGATTGAAAACGTTTTATCAATTTCAAGAAAATACAAATTTTCGTGAATTTCGTCAATTTTTATCGACGTTTCATTCGTGATTTTTCGAAGAAAATCAGAATTTTCATCGAATGATCAAAAAATTCGTAGAATTCGAATGAATTACGAAAAACAAAAAAAAAAATTTTCAATTTATTTAAAAAAACGATGATCGAAATTTTCATATTTCGTCATTACGATAAAATCAAACAAATCATTTTGAAAATCGATTTTTCAAATTACGTTAATGCGAAAATGTTATCGCAATACGATGACGAAAAAATTTTGCATTTCGTTGTTTTTTACAATCGAAACATGATTTCAATCGAATGCAATTACGAAATTTATGACAAAAAATTATTGATTATTATTCGTTGTTTGAAACATTGACGTTCAAAATTCGAAAAAATTGACGAATCGATCAAAATTTTCATCGATCACAAAAATTTGAAAATTTTCATGATTTCGAAAAAATTAATTTTTCGTCAAATTCGTTGAACAGAAATTTTATCGAAATTCAATATCGTCATTCAATTTCAATCAAAAATTCAAAACGTTAAAACAGACGTTTTGATTCGCATGTCGAATTCACGATTTAAAAACGATAACGATGAACGACATCAATATAAAAAACAAATATTGTTCATTTCAAAACGATTCGAAATTCATGTCGTCGAATTTGACGAATCAATTTACAAACGAATTTTCGTCGCAAACAAAAAAACGACGATTGTCGAACATATCGTGAAACATTCAATCAAAATTTCATTTTCGTGAATGAAATTAATTTACGCGATTGTCAAAAAAACGATGTTTTATATTACAAAAATCGATTATGAATGCTCGTCGATGTTTTTTGCTCGTTGATTTTTTCAAAAAATTCATGAATTTTTCGCATCGAATCATTTTGAATTTAATCGTATGAAAAATTTTTTACGTCGTGATTATTATTGATTCAACATGCGCAAAACAATTCGTCGATACGTACGTAATTGTCACAGATGTCAGCGAATTAAAGTTTTCAAAAATCGTAAAAACGAATTACTCATTTTTCTGATCATATTTTTGCAACGTTGAACGAATATATTCATTGACTTCATCACGAAACTATTTGACGTTCACGATCATAATGTCATTTGCACGATAATCGACAAATTTAGTAAAAAACGTCATTATGCATTTTGTACAGCGAAAAACGAAAACACGAATATTGAAATCACAACAAAGATATTCATTCAATACGTGTTTCGTATTCATGATTTGTTTTTCTTCATAACATTTGATCGAAATTTTCAATTCGTGTTTTTCGTATGACAAATTTTTTGCAGAATTTTCGACATCAAATGTAAGTTTTTCACGATTTTTTATTCAGAAATCGATAATCAAATCGAAAAATCAATCAGAACATCGAAAAACAGTTGCGACAATATTGCAATTACATGCAAAACGATTGAAACGTTTGATTATTTATGATCGAATTTGCAAACAATAACGCGATTTTTGCATTTATTGAATTGTTATCGTTTTTCGTCAACAAAAATTTTCATTCACGTATGAATTTTTCATCGAATTTTATTTCGTATGTCACGACAAAAAAACGATTGTTGATCGTCAAAGCGAAAAATATCACAAACATCATGCAAAACATTTTCAATTACGTGCGAAATCACGTCGACGTAATTCAAAAACGCATGACAATTCAAATCAACAAACATCGCAAAATTGTGAAATACGTCGAAAAAAATTACGTTTTTTTGAATCGACGAAACATCAAAATCGTTAAATCATTTGACAAATTCGATGACAAAAAATTGAATTCGTTCAAAATTACAAACGTCGAGACAACTTTTATCAATTCGAATTATTTGAAACAATGCGAATTTACGATGTGTTTCATTGCTGACTTTTTCGCAAAAATTTTTGTGATTTTTCGAAAATCAAATCAACGAATCATTCGATTTTGTTATAGTCAACGAAAATTTCGAATGAAAATGAACGATATTTTGAAATTTCGATATCATTACAATCGTTTTCAATATCGTGTCAATTGATCAGATTGATCGCATGATCGAACGTGATATTACGTTGATAACGAAAAATTCGATAACGTTCGCGACGTGATAAAAAATTATTATCGAAATCATTTTATCGTTGCAAATTCAAAATCGTTTAAATCAAATATTTTCGTCGTCGATATTCAAGATTTTTTTGCAAATCGTCGTCGTTTTCGAAAAAAAATCGTCGTTTTGATTTTTATTGAAATTACATTCGATTAAAATTTGAAAATTTCAGATTCGATGCATTCATTTACGTTTTCACTTTTTCGACATTTTTCGATTTTTAATTTTTATTATCGTTTCGATGTTATTTACAATCAGAATTTACATCGTATAAAAGATTGAATCGTGTCAAAAACATTTTCAAAAATTGTTGTCAAATTTTATCGAACGTTGAGACGATAACAAAACATCAAAAAATAAAATGATGATCGTGAAGTTTTTGAATTTTGCAAACATTCAAATCAATCAACAAAATTTTCAAAATTTCGAAACAATAACGAATCGTCGAAACGACGTTCGCGAAAAAAAAAAATAGTGTTACGAACATGTTTAGCAAATAGATTTGACAAATAAATAATTGATATGATATGTGATCGAACAACGAATTATGTTTTAATTCTACGTCGAAATTAGCGTGATTTGAAATTTGACGTCGCACATTGTTTGCAATTTCAACATTTTGTATTTATTTGTTTTTGCAAATTTATTGTCTTCGTTTAGCTAATCAATAATACGTTTATTCAAGCACGATTCATGATAGAATCGATGAAAATATTAATAATCAATTTATCGTTTTCTGTTTCGTTTACAATACATTCGAAACAAATGTTTGAATTTTTATTCGCGAATTTTAATATTTTTAATTCAATTCGATTTCATCAAAATTTAAAAAAAAAACGATTCAATCAAATCGTCATTTTCATTCAACATTTTCAACAATGTCAACATCTGTATTGTGAATCAAAATTGTTCGAATGAATGAAAGTAATTTTTTGTGATTTTGTCGACATTTGATTCGAAAATCAATCGAATTTCATCTTTTTGCACGATTTCAATATAATTTTAACGAAAACGTTTTTTACATTTATTTTCAGCACGATGTTCGTTTCGTTTTTTTCGATTTTTGCAATCAAATCAACATACGAAACGAAAAAAAAATCAACAATCATTACAACAACGTGTCGACATTGCGACGAGATTTTCAATTTCAAAAAATCGTTTCGAAAACATAAAAGCGAACAACATTCGAAAAAACATGTCAAGAATTTTCGTTTCGAAAACAACGCAATCAATTTAATATGCGCGATCGAAAAAAAATCAATCGTCATGAATTCGTTCGTTTCGTTTGAATTGCAAATTTTTATTGCAACATCAAAACAAAAATTCGAGTTTGCAATAATTTTCGAAACGATCATTTCATCGAAAAAATCGCATTTTTCATTTATTGCATCAGAAATTGTTTTAGAGTCGAAAAAAAATAAATCAATTCAATGTTTTTTTGTTTCGTCGAAATTATCATCTCGAACGTTCGAATCGAAACATAAAAAATCGATGTTTAGAAACATTCAACTATTTGTTCATTTTTTTCGAATAATATCGTCAATTTAACGTGCGAAATCGTCGAGAAATCAACAATCATTTCAATTGCAAAAATTTCAAAACTTATTTCAAAACAAAATGTCGAATAACGATTTCGCACTGTTTATTTGTTTACGAGATTGAAAGCATTTCGTTTGAATTTTTCGTTGAATACGTTCGTAATTATATCAGAAAAAATGAAAAACGTATCGATTCAAAAAATCACATGTGTTCAAGCAATGTGCAAATCTTGTAAACAAAATTTCGATTTCAATAAGAAATTTTTGTTATGACATAAAATCAGATTGAATGATCTGGAACTAGATCGAATATTCTTGCAAGGCATTTGACAAGAGTTCTGTCATCGTCTCATACTAAATGAGTGATGATCAGACAACTGACTCGCAATTATTGTACATAAATTGACACTTTGTCGTTCATAATTTCTAAATCAATCAATTCACATTTTACGCATAACAATTGATAACATCATTCAAGCGATGATTTGTACGTAAACAAAACGACATCATTTTTTGTCTTTTAACGTATCAGTTTTCGGACAGTCTTGCGCTCTGTATGCAAATCAGCTGCTCATCAGTATTCTTCTCACGATCGCAATCAAAATTTTGATGTCATTTGATTGACGTTTCGATCGACAGTCAATCATTCATTTTCATCAGCAATCAGTACTCACTTGAAGATGAATCATTCAATCACGTTTTCTCGACTTTCTACAATTTTCAATAGAGACGACTGATTTCTCTTTCAAATAGTTGAAAGCATTTCAAACTTTCGCTTGAATTCGTGTTGTCATCGTTCAATGACGACACATTTGAACGTCAATTCATCATCGAATTTCTGTCTGATTCGAACAATTCAGCTCAACGATTTCATTTGTTTTCTCATCAACAAATAATTTGCTCAACAAGTCTTGAAAATTTCAGCTCGTTTTTTTTTTTTTGTTCTGTTTATCATCATTTTATCTCAAATCTCAATACGACACATCATTTTCATTTAAGTCACTCTGACTGTTTTCACATCACAAGTCATTCGCATTGCGTTTGAACTATTCGATTACATCGATACAATTGATTCAGTTTATTCTGTCAATACATTTGCAAAAACTACTGTGAACAATATCGTAATTAGCTGTTCTAAATCAACATCGTTGTCAGTTATTAGTCACTCAGTCTCGACAAACATTGTTTATTCAACAAAATGAATCGTCGACAAAATTCGCTTTCGCAAAAATTTTAAAATTTTCGTGATCGTCATCGAAACGTATCGAAACAATCAATCATTTTTCGATTGAATTAATGATCGAATTACGTCATTCATTTTTGATTTAAAATCGACGATTGCAAATATCTTTTTTGATATTTTTACATTCATTTTTCGAAAAATTTACGTCGTAGATTTCAAGTCATTTCGTCGACGTCGTTTTCTCAACGACGAAACAACATCATAATTTCGCTGAACATTATTTCTCGAAACACAGAAAATATCGAATCTATTTTCGCATTCAATTCAAATATGACGAGCGAAAATAACAATTAACAGAACACGAAATTCACGCAACAACAATGAAATTTTTCAGACATTGATTACAAATGTTCGAAACGATGCTCAGACAAAATTTCAAAACTCTGTCGAATCATCAGATTCAGTCGAATCTTTTGACAATGATGATGACGTCAAATGAAATGTTCAAAAAACAAAATTTTTCGACTCGTGATACGAAAAAAAAACGCTATTATCGACAATTCGATCGAGCATTCGAACAAAAATACATATTTTCGAAATGTTCATCTCTATATTGAAAAATTAAGAATATGACATTGTTCAAAAATGTTGATGTGATTCGAGCAAATCTTTATAATTGCATGCGTGATCACGCGTTACGTTGATATTGAAAAATAGTCAACGATAATCAAAAACGATTGATCAAACTCGAAAATGACGTAAAAAAATGAAAACGTTTGTTGTTGAAACGATACAAAAAATCGTCATCAACAACGCTGACGATCATTACGAAAAAAAATACACAATGAAAAATGTTCGCCGACATCGCGAGTCATTCGATTTCGCTGAGATTATAATCAGAAAAATTAAATCGACAATGATGTCAATTTACTCGCAATTGTATCTAATTTACAATGAGTTGAAATTGAAATTTCGACGAAATTTGATCAAATCCGACAAAAAAAATTACAATGAATGAGTTTTTCAACAGCTCGATGATAAAAAAAAATATAATAAAACATCGAAAATCGATATCGATTTTATTATCCGTCCGAAAACGAACGTCGTTCTCAATTCATTTATCGTTTTCAATTATCAATTCAATTTCATTCGATTCGTATAATACTTTTTTGCTATCAATGAACGTGTAAATTACGAAAATTTCAATGAATTTTTTTCGCAGTCTCGTCAAATTCAATATTCGACATCGTATCAGTTTGAAAAACAAAATAACGTTTATATTTTTCAACAGCGTTCGTATCAATCAAATTATTCAAATCGACAACAGTCGACACAAAATATGCAAAAACGTTCATACGGAAATTAGCAATATCGATTTCAACAAACGCAACAAGACGAAGTTCAAAAAAATCGAAACACGTTCGATTCGCGATTTCAATATTCGCAATTTTTACGTTTTAATCAATACTTTGTTGATTTTTCAAATTCATTTCCGTTTTCGTTTAAACAAAATATTTATTTTAATCAAAATGAAACGTTTAATCAAAATGAAACATCATATCGACGAACGTATTTTGCGAAAGAAAAAACAAAAAACAATTATTCAAACGATGAAAAAATTATCAAAATAATCACAGCATGAATACTGAAAACGCGTCAGAAATATCTATGATAAATGATGAATATCATGACGAAAAGCATTTCGAAACTCAGAAATCTAATGAAAATTATGTGATTCATGAATCATTCGAATATTTTGTGAATATTTCAATCAAACAAGCAAAAATTTATTCATACAAACGTTATCAATCGAAATTCTATTTTAATAACAAATTTCATCGACATTTGCGTTCGTGTCAAACAATTCCGATTAAGTTTGACACATCGTCGACGAAAAATGCTCATAATTATCAGACATTTATCATACAATCAAGTGTCAAAGCAAATACACGATTCAGTTTCGAATTTCGTTCGTGACGTTACGTCACGATGAAGACAAACATAAAACAGTTTTTCACTCGATATGTGCGTCAATATCGAATGCGATGCATTTCTAATCGATCGTAAATTTCTGATGCAAAAATATTTGATTACAAAATTCATGCGCGACAGATCATGAAATTTTTCAAAATTCGCGATATCGAGAATGTCGTCGTCACAACAATTGATCATATTTCATTAATTTTTCGTGTTTCTGAAATTTCGACTGATGACGAGAATGCGATTGTCACGTTCATTCGACAGATTTACATAATGAAAAAACTGAAAGCAAAAATTTTTCTTGGCAATGATATACTGAATTCAAAGCGAATGAGTATAAATGTAAACAAACAGATTGTTATTATCGGAAATTGCAAAAACATTAAAATACAACTCAATGTCATCAATGCAAATTTACAAATCAAACGCGTTGATTCGTGTCAACGAAACTATTAAAATTTCAGTTAAATTAATTTTTACGATTTTTTCAAACTACGTGAAAAGAATAATTTACTTGTTGAACGCGACTTTATGTTCACGTTTTCGCGAATTGAACATCTAAATCAAAATGAAAACGTACTTTCTCATATCATTGATCTTGCATACAAAAATGATTCAAACGAACAACGTCAACTTTGAAAATGTTTACATTCTCAAAAATACGCGTTTGAAATTCGTACAAAAATACGAAAAAAAATGCTATTTAGTTAACTCGAAATACGTTCATTTAGCTGCTAATGTTTATAAATCTGTTTCTAGAAATTGATTCAAACAAGCATTGAAACTTGATGTTTCGATCATGACAATTGACGCGATTATGACGATTAACTATGAAAATTTGCACGATGCGATCGCGATTAATTTCGTCGTTTCAAATCTCAATTTTACGATCAATTTTGCAATTAATCCGTGCGAAAATTCTAACAATTCTGTCTCAAATTCAAGCATTAATGTTGAGAAAATCTTGTTCGCAAATATCACGGTTTACGATGATATTAGTGCACGAACTAAGCTTGCAAATGTAGTCGAAAATTATCCAGAATTGTGAAATGATAACGAGTTTACTGTGCGAATTCCGTCTGAAAAATGAATGTCAATTGAGTTCAAATTCGACGCGAAAATTGACGCAACGAAAATTTATTCTTTCGACTCTGCAGATCGAAAGCTCGTTGATGAGACTTTTGATAAATTGCACGCTCAAGAACGCATGAAATACATCAATCAATTCATTTCGCATGACTATTCTGTTTTCGCAATATGAAAAACAGTATTTGAATCAAATGATTCAAAACGCAAAGGTCGAGTCGTCGTGAATATACGCGAACTAAACAAAATCACTCTAACCGATTCCTATTCTATGCTTTTTCAATCAGACATTACTTCAGCTGTCGTCGGATGCAAATTCATATTCGTTTTTGACGTTGCGAATTTCTTTCATCAATGATTTGATAAAGCTTGCAGACAGACATAAACTTATCGTCGTTTCACATAAAAAACAGAAACAATTTAACGTCGCAGTGATAAAATTCAAAAACTTTTCATCATACGTACAACGACGAATCGACGCTATTTTTCGAAATTTTCGCGAGTTTGTTCGTGTTTACGTAAACGACATTGTCGTTTTTTCCAATATTCTTGAAAAACATATGACTCATTTACACTCGGTATTCGAACGACTGAATACCTATGAGATTAGCCTGTCGCCGAAGAAGTCATTTCTCGGCTATTTTACGATCGCACTTCTTGATCAAAAAATTGACGTTTTTGATTTCACTATCGCAATCGATAAATTGAAGACAATAATCAAACTGAACTTTTTTATATTCTGAAAAATTTGAAAATCTATTTAGATTTAACAGAATGATTACGAGAATTCGTCGCGTTTTATGCTTCAAAAGACGAACGCGTTACAACGTCGCAAAATCTTATTTTTACGTCAATTTTCAAGCAACAAAAAAACGATTCGCAAAATCTATTCGCAAAAAATTGTAATGAACAATTTTTCAATTGAAAAATTAAAGTCATATCGACTATTGCAAAAGACTTTTAGCAAAATCTCATTTCTGATACATTTCAATTCCGATCGAGAATTGTACATCGATATCGACGCGTTTAAACGACGCGAATTCGACGCGATAATCTATCATTTTAAAACAAACAGCAATTCAGACAAATTCAAACGTAACGACATCGAACTCATTCTATTTCTAAGCAAAATGTTGAACGAAGTCGAAATCAAATATTGACTCATCGAATTCGAAATGTGTGACTTAATATGAATTGTCAGAAAAGTTCGACATATGATAAAAACAATCAAAAATATCATTATTGTGTTCACGAATCATGTCGTCAATATTTTCATCGCTAAACAAATCACGATGAATTCGAACAACATCGATAAACTCAATTTTCGTTTCGTTCGTGTTTCAGTTTATCTGTCACAGTTTAGATTGAAAATGAAATATAAATCAAAAAAAAAAAAAATCATGTCGTTCCGAATGCGTTATCAAGATTAACTTTTGAAAATGAGCAAATCGACAAGAATTCAAAAGATAAGTTTGATTTGAACACATATCATGACGAAATAATCGATTTTTCGAATAATTTCGATTGTTACGTTTTTCAAAGCATTTTTATCGCAATGTCGAAAAATCTAAAGAAGAAAATCAAAAACGAATATCAAAACGAAAAAACATGACGAAACATGATCACGATGCTAAAATCGCTGACGATCCGAATGCACGAAAAAACAAGAATTGTCGATTCGAAATTTTCAAATCTCATCGTCGTTCGGAGACAACGTAGCGAAACGAAACGTCAATGAGCAAAAAGATGACGATACGAAGTTTATATCAAAAAAACTCAAAACAGAGATCAATTTTGCGATAAATACGAATGACGATTATATATCACGTTGACATTGATTCGCGTCGATCGTGTATATCGATCACGATGAAACGCGAAATATTTCGTTTAATTCACGATCAAAATTATCATTCGAGAATTCATCGATGCTATGACAGAATTTTCAGTACGTTATACATATTTCGATTTTCGCGAAAGATCAAAAAATACATCGAGCATTGTTTTATTTGTCAGTTAGCACAAATCAAGCGTTATCGATTTTACGAAAAACTGATGTTTATCACATTCGTTTCGCGTTCGTTTCATATCATTGTCATTGATTTCATTTTAATTATGTTTGACGAAATGAACATTGTTATGTTCGCAATTTGTAAACATTTTCGTCGAGTTTCATTGATTTTCGACAAAAACATTTATGAAACGAAAAAATGAATCAACGCATTACTGAACAGATTATTAATCGTCGATTGAGAAGTGTCTGAAACTATAATTTCCGATCGTGATTCAAAATTCATGTCGAATCTTTGACAAATGTTCTTCATCAAATTAGACACGAGATTGCTAGTCTCAATGACATATCATTCGCAAACGAACGATTCGTCAAAACGAATCAATCAGATTGTTGAAATTGTTATCAAATATTTCGTTATCGAGTTTTCGAACATCGATTACATTTTAGTTTTTTGCAATTCAGACTCAGCTAAACAACACGTCTAACATCGTTACAAATTTATCATTCAACGAGATCATATACGAATTCAAGATCAGAAACGCGATATCAAATCTAATCGCATTCAACACAGCAAAAATACAAAATTTGTCAATTTAACGCATGAAATATCAGCGAGAAATTGTCGATGTCACGAACTTTGCGACTGTCAAAATCAAAATATATTATGATTCGCGTCATATTTCTATTCGACTAAAACAAGAAGAAAAGATTTATTTACAATTCAACAAAGATTACAAACTGTCTGACAGGTCAAATTCGAAACTATTTCAACAACGCTGCGAATCATTTCGAATTTTTGAACGCATCGAACGTCTCGCGTACAGATTGAAATTGTCATCAACATGACGAATTCATCTCGTTGTGTTTATTGCACAGTTCGAATCAATATTTGTCGAAACTGATTTTTACAATCGCTCGCGTTTTCATTATTTTGATTTCATTGAGATCGAAAACGATACGAATCAATACAAGTTTTATGAAATCGAGAAATTAATCGACAAACGTATCAAAAAATACAACAAAATTTTCGTAACTCAATATCTAGTCAGATGAACCGACTATGAGTCGAAATATGACGAATGACGATCTATTTCCGGATTACAGAATTCTCAGAATTTCATTGAAGCAATACGAGTTCAATCATTCGCAAAACTCTGATGATCGCAACGGCAGACGAAAAACGAGAAAAAATAGATTGATGCATGACATGATTACGCATGATGATAAAACATGAAATTGATGAAGACACTGATCTTTTTTTTTTTTTTGGTTGACAGATTGTTATGACATAAAATCAGATTGAATGATCTGAAATTAAATCGAATATTTTTGCAAAGCATTTGACAAGAATTTTGTCATCGTCTCATATTAAATGAGTGATGATCAAGCAACAACGACTCGCAGTTACTGTACATAAATTGACATTCTGCCGTTCATAGTTTCTAAATCAATCAATTCACACTTTACGCATAACATTTTTCGAGCACATTCGCGAACATGAAACTTTGAAACGCATTAATAAAATCAAATTAATATGCGAAACAACGAATAAATCAACAATTGCATGTTTGTTTCATTCGCAAAAATCATCAAATTCGACGAAAATTACATCAATTCAACGAATTTGCAAACAATGCAAACAAAATTGCAATTTCAATAACAAATTTCACGATTATATTCGAAAACTGTAAGGTGCCATGCAATGATATGGGTAAACAACAGGATTCTAGACTGCAGAACTAACTATGGGGGCCTGGCAGGACATATGTAGGTGGTTTGGTCATAGCGGGATCCGGGCCCGGATCCCGGTGTGATAAGATAAGAGTTCAAACACCTACCAGGGTCCAACACATAGTACGCTCGTCACATTACCCCCCGTTCCCTCCCAGCTTCGCCCCGAAGCGACTAACCATCTCTCCCACTCCTCTCATCGGCCGGCGGTTCGAGGGGTATCGTTGGCTAGGGCGTGGGTACTTGAACAGGCCATTGCGGAAGCTGGAATGACCGAAGCAGGTGCAACAAACGTGATCTGGGGTCCGAGATCGAAAGGACGGCGGAGACGTAGGCGGAGACGTAGGCCATGCGGATGAGGACCTTGATGAGGACCTTGACTGCAGCGAGGTGTAGGAGATGCCTGCCATTTTGTATGGCGAAAAGGCCGATTTCTCAGGAAAGCCTTTGCTGGAAACAGTGCGGGTAGGTTCCGCGGGCATGTACTGCTTCGAAGTCTTCGGTTTTGAGCTTTTCGAGCCCTGACTAATCGACGGCTTCTGATTGGTTGCAGGCATGAAGTAGGAGGTTATTCGTGACTGGTGCATAGAAGGGGAGCGTGGTTGACGTGATGGACGAGTGCCGAAACGCTGCGGAGAAGCAGAGCCTTTTCGGTGCGAATGTAGGTCAATTGGCCTAGGCTTCCCACGAAACATGCGGACCAGGTCATCGAAAGTGAGATAAGTTTTCTGGTGTTTTGATACAGATGTTCGAGGAGGTGAAGCCGGAGGTGTAAGTGAATTGGCTGGTGGTTTCTCCATCGATTTTGGTGTGATTTTATGTGTCGCAATCGGGAGATTCGAACTTGGTGAAACAGGTTCAGATATCGATGTAGGTGTTGCAGGGGGTAAGCGGAGGAGCAAGCGGGCAATTGGATGCAGCAATTTCGGCTCGCTTTGGTGTGAACCCTCGTGTGGCTAGCATTGATGCAATCTCCGCTTGCCTTGGTGTAATATTGAGTGTCGCAATAGGGAGATGCGAACCCTTTGGTGATACTGGTTCAGATATCGATGTAGGTGTTGCAGGGGGGTCGGTGGAGCAAGCGGAGCTGGCTTCTCCATGGATTTGAGTGTGATTTTCAGTGTAGGGACTCGGAGATTCGAGTCTTTTGGTGTAGTAGGTGGAGTAGGTGATGTAATCGATTTCGAAGTATGATGCTCGCGTATGTGCTCGTGAAGCTTGTTCCTGGAGTTGAAGCTTTGCTCGCATTGCTTGCAGACGGCCCTGGAGCAAGCGTTCTCTTGCTTGGTATGCTCCAGAAGTCGACTTAATGAGGAGAATTGGGCGGAGCATTCGACGCACGAGTGATACTGAGGCGGAGGATGTGAAGCATGCGTAGTAGATGTAGATGACTGATTTGGTGTTTTCGGTGCGGGTTCAAGCGAGGTAGTAGGAAATGCACATGCTAGCCCGCGGCCGAAGTCTTGTATGGTGGTGAAGGTCTGATCTTTGAACCATGCGAATGCAGGGCCTCGAAGGCATTTGGGTAACAGAGCGAGCACATCTGACTTCCGATATTGGTGTTGACTTTGCTGGCGCTCAAGGTGTTGCAGAAAGCCTGTTACGTGACTATACAACCCGAACTCCTGGATATCGCATATGAGTGTTGGATCGAATATACCGATATCACGGGGTGTTGGTATAGGTCTTGCAGCTTCGATAGCCTCTCTTTGAGCTCGTCGTTGACGTAGCTCTTGCAGCCGTTGCTTGACCTTCAGGATTTCGGCTTTCGCGACCTCGGGGTCCGCTCGCTTCTGGGCTTCTTGACGGGCCAATTCGGCTTTCTTCTGTTCTTCTTGCTCGGCTTGCTTCTGTTGTTCTTTTTCCTCTGCTCGTTGCCGAGCTGCCTGTTCAATATGCTCTCGCTTGTGTGCATATCCCTTGACCTGTTCCTTCATGATTGCTATGAGGCAGGGGTATGATCTGCTACAATGCTCTTGCAAGGGATTATTGGTGAGGCCTGTAGGAAGGTCGACGTGACAGACTGGACAATGCATCCTTCGTATCGCGAAAGCTGGAGAAGACGGCCGATTTGCTAGGTAAATAGGTAGGATTTCGAAAGGTTCTCCAATAGAAATGATGATGTAGGTATTGGGTATCTCGGGGCCGGTCTGATTCGAGGTGTTATTGAAGCTATCACCGAGACAGGGGACAAGTGCTGATTTGCTAGGTAAATAGGTATGATTCTGAAGGGTTCTCGAAGCAGATAGGTGGTTCGAGTGCTGAGTTATCGTGACGGTTCTGAGGTCTGGTTTGAGGTTTCGGAACCGGCTTTCAGGGGGTGTGAATGCTTATTTAATCTCGCGTATCACAAACGAGCGGTAGGTAGGTGTATAGGGCCGAAGATAGGTAATGGAGTGAGTGGAGGTTCGTTGATTTGGTGGTCTAGAACCTAGACCTGGTCGACGAGCTTCAATGCTCAATCCGTTGCCTTACTTTCGGCTATGGTGGAGCATGTACGAAGACATACCCCGGTTGGGTTTGATAGAGTCTAGAATAATGTAAGGTGCCATGCAATGATATGGGTAAACAACAGGATTCTAGACTGCAGAACTAACTATGGGGGCCTGGCAGGCCATATGTAGGTGGTTTGGTCATAGGCGGGATCCGGGCCCGGATCCCGGTGTGATAAGATAAGGGTTCAAACACCTACCAGGGTCCAACACATAGTACGCTCGTCACAAAAACATCATGTTCGAAAATTTGTCAAAAACTTGAATGTTCGAACATTTGCATCAGAATTCACATACAAAATCATTGAAAAATCAACAAACATTTATTCGTTTGTTTCGTTTGTTTCGCAAAAATCATTTATTTTTTTTGCAATATCACGAAATCAAATATTTTCGACGACAATAATTTCGCAATTTTTATCATCGAAATGTTCGAATTTTTCGATTGCGACATACAAAATTAATTCAAAATCGATGAAAAAAGTTCAATTGTCGTTTGTTCGTTCATTTTTTCATCAATTTCATCGCTGATTCAGTTCGAAAACATCAAAAATTTTACATTCAAAAATTTTATTTGATTGTGAATGATTTGAATCGCATGTTTGTCGAAAAACATAAATCATTTGATTTGCAACAACATCAAAATCGTTGTCGTTTTTCGCAAAATTTTGATTTTCGTCAATTCGATCGATCATGTTCAATTTTTTCGAAAAATATTATTTCATTATCGAAAATCTGTTCGAAATGTTCGATGAAAAATTCAAAAAAAAAATTTATTTTACAGTCAAAAGAATCAACTCGAAAATCAAATAAACGTATTTTTCGAAATATTTTTTCAAATCAAATGCGAATTATTTTTTATTTTAAATTTGCAATCAATCAAAAAACTTCAATTAATAAAATTTCGAAATATTTAAAATCGAAAATTTCGAAACAACACATGTTTGCGAAATCAATTCGCATTGTTTTCAACAAAAGTTTGTTTGAAAAATCGATCAAATTATCATACAAAATGTTCGATGTTTTCGACATCGATTCGAAAATTTCTTTTTTCATTTTCATATTTTTTCGTTTTTTTTCGATTTTTTTTTTGTTTTTGTAATCGTTTCGATTATGTCAATTGCAACAATAAATTGCATTAACGTTTATCGACAAGTCGTTTCGATCATTGATCGTGTCATTCAATAAAAATAAGAAATTTGTCGTTTCGAAACGAAACTGAAAAAAAACGAAAAATAAATTGTTCGAATATTCAGTCACAAAACATCAAAAGTTCGAATTTTCATTCTTTACATTGAAAATCACATTCAAAATCAAAAAGAAATCAGCAAACGTTTGTTCGTTTGTTTCGTCGATTTTTTTTGCAACATTTATATCGATATTTGAATCAATATTATCGAAATGTTCGCATTTTTCTATTGCGACATTCAATATCACATCAAAATCAATGAAAAAATTATCAATTTCATCTTTTCGAACATTCGTATCAAAATATCAGAAATTTTATCTCATTATTCATGATTTGATTCGCATGTTTCGTGAAAAGTCTAGAAAATTTGATTTACGTCAATATCAAAAAATTTTGCTTTTTCGCAAAATTTTGACGTTCGATCATTTGTCACATATCAATTTCGCATTATCGTTTATTTTCTGTTTGCAATCAATCAGAAAACATCGATTAGTCAAAATTTGAAAAGTTCGAATTCGAAAAGTTTTCAACAACACATGTTTTCGAAATATTGTTTATTAATGAATGACGAAATTATTTGTAAAATTCGTGCAAATTATTTGATTTTTAGAAAATTTATTACATGCACGTTTTGTTAAATTCAATGTACGAATTAACTTTCATATATGCGCGAATATCAATGCGTTAAACATCGAAACAATGATTTTATCGACACGACGAAATCGTTTTCTCGTAATGAAATCGATTTGATGTTTCAAAAATTCGATGTTTACATTAATGTTTTCATTACATTCAAAAGTTCGAATTTTCGATTCTTTACATTCTAAATTACGTATTAAACTTTGAAGAAACAAATTTTCGTTCAATCATTTACGTTATCGTTTGCATTTTTCGCGAATTAATTGCGAATCAATTTCTTTATCAATTGCAATGATTTCGATTTCATGTATTTCGCATAAATTTGCATTCGTCATCAAAACACAGATATTTTTATTCATATCGAAAATCTGATAAAAGCGAATCGTTATTTCGATCAGAAATTCAAAACGTTGAACAATTTTCTCATTTCGATCAATCTGTTTCAAGATTTTCGAATTTCAGATATTTTCAAATGATTTATCATATCATTTATTTGCAAATATCATGATTCATGTCTCGCAATCAAATTTCGAATAAAAATTCGAAAACGTTTTCTCATGTTTTTTCGTGTATTTGTATTAACTATTAATGAATTTCGCATGCATGTTCAAGAATTTGTCGAAAAAAAACGTCTTTTTTTCATACGAAATGACGCGATATTTCTGCACATTCAAGTTTTAATAATTTTTTCGTTACGAATCAAAAGTGAATTTTCAAAATCGCATCGTTTGCAAAAATCATCTTCGTCGTTTTCGTCGATTACATTTCAAATTTCTGTACGTTTTCATGATTGTCGCAATTATTATGAATTGTACACGTCTAGAAACAAGTCATCAAGATCGCGTACTCTGTCGATCGATAAAAAGAAAAAAGCGATGAATTAATCGTTTCGAAACGAAATTGAAAAAAAACGAAAAATAATGTGACGAACGTCGCATCGATTTCAACATTTGAAATCAACATTTGATCAATCATTAAAGTTAACACTTTTATTTTATCACATCGAATGACAAAATCGAATTTCGTTTATGATCAAATCTTTTACATATGTTTTGTCAGATTCTTTGTATTTGTTTTTTCATTTCGATATTCTCGTGTAATTATGTAATAATATTATATTTTTGCATAGCATTTCACACGTCGTATTGATTTTGAACGACGAAATGAAAAAATTCACAAAAAAATTGAATTATACATCGTTGCAAAGATTTCGAATTCGAACGAATAACGTCAAACGAAAATGATATTTCAATGCAAAATTTCGAATTCGAACGAATGACGTCAAATGAGTTGATCAATACATCAAACAAATTTTGCACGAAATCAAAAAACGAACAAAATCAATTTGTATGTAAATTTGTTAAATATTTCGAGAATTATCGTCTGTCGCAACTGTTTTCGCAATAAAACTTTCGAAAATTTTCAAAACATTTACGTATTATACGTATTATCGATGCACTACTGATGCACCATCAAATTTCGTAATATAATATAGTATTGAGCTTCTGTGAAATAGTACATCTCAAAAATCGGTAGTATAGTATAGTATGAGGCCTGTGGTGCACTACTCGCACCATTGGGCGCCTTGCCATAGACTATTGTCGACCGACTTGGGACGAGTCGGAAGCTGCGCCTTGGAGCTAGCTGCCTGTTTCGAGGACCGCAACCAAGTCATGGAATACACTGATTTACTGTACTGTTGGTGTCGATCTATCCCATGGCCGGGTAGGTGGTTATAAATTTCATATTTTTGCCCTACCGACCTGCGATTACCCGACTCGTTACGGAATCAGAAGATTATGTCTCTTTCATGTTGTACTATTCATATGCTTTGTGTCAAGAACGGGTACACGTTTTCTCAAAATGGGTACCATCAGTGACGAAGACAGCATCACAGCAGACCATGGGATATCCCAGCTCGGCCTACCAGCTGTTCATCCCTGGTTCTGCCTGTGTTCGCGGAAACTGGAAGCATCCATGAGAATCAAGTGGGCACTCGGTATTGATCGGAACTTGTTGAGTAAGTTAAATATCAGAAATGATATCAGAGTGATGTTGCTCCATCGAGAGTGTCACAGCCTTGTTGGCGGTTGGCCCTGATGCTCGACTGGGGTGGCTCGAGAGTGACTCGAGCCTCTTTATCGATAAGATATCGATATCGATAAGCTAGTCGGCGTCGGGCCTACTCCCCCTCCGTGGACCCCTTGCATGGAATCAAGCTCCCGAGATGGATCTCTGACATGTGATTGGCTTTGAATCTCTGTCGCATCGCCAATTGATTCGCCCAGCCACCTCGACGATGAACTGTGCTCAAGCTTGCCCCTCGATCCCTCAACCTCCATTCAAGTCCACTTGCTTGCTGTGACCTTCACTATCCCTACACTCGCTTCACTACTTGTGCTTGACTCATCTTGCGCTGCGACGAGGAAGGTTGCTTGCCTCAGGTGTTTCAAGGTCTGCTAGGTTGGTCCCTCTCTCATACAACTATGACTGATGATATACTTTACAGCGCACAGGATTCGCATATTTGTACCAAGCAATTGACCTTTTCTGATCCACCATTATCGATATGATTGTGAGATGCTCCCAAATCGCATCAATTCGTTGAACAACATGTACGAATCGCATCCATCATTATCCGCATCTTTGGAAGACTTCGAGAACAACGAGAATCGCTCCCCCCTTTTTGGCCTCCCTTCTCAGCACTCCGGCTTCAAATCGGAAGATTCAGACGCAGATGCCGAGTCAGTATCAGAGGAGCCTTGGTCACCGCCAGCATGGAGGAATAGTGCCACTGGAGGGTGGTATCGGCATCAGCCGTATCCAGGGAGTGATCCCACAAAGCTCTCACAAAGCCCTTCACGGTCACGGCAGACGAGTCCGCAACATGAGGATATTCGAGGAGCTGAAGATGATACATTGATACCAGCGAACATACCGTTACCACAGGGTTCCAGATCGCCAACAAAAGAGCGCTCCCCTAGCCCTCAACCTTTCGCTGGTGGAGGTCAAGATTTTGGCCAGCAATTCGAGCAGGCCGAGGAGCCAGCACCGTCTCCACCTGAAAATGGAAATAATTGTATAGCGCATATCATTGTATAGGTACTGGGGCAACAAACTGACAATTTCAAAGATATCCGGTTCGCAGTTCGCGCCGAAGTCCAACACCGCACCGAACCCATAGAAGCCTTCCTCACCTACGTCCGCACCTATACCACCAACGCTTCCAAGTCATGGACCTCACTCTCTACAACCATCGCCATCCTCCTCCTCGCAATCTTCACCCTCCGCCTGCTAACCCACACGCCCTCCCTCCCGCCAGTGCCCGATCTTGTCAAAGTCGCCGGACTCGCCCGCTCCTTCGAGCCTTTAATCCACTACTCCGAAAACGGCATCCGTCAAATCGGCGACCTGCAAGAAACAGGCGTCGCAGTCTGGGATCTCGGCGAGAGCGTGCGCTCTGCAAACATGACCTCCGCGCCGCTCATCGTCAACGAACTCGACGCCCTCTCCGAGTCGCTAAAAACGCTAGGCATTGAACTAACGAAATTCTTCGCAAACGTAGACGGCGACATCGACGGCATCCTCATCGTCATGGAATGGGCGCAGCGCGAACTCTCCGCCCTCTCCACCCTCCCCCTCGGCGGCCTCAGCAGCGCATTCACAAACATCCACTCCCTCCTCTCGACCCTCGGCGTCCTCGAATCGCGCTCCACCCACCGTCCAACCACGTTAGGAAAAGCATTCACCGCCCTCTTCGGCGCAACGCACTCGCAGCGCACGCACCAAACCCTGCAACGCACCTTCACCGAATTCCTCTCCGTGCTCGAAGACTCCATCAACAGCGAACTGACCTACAGCACGACCCTCTTCTCCCTCTTCGAGCGCATCGACCGCCAATTCCTCAATCTCCAACGCACCACCATCCGCGAAAGCACGACGCAGGAAACGCTCCAGAGTGAATTCCTCTCCAGCCTCTGGACGCGCATCGTCGGCCCCAATGCCGCCACGTTGCGCAAGTACGAGAAGAATAAGAGCTTGTTGGCGTCTGTGCGTGCCAAGACGACGCAGAATAAGAGTTTGTTGGTCGAGCATAATGGGAAGTTGCATGCGCTGAAAAGTAATCTTGAGAATCTGAGGAGGAAGTTGGTGAGTCCGCTGGTTAGGGGCGCGGGGGGGATGGGCCAGGGGGGCAGTACGGTCGGTGTGGAAGAGCAGATTCGCGGCTTGGAGGGGACGTATGACTATTTGAGGAAGGTGAGGGAGGTGCAGAAGGGGAGGGTGTTGGAGGTGCTTTATGGAGCTGGGGGTGGGAGTGGGCGGAGGGGTTTGGGGAGGGAGGGGGTGGTGGGTATTGAGGGGAGTTGATCGCGAGGTTGATCGCAAAGGATCAGAGGTGGCTTTCGAGCCCTGGTGAAGGATGCATGGGAGGTGACTAGCAGACTTATTGCTTGATCTATGTCGTTCGATCTACAATGTTTCGATCTCTGTACGGAGACTGACACCATTAGTTCTGTCACTGGCCCTAACCCTATGGGGGCAGAAAATGGGAGTAATATCCGCTGTTTCGGCCGCAGGGTGCAACGCATTTTCATCTATCAATTGTGTCACGAATTCAGACCAAATCGTTCAATTTCGATGTGATATCTGTAAAATAAAATGACTATTATTATTCGATTAAGTTTAATCGCATTTTGATGTTGAATCTGATCGTTGTTCTGATGAAATTGCGTCATTGTCGCAATATTTTTACATGCGAAGTTTGCGAAATATTAAATTTCAAATTCATTCATTTGTTTTTATATTTCGATTTAACGTTTGCTTTTCGTTTTGTATAGATCAATTTTTTTTTCTTCGAAATTGTAAAAACGTACATGATTTTTGTTTGACATCTCAACAATTTTATCGTGTTCGTTGATCATAATCATCTCTGTTGTTTTCTTTTTGTATTCATTTTTTTTCGTAATTCAATAATTTTTTGAATATGACGTGACATTCGCTCGATTCAATGTTGTATACGTGTTTGAATGAGTTTTTGTATCATAAACGTCTGAATGTCGTCGTCATGTTTTTTTTCGTTTTCGAAATGTTTGAATCAATTAACGAATTGAAATTTGCTGTACGATAATTTGAAAATAAACTCATCTTTTTCGTTGATTTTGCGTTTCATTTATTATCAACAAAATTTTATCATGTTCAAATCGAGCGAATTGTCGTATCAAAAAAATTTCAAAACGTTGACGTTTCGATGAAAATTTTGTGCAAAATCAACAAAACGTCGTGAAAAAATGAAAAATAATTCATTGATTTTGCATTTTCGAAACATGTGAAAAAACATCGTTTTTCATGACGAGAATGTGAAATTTATTTTTTTGACATTTCAAAGCGAACGACATCAACAAGAAAAAAAGAATTTGCTTTTGATAACGAAATCAACTGAATCAATATCGTTTCTGATTTTTCGTTTTATCTTGTCGTGTGTCTTGTTTCATTTTCATTCAGATTTCATTTTTTTCACATTTTGTAAAGCAAATTTTCGAATCGCATTATTGAATTTTCATTCGACTTTCATGATTGATTTCAATCGTTTGTTCATGACATTAATGATTCGCTTGATCAATTTTCGTTTTTTCACAATTTCGTTTTTGAAGATGTGACAAGAATTTTTTTTGTCATAAAAGAAACAATTTCAAAACATAAATTTCGAAAAATCTGTTTTCGAAAATCAATACATCGAAAACGATCAAATTTAAAAAAAATTTATTTTTTCAACGAAATCGCACACATGTTTTAAAATATTTCTCATTCGTTTTACGTCAAATTCGTACTTTTTCTCGACGACTTGTCATTACGTCAATAAAGCTCTTCGCATGATAAAAAAAATTTACATATGATTACGTTGATTTCATCGATTCATATAACATTTTTTCAATTTTCAATAATTCAGTTTTCGTGCTTTTTAGCGAATTCGTAACGATTTTGTCTCATCTTGTTCGTAAAATCTGATTTTCGTGTAAGTTTGACGCAATGAAAACCGTTTTTTTTGAAAATGCGACGTATGATGAAAATCGAAACATCGTGTTCGTATTTCAAAACTTCAACAGACATTTCGCGATCGTTGCGATTCTTTTGCATTGAATTTGTTAACAAAATTATCATACACAATCAAAAAGATGTAATTTACTTGAAATCAAAATCGCTTTTTCTTTCGCAAAATCACAAATAATTGATCGATTTGAACGAGTCGCATTTTGTACGTATTCGATTTTCAAAACTGAAAAGCTTTCTGAATCGAAATTTCGATTTTTCGCTTTTTGCAAAAACGTCTAACAGTACGAAAATGCTTGATATCGATTGTTGTACAAACGTTCATTGCAAATATTTCATACGTGTAAAAAACAAAAGTTTGAAAACGTTGAACATCGATGTACATGACGTTTTGCGAACGTTGTTTAATAAATTTTTGATCTGATGAAACGTGTAAAAAACGCAATGACGAGAAATTTTCACTTTCTCGTCATTAATCACGTGTTTTCACGCGTTTTCGTTTTTTCTGTTTTGTTAACAGTTTTGATAGTTCGCGTATTTACAGAAGAAACGACAATGATCGCAACAATAATAACAATTGCAATTGAAACGATTGCAGCGAATTCGAAAAGTTGTCGAAATTCGTCGTTTTCGAATCAAATGCTCGAATTCAGTTCATCGATTTCGAAACAAAAAAAAAGCAAATGAAAAAATTCTGACTCTAAATGAACGTCTATGTATCACAACAGAAACAGAAAAAGTCGTTAATTGAGTCACAACAAAAGCAAAAACAAAAGCAAAAATGAAAAATTCGTCAAAAAAACGATTTCTCATTAAAAAATGACGATTTTTCGAAATTTGATGATTCAATCATTACAAAAATTTTTCTAAAAGCATCAACACGAAATCGACGTGACGTCACAACAGAAAATTCACGCGAAAAATCGACAAAAATCGTGTTGAGATCGAAACAGAAAATCGTATTGAAATCGAAACAAATCGTACTGAAATCGAAATCGAAAATCGTATTGAAATCGAAACAAAAAATTGTATTGAAATCGTGATATCGATCGAAAAAAATGAATTCGAAACATTTGCACGATTTCGAGATTTAGTAATCATAATAAAAAGAACATTTTTTTTGAACGATCGTATATTGACTGATTTTCGAATGAATTTTCAAATTACAAATGAGAATATTGCAGTGATAAATAAAAATTCTACTCAAAAACAACACGAAAAAATCACGATATTTATGAAATTTCATTCATTTTCTTGTTTGACTTGAACATATTCTCGATGCTTTTTCGATCATTGAGAATTTCGAAAAAAAATTTGAATTTTCGTCAAATCGACGATTTCACATTCAAATTTCAAAAAACAAACGAGATTTTTCACGCATTGATATTCAATATTGAAAGCTTCACATTTTCTCGTTGATGATGCTGTCATTGAAACTTGAGATATTTCGAGTTTAAAAGTCGATATCACACCGAATAAGCGAGAAATAAATGAGATTTTTCGAATTTTAAAAATTGCACAATTATTCAACAGATGAAACAAACAAGATGAAATCATTGCAATTCGAAAAATCGATTGTTTTTCGATTTTTACATTTGTTTTCACATCAAAATCGCAAAAGATATGCTCGATTTTTCACGAAAGTGCTCGATTTCTGCATTGTAAATTTAACACTTCATATCGTTGTTCAATGTGATTTGAAATGAAATCATTTCTCATTCAAATTGAGAAAATTCTACATACAAAAAAGGATAAACTTTTCGAGAATCTTCAGAACGTGCACGTTTTTTATTGAGAATCACATCATATCAGATGACTTTCAGGCTCTGATCACCTGATTCTCAGCCCTAATGGTGGGGTGTATGGAAAACCCTAACATAGGGTTAGGGCCAGTGACAGAACTAATGGTGTCAGTCTCCGTACGCATGCATGCACGCTGTTGGATGAAGGTCTGGTTATCATTATGAAAAAGGCTGTTTCTGGAGAGTAGGGAGGCGTTGTGGCTATCCTAGTGTCTATCTCTATTTGCGATGCGAAGGAAGAGGAAGTGGAAAAGCGAAGAGTAAAGGTATTCATACTTTTTTATGTAGAAAATTTAGATTGTCTTCTCGCTTTAAGGAAATTGTAGTGGAAAGAGGAGCGCAGTTGCTTGTTTATTCCTGACGATTTTTAGAAGAAAGCCCCACTCTGCGCACGAGGGGAGCATACAGACGCCACCTCATATGTGCCGCTGCTTGTAAGAATTGCCTTCAGGATTCAATGACGAGGATACGATACGCGAGGCTCGAGATATGGCATCCCAATATTGAATGATCACCTTCTCTCGGCATACCCCTTCTTCCTCTACCCAGCCCTCTCCTTATGAACATATCACCCTCCTGGCAGGAATCCAAGAAATTTCCATCCCGCTCCATCACCAGGCCATACATCGCCAGCATGCTGTCTCTGGACGTGTTACTACCTTACCCTATCCTGAGCCGATTTCTGTTAAGGCGACTGGCAATAGAGATCCAGGATCTGATTCTGACGTGGATATGAAAATGTGAGGAGCTTGGGGCCTTCACTCATTGTACGATGTACTTTGCCTGGGACAAGGCTTCGCTACTAAAGTGTTCTGAGGTGATGACTCGCTAGATCGGCGAGCTCAACACACTTTCGGTTGGCTTTGACTGCTGTGGTGCGAGATATTGAGGGTGGTAAGACGTGGGTGGATTGTCGAAATGTGTGGAAGCGGGAGGTGCTGATATAGATGTGGTCATAGGATATGGATCATCCATTGGCGGATTTGAAGCTCTGTGGACGGATTAGTGTCAATTATTCATTGACTGACCACACCAAACGTGCGCAGCATTTTATTTTGGTGGAAAACATACAGTGTATAGATTAGACTTACATATTGGAATGAACATATGTTATTCTTGAGCTGCGTAACTGGCGGTCAAAAGCTGGATCACAAGCCTAAAACAGCATTGCCTGGTCCTTAAAAGTCAGACCTGTCAAGATAACGGGCCCTCAAATCTTGGTCAGGAGGCCCAACACACCGCAATAACTTTGAGGGCGTCACATAGTTCTCGGATTCCAGCAGTAAGATTGAGGCGATGGAAAGGTCTAGAGGTCTAGACTTGTTCTCAAATCGACCCATCTACCACCCCTCAAGGGATCTAACTTATGAAGTTCTGCGATCCATGCTGACATCTTCGCTCTTTCGGGTGGCCAATCATTACTCAATTCCTTGTATATTGCACACAGCTGTAGTAAGAATTGGTAGATCCATTTACAGTCTTCAGCACCGTCCAGCATTTCACTAAGGTTCTCGAGTTCTTTCGAGACGTATTCAAGCCTCTGCTCATTAGACATGGTAGGAGCCATGCTTCTCGAAGCATAGACAGGGTCAAAGGTGCACAGCAGATTCTGGTAGTAAAACCATAGGGATTGGTCATTTGGGTCGGTGTAAAGGCCTCGTTGGATCATTTCAAGTTCTGGTATCAGGATCAGTGGAGATACCTCCGATTTACGCAAATTTAGTACGCACCTTGATCCAGCATCTTCAGTCTAGCCTTGTCGTCGGCTTTTCGCTCGTCCAGCAGACGAGGAATGAGCTTGCTTCGATAATGCCAAGCTGAGAAGTTTGACAGATTCGCTCGAATCATCTTAGTTGTATACTCGAACTCCGCCTCAGCCACGCTTTCACTTCGATCTTGAGAGTCACTGTTGTCACTTTCTAATGATTTGGTGATCATTCGTCGATAGCCCCAACCATGGAAGTTGCGGCTGTCAAGATTGAGCATTTTACTATCAAGAACCAGCTCTTGGCTCCAAAGCCTATGAGAGGCCGAGTACGGTAACAAACGCGTTGCTTCATTTAGAAGCCAGGATCTGTAGTTCCATATCCAGTAGCATTTAGGGTACTGACGGAGCAGAGGAAGTAGAAATGTGAGATCGCTGGAAATGAGATCCTCAACCCGCTGATTATCTTGTAAAGTAATGCTCACAGTCTCATCTTCATGCCTCTCGCTTGAAGCAGACTGAAAGAGATGCCTTAGAATTAGACGTCGATGGTTCCATATGGTGTAATATTCCGGATTGATCTGTAAGAGCTTGGATGTTTCTTGCAGGACGTCATGGGAGAAATCGCCTTTTCTGACCTACTTAACATGAGAGACTGACCAGGTTGGCGAGGTAGTACAGCTTTACATATCTATTGACACGATTTACTAGATTATTATACTCTTCTATCTTCCGTATCTCCTTCTTGCGTGCTTGCTCAGATACAGGCTTCAGCCCGCTCGTACGCGGCACTCCGTGCTTTTTCAAAAATCAGCATCGAAACGTCGACAGTAGAGGGTCACTCACGCTCATGCTGTGAAATCAGAAGAGGATAATGATTGAGTCCTGTCCAGCTCGATAGAGGCAGCAGGGCAATACATCCTCACGATCCTCTACGCCGAACATGGATTAGAGGACATGCCGGCTCGGGCCGCACTTTTCTAGGAAGGTGCAACCGAGTTATCAACGACGATTTCGACTCCACCTCGTCCGGATTCCAGAATTTCTATGATTAGATCAAGATGGCGACCACCATTCCGCGGTTCCTCCTCCCTCGAGCAAACGTACCACTACAAGGTGTTTACACCTCATCCTCTTCGTCTGCTCAATCAGTGACACGGCGCGCCTCTCTCATCTGTCGATATGCCTCCACTGCTCCTTCCAAACCCATTGTCCTAGAGAAGCCTGAAAGATTCAATCCACCCTCCCATCCTGCACGACTCAACAGAAAACCTCCAAGACAGTACTCGGGGCCTAGATTGTCTGAGACGCAGAAGGAGGAACAAAAGACAAAGCAATACCCCAATTCCTTCCCACCAGAAGGCACATGGAGATATTGGTTCCTCACGAATAGACAGATTCACATCTACATCGTGCTGGTAAGACTTATGCTTTCATTTTTTGATTCAATGGACTTCGAAGTTGCCGGGCGGTTGCAATGGATACCTTCATGAGAGAGTATGGTGATTGACTTTCACATAGGGTTTCCTCTCGTTCCTAGCAGCAACGGCATGGAAACAATCCTTCTACCACACATGTAAATTCACTCATTTACTTCCTCCTGGGAGCTACTTCTGGTCGCATCCCATCGACTTCATCTCCCAATGGAGTATGGTCTACAAAATGCACGTTGAGCAGAGGAGCCAGGTAGTGGCAGAGATGAGGCAAAAGCGACTCGATGACATCGAGAAGAGGAACGCGTATCGAAAGGCGCATGGCATCAAGGATCCACAGGGCGTATGGGGCTTTGGACGGAGGCTGGAGTACTATGATAGTAAAGAGGATGTGGAGAAGGCAGTCGGGGAGGTGGCACGGGCTGAGGATGCCAGTCCTGTGACTGCAGAACCAGCAGCTGTGGGAAAAGGAGAGTATCTTGATTTTGAAGGGAAGCGGAAGCCGTTGAAGAAGTGGTTTGGGATTTGGTAGAAACCGACGGATCAATATAGAAACCTCTCAGGACGGTTCTTTTTATTGCAATTGACTCGAATGAAACCAAAGTAACACAATAGTAACCCATCTTAAAATTCTCTTCCCTTGAGCTTCCCCAAAGTCACCTCATCACTTCCCGAACCCCAACCGACCCCCCCAACCAATTTTCTCCCTCTTCCAGATCCCGCCCAAAACCCACTCCCGCCTCAAACGATGCGCCCCAACTAAACCCCCATCTCATCTGCACCCCACCAACACCTCCCACCCACCTCCCAATGGCGCCCACCCTCCCCCCGACCCTCTCCCCCGCCGAGCTCGCCTACCTACACACCTCCCTCTCCCTCACCCCCCCAATCCGCCCCGACGCCCGCAGCGCAACCACATTCCGCCCTCTCGTGGCCGAAACCTCCCTCCTGCCCGCCTGCAACGGTTCCGCGCGGCTCTGTTTCGCAGATGGCACCGAAGCGCTGGTGGGGGTTAAGGCGGAGGTGGAGAAGACGGATATGGGAGGTATGGAAGGGTGAGGGGGCAGTGGGAGATGAGAAATGGGTCGAGGTCACGGTTGAGATACCCGGCCAGCGGGACGATGATGCAATGGTGGTGTTCCTGGGGGCTATGATCCGTGAGGCGCTGGTGGGGGATGGGATGCTGGTGCGACGGCTACGGTTGGGGGGGAGGTGGCATTGGAAATTATTTATTGACGTTTGTTTCCCCTCCCCTCCCTCCCTTCCATCTAGCTATCTTGCAAGGCTGATATCACATACCTACAGATCCTCCTCATCTCCCCCCTCCCCTCCTCCCCCCTCCCCCTCCTCTCCCTAACCACGCACCTCGCCCTCCTCTCCACCTCCCTCCCCGCATCCATAAGTGCAGAGGACGAAGATCCGCTCTTCAACGACGATTGGGACGCTGCGGTCCCTCTATACCCCCCCTCTACCACAACCCATCAGCAATCGAAACCACCCATAACGCTCCTCATAATCTCCGTAGGCGTCAACATCTTCTTCGACCCCTCCGCCCCCGAGCTCGCAGTCGCAGACGCCGTGCTGGCGATCAGTGTCACGCGGACGGAGGGGGGGATAAAAGTGCTAGCGATACGGACGGTTGATAGTCCGGCTAGGTTGGCGAGTGCGGCTGGAGGGGCGATGGAAGGGAAGGGGAAGGGGGATCAGGGGGTGTGGAGGCCGCCGAGGGGTGGGATGAAGAGGGATGTTGTTAGGAAGATGATTAGGCTTGTTACTGAGCGGGGGGGCGTGGCTGATGAGGTTTTGGATGGGCTGGAGGGGTTGGTGATGGGTTGAAAGGTGGTGAGGATGGTGGTGAGGGTGGGAATCGAGCGGTAGTGGAGAGGCATGTCGGGATGAGGGGTGTGTTGTCATCGAGGAGTGGTTGACTTCAACCAACTTCAATACGAACGCTGGTCAAATCACAGGGCACGAAGCGTCGTTGGGCGTAGAAACCTCTTCTGTGATCAAAACCGCTCCATCGGTTGAACAGTGGAGTTTCATCAGTAGCGATTCGCTCTCAGGTTCAGGACACGATTGATCGATATTACATACTATACTCGAAAGTAAATCTTTCTTCATAGAAGCAGGTATCAGGCAGTAGGAGATACAGTCCGCACAACATCTTCAGAGCCAAGGATGAGTGATCGCCATTTAAATAAACTAAAACATGAGTTCAGAGCCCACACAATTATACTTACACTCAGAAAGTCCATACACCATTAACCAACTCCAGTCTCCAGTAAAGGTGACAAGAACGAGGTTCCAAAAGCTCGCACATCATTAATCAGCTCTAGTCTCCCGTAAAGGTAACAAGAACGAGGTTCCATAAGCAGGCCCTTCAACATCCTGCCTGGCGTCCCAGAAAATATCACCTTCGGTACTGACCAAGGTCTCAGGATACAGGCTGTGGATGACGTGGTAGTAGATCGCAGCCATGGCCGGGCAATCGCGAATGCGCTCCTCATACCTCAGATAACCTTGCTGGCCGTACCACCATTCCACACTCCGAAACCATAGCGGCACGGGAATCGCTGTCCAGGGCTCAGCGCCGTTCCGGAGTAAGACGGTGATGCTTTCAGCAAAGTTCTGTAGGGTGATGTTGTTCGAGGACTGGTATGGTTCGTTGGAAAGAGTGGATTCGCTCCGCAGCCAAGGCTTTTCGATATCCAGTCTTGAGACCTTGAATTTTGCTGCAACTGTTGGAGGGGTAGAGATATCGTTCTCGGGGTGCTGTAGAAGGCGTAAACATGGATCAGCTTGACTGACTCCTATGCTATGCAACCTTGGGGTTTGGCCTGCAGCGTTTTTGCGGCGCCTAGTAGTAGTAATTGACGCGGCCTGATCCGAGTCGATGCTGGGTTCGTAGATTGAACACGATGGCGCAAGATCAAGTCGGCTTAAAGAGGCCGACGGGTTTGAAGTTGGATAAGTGTTCCGAAAGCTTTGATCATTGGTATGTCCACGAACAAGATGTGTATAGCCCCGTATCGCAAGGGAGAGGACGGAAGCTTCCATATGGTTAACTTGTCCAAAATCAGAGAAACCTACGCAGACCAGGATCTTGAGTAGTGAATTGATGTTCTCCTGCCCAATGGCTGTGTAGACACCTCGCACAAACAGACCATGTGCTACTGTATTGCCATATATGTCGCGGTGATCTAAGAAAGCTCCTTCACGGATCAAGAGACGGGCAATGTCACCCTGCCCCAGATACATCGCAGCCTGCAAAGGGCTCCTTTAGCCAGAGATTGAGTTAGACCTCATTCAGGAAGTTTGTTTTCGGATCGTGCGTCTTGCAATAACTTACCTGCAACACTTTCCCAATGTCAGATTGACATTAGCGCCGACGCTGAGCAAATACCTAACCAATGAATAACTGCCTGAGGTTATTGCAACCTAAATCATTTTGATTAGCTCCTTATCCAGACCTATCCTTATATCAATACGTACTGAAAGTAGAGTATAGTCACCGCCAGGCCCGCCATGACGACGCATCCAAGGATCATTAAGGTCCTCCAGTACGAAGCGATCATTGGGGCCCGCTTGTCTGGCCTGCAACAATTGCCTAGCAGTCGCCTCGTCACCGCTTTCACACGCTTTTACTATCAGAGCATCCCGTGGTACGTATGCACTCAGGCCAATGAAGCCAGAATCTACTGAAAGACTGGACCATATCGAATTGTAATATCTTATTCGTAGATTGAAACCTATGGCGCAGTGACTCCAAAACCATGGTATCTTCGCTATGAGAGAGAGTACACAGGTCGATGAAGTCTCATTAGATAAGAACGAGACAAATCCCATGAACATGAATACGGCCTAGAAAAATGCACTGTTAGCCACATCGTCAGACACAAGAGCAGACTAGGCCAAAGGTCTTCGGTGCCTCCCATCCGGCGTACTCATCTGCTTCTATGGATTCGAGAAGGTCACCTACCCTAGCAGAGGAGTCCCACCGGTAGATTGTTCGATACCGCACTTGGGGAGCCACATCCGCGCGGTTGTTTCTGCGTATCAACGCATCCATAGCATTTTCTTGGTGGATTCTATCAGAGATTGTTGACCGCCGATGTTGGTGAGTCCGAGGATCTATTCTGGCTTCACGCACCAATCCAGTAGTCGCCTCAACTTGATGTTGCAATCGATGCTGGGCTGACGAGATATCAGAAAGGATTGCGAACGAAGACTTCGAGATTTGCAGGTCTAAGAGCTGTAACGAGACGATTAGGGAGCTTTTTGCTTGCTCCAATTTAATTTGGGCCTTTTTGATCGAATGTTGGTGCATCACCGCGAACTTTAGACGATCTACGACCTTTGATTGGTCTCCAGCTACTATTAGGGCGGATTTGAGGTCGTCTAATGCGGCGCAGGTATCCTGTACAGTGGATTCGACAAAGTCTTGGGTATGAAGTGGCAGTTGCTCTGTTCACATACATATCAGCGGTGTCTGAGGAAGTGCATTAGAGGCTGTGAAATTAATCAAAGTCCACATTCCTAGTATTAGCTTGCTTACCTAGCCCGTTCCCCGTCCGAAGTTGTTCGCGGACTGAAGTAGCTTCGGCCAAGAGTTTCTCGAGCACAGAATTTCTTTTTGCTGAAACTCTAAATTCTCGCTGAGATTGTTTGTAAGAGATCCACATCTTCCTAGTCTCTTTAGTAACAAGTGATGCCCCCTCCACCAGTTGCACAAGCGTTGCAGTAATTGCTAGAGCTTCCATAAGGTAGGATCTGCGAACAGAGAGGATAAAAGATAGCAAAGAAAAGAAATCGAGTACTATTTCTGGTGATTTGAAGAAGGTGACGTGGAAAAGGATGCCGCCGACCTTGCAAGGTGTGCCGTACTGTCGTGCCTCGTTTCAAGCAAAAAAAGTTAAAAATCTGTACTACCTAGCCAGGTTTCGATGATCGACTGCTTAGTCAACTTAACATTGGTGGCCAGTTTATGAGGTATCTCATGGTCTGGTAGTAGGTGGTGCTAATTTTCATGATACACGGACAGATCTGCGATTGCCCGACTGGGGACGAAATCAGACGATAGTGTCATCTTCATGTCGGCTTGATCTTTTTGTGCCAAAGAAGGGTACGCATTTTGTCACAATGGATAGGTCAGTGCCGATGCACCCGGGGAAGACAGCACCACACCAGATCATGGGATAGCAATGGGAGGAATCGTGTTCGACCGGCCACCCTGTTAGCCTGGGCATCAGTGATGAGGCTCCGGCTCGGTCTCCCAAACAGCGCATGCTGCTTCTTCACTTCTTGATCTCGAATGTAAGCTTCCGCCGCATGAAATTGCTTTCTTTCCCTCCTCTGTTAGCTTTCTATCATTGAGATATGATCACCCTCACCCAACGGGTATTTTTCTCTCTCCGGTGCTATATTTCAGTGTGGGGCTGACTGCGCACATGGTTCTCATTTGTGTGGCACTGTCAGCCTTTGTATCCAACATATGCCCGAAGATGATATTTAGCATCGATCCTGTACTTCTTCACCCCGAGGAATACTGGAAGACGCTGTAAGTGATGACGAGTAATAAAAGATAAGGAGATCAAATCGAAAGGGCTAAGTTGGTACGGGCCCAATCTTTCTACGCAGCCCTCAATATTGAAGGAGAGGAACGGAAAAGATGGCATTGACAGTAGCGAAAGAACGGTAAATACCAACCTCAGACTACAGTGACATGCGATGCTCTAGAGAAGAGCAGTCCAGGAGACCATTCGATTCGGATAGGATTTATCGTCCACAATGACTTCATTCCAGGCTGGAGATTTGTTGGGCTATGAATAGCCCAGATATCATCGATGGGCACGGAGTCGTCGACGAGCGATACTCCAATGCTACCAAACAACGGGTCGTCGCTTCCTCCGTCTCTACTTGGCAGCATTGGCAAAACTTGGCCATCCAAGATGCCGCAAACGATCTTCAGGACGACGGGTATCGCGTGTACGATGAAACACTCGTAAATAGAAAATCGCCGGCATGGACCACGTTGTAGAAGCACATCTACAAGAAGCAGACGTACGCCTTCGAGGGTCAGTGCTTCGGACGCAGGTTCAGATCGACATACTCGTGAGCAAGAACAGACCTTTGTAGAGAAGGATGCTGCTGAAGTTTTCTATGGGCACATTGGTGTAAGTGAGACATCGAAGCTGATTGGACAATCAGCCCCACTCGACGCGCGCTAACCTTATTTTCTTCCTTGCAGAAGTTCAACCTCATCCCATCTTTGCTCCTTAATTCACGCTTCCTCCACCGTTGGACATATCTGCTAAGAATTGTCCCTCTACGCATTTTAGCCATATTTCAGACCTTCAACCATCATCTTCAGCATCCTAACGACTCTCTTTTTCATCGCTCTGTGCCGAGATGGCCTTTCAGAACCCGAGGAGGAACAACCGCCCGCAATCCAAGAGCAGGAACCTATCTCCTCCCCATCCTTCCAAATCGAAGATCTAGACGACTGGCAGCGACGTCCTGGGCGTTTATCACCTACCTATTCACGACAACCAGAAGCCGCAGACTACTTCTCCGACGCCAACACCGGTCCGGATCCAGATGCCCGGATCGGGATTGCTTGTATGCCATGGGGCGAAAGTGTCCATCCCCTCTACGACGACGCAATTGCAACTCTGGAAAAATACGCGCAAAGGCACGGCTACGAGACCTTTCTCTTGAAGCAAGGGATCACGAGCAATTGTAACGGCTTGCCCGTAGATTGCAATGCCGTGGATCGGAAGAACCTTGGTGGAGCTTGGAACAAGATGCTTTACTTAATTCAAATCATCACTCAGGAGCTGATCAAACCGGAAGACGAGCGCCTGGAATGGATCATGTACGTCCATCATCATCTCATATCCCCATCCTGCCACCTCCTCCATTCAAACCTAACTGACCCGGCACTAGGTGGCAAGAAGCCGACGCAACCCTGATCCTCAACCCCCTTATCCCCCTCCACATCTTCCTCCCCCCACCCCTCCACCCCTCCTCCGACTCAACCTTCCTGCTCGCCACGCGCGACCACAACGGTTTCAACAGCGGCGTCTTCTTCCTACGCGTGCACGAAACGGCCCTCAAATTCCTGATCGCAACACTCTCCATCCCGCTCTGGAAACCCGATCTCGATCTCGGGTGGTACTTCGAGCAAGGCGCCATCGCCACGCTCGCGGACCGCAGTCCCTGGAAAGAGGGCATCGTGTGGCAGCCCAAGCATTGGTGGAATACGTATGACTTTGAGGTTAAGAAGGGGAGTTTGTTGTTGCATTTGCCCGGGCAGACGGATGATGTTAGGGTGCCGAAGATGAGTGAGTGGTTGGAGAAGATTGAGAGGGAGGAGAAGTGGGCTGTTGCGGTGGGGGATATGGGGTTGGAGGAGGAGATTGGGGCGTTTTGGAAGAGGGAGGGGGAGAAGGTGGTGATGGAGAAGGAGAAGGAGAGGGAAGAAGAGATTGGGAGGGAGAAGGAGAATGAGAAGGAGAAGAAGATCGGGAACGAGAAGGGCAAGGAGAAGGAGGGCTATAGAAGAGGAAGGGGGAAGAAATTCGCGCATGATTTGTCTTGAAGCTTTGTTTCATTATAGGTTTATATTGAAGCGTCTTAAAGGGAGTTCGGTAAGGCACAAGCTCCAGACTCCAACAGTAGCCAAAATATCCCCCCAAAAAGTGTCCATCTCACACGTCGACTCCTCCTTTGCTTGTTCTATATCTCTGTTACCCATCATCCCATAGCGTTGGTTGCGATAGAAAGATGGAGGCTGGGGAACGAAGAGGCTTTAGGGAACTGAGTGGAAAGACTAAGTAGGAGTGGAACTCGAAAGCACCCCGTCCAAGAGCATGATAAAATCAGAAAGCCCTTGTACTCATATGTAAGCATAAAGATCAAGACACAAGGAACACCAAGAACCTGGGATAAATGACTTGATTTTTTGGTTCTAGATGACAAGGTTCTGCTCAGGACTCTATGTGTAAATTCGCCCTCCAGCACCTCGCTAGGAAGAGAAATAAATCAATGGCACGCGTACGTACCATGCGCAACGCGCTCTAAATCACAAGAAAATTTCCCGCCGTCGCTATGCCTCGCTCTGCAGTCCGCGAAGAATCGCTCTCGAATGCCCCAACCGTGGGTCGCAGCCATCGCTATGCCCGCCCCAATACGCCAATCTGATCTCATCTGACTTCATTCCATCATATATTCATATCAATTTTCTTTCTCTCGCGCTTTTCTTCCCTCAAGCCCTGGGGACCTGCTCGAACCTCTTCGTCTCCGGATTCCAGCTCCGATCCTCGCCCTCAAGCGGCAACACCTCCTGCAACTCCCTCTCGAGCAGAGCGGACAGGGAAGTGCCTTCGCGGCGGTCGACCCACTTGCCTCGGTAGATGGTTTCTTCAGAAAAGTCTTCGGTCTGGACTTCGCGGTAGTCGAAGCGGAAGGGCCCGCTGATGGGGGAGGAGAGCCAGATTTGCTTGTTGGGCGGCTGCTTGTTGATGACGTAGGTGCCGTGGGGTGGGTAGGATAGGGTGAGGACGCCGGCCTGGGGATATTTCTATCAGCTTTTGCGGGAAGGTGAATGGAATGGGTTGGATTGGGGGCTTGACTTACACTGTACTCCACTTCGATCTCTTCGTTCTCGTCTTGGAGGCCTTCGAGCATCAGGACTAGGCTGTCGATGTACTCGTCCGCGAGCTGGTGGTATTGCTCCATGCTCAGCTCGGCTTTGGAACTCATCAGGCGGATGGGCTGTTGGTTCATAGCCATGGCGGTGAATCGTTCTGCCCCGGTTCGGGTCATCCCATAGTTCAGACGGCGCGTGTAGTTGAGTGCATTGTTTTGGTAGGCGCTTGCGCCCATGGTATGTATGGGCGTAGGGAGGAGAAATTGGGTGCTCTGGAATTGGCCATTGGCGTCTATATAAATCTTGGTGAGGTCGACTGGGCAGTCTTCGTCGCCAGGGTCAGTCAAATATGGCGCATTATTGGCGTTGATGACGGCCTGGGAGTCTTGGTGGATTCCATCAGTAGACGCTTCGACGTTGCTGGAGGCGGCAGTCTCGTTGGTGAAAGAACCGTTGGGAGATTGATCGATACCGGCAGTTTCGAGGATAGCAGAGACTTGAGGAGAGGGGCTTGGTCTCCTAGATCTATGACGGTGTCTCTTGATTGGGCTACCCCCGAGGATAGGCGGTGGTTTCTTGAAATGGTCGGTCAATGATGATGTAGTAGCGGAAGCGCTTGTGAACGGACTAGTCCACGGAGTCAGAGGACCGTAGGCAGCAGGCCTAGCAGTGTGAGGGAGAGGACTTGTTGCGGTAGCATCAGAGTAGATGGGGATCGGTTTGATTCGAGACGTGATTGAGGTGCGTCTAACAACGTCGTTCAAAGACTTGCGGCCGCTCAATCGAGCTACAGGATTATTCTTCATGGTGCGTATGTTCTTGAATTGTTGAGTTAGTGTCTCTATGCTCGAAAGTAACAATTAATCAGATGTATTGAACATGTGTGCGCGACAAGGACATGCGATTGAGAATTAAGAGAAATATTTGGGGAGAGAAGGTCGGAAGGAAGGCAAAGAAATTTTCTCTGTGGGATATCTTGTTAATTGAGAGGCTGGGAGACTAGACGAAGATCGCTTACTAATCACTCGCGAGAAGCGGCGGTTTGTCTCAATTCCGTGAGTGTTGAGGTTCCGTTCACGATGTTGTGTCCCATTGAGACTAGCGTGACTTTCACATGCTAAAACCATGACATGACATCATATCGACTTCGGCAATACTTGCTCGTTGTGAGATTCAAGTCTTGCTCCATCATCAGCAACAGCTACCATTGGCGACCAATTAATGACTTCTCGCTCTCAGCATATTCGATGTAGAAATCAATTATGACAGCTTTCCATTATTGCAATGACACTCCGTACCTGGCATAAGCGGTAATCCTGAGCTTGGTCCTTCTCGAGGTTACTCGAGTGATAATATTCAAAGCCTACCTTAATTCCCCTATGAATCTGTAGGTTACGGTATAATTGAACGATATTCCCTCGACATTGACTGATGGATCAATATCTTGTCCCTCCACGCACCTCGATATCGCGCCACACTGACAGCTATCCTTTCATCGATCCCTCGAAATATGGTGACATTCTCAGAGGCAAGACAGTTCTCGTAACTGGTTCAGGACGTGGCATTGGTCGTGCTACAGCTCTGGCATTTGCCGTAGCGGGTGCTAACGTGGCCTGCCTGTCACGGACGTACTCCGATGTCGAAGCTGTGGGCAAGGAAATCCGTTGTCTCGGTGCCGAAGCAACCATATTCCAATGCGATGTCACAGATCCCTCTCATCCCAGTCAAGTCGTAAAGGCGCTTGAGGATAAGTACGGTGCGATTGATGTCCTCGTCAACAACGCAGGTACCTCGCGCATCTCTACCATGGAGCACGAAAGCGATTTCGAAGTCCCTTGGGCAGTCATTGAGACTAACCTGCGCGGGCCTTTGGCGTTTACGCATGCTGTGACCCCTGGTATGGTAGCTCGCGGTATGGGAATTATTATTAATGTCGTCTCTGCACTCGCGGTAACCGATCCACCATACTTTTGGGCTTATTCCGCGGCGAAGGCGGGCATGATCAAGGCTACACATATTCTTGACAAAGAGCTAAGATCAAAAGGTATTTTGAGCTTTGCCGTACATCCCGGGATGATTGCGGATACCACGCTTGGTATTGGAGCGTTGAATGAGACGGCTCTGGAAAAGGACCCAGAACTGGGTAGATTCATGAAGGATTTCATGCCCAGTATGAGAGATCGACTGACCTTGCCCGCCGATACGTTTGTTGCCTTGTGTACTAATAAGGACGCGCAGCTACTGAGCGGGCGCTATATTGACTGCTGTCAAGACTTGGAAGAATTGCTGGAGGCGGCAAAGAGTGGGAGATTGGAAGGAGACGGGGAAGGACTCTACAGACTGAAGATCGATACTCTTTGAGATGAGGCATCGCGAAGAGGTAATTTTGACAGATGGGCAAGCAATTGGTCGATTTAGGCTAAGATGAGGAGCCGCCGAGGTGGCTTACAAGCCATACGTGTAAATCTGCTCGTAGTCGCCATCTTCAGATGGTTGAATCTTGCGGTATCAGATTGCCTGGCTCCTACTACCAGACACCAGGTAGCATTACTGATCGCTTCTTCTTGTACCTATCTCCAAATTCACGCCTGTACTTCTTCTCTTTTCCACTAGCCCAAACACCCATCTGGCCAACTGCAACAAGTACGAACACCAGCGTACTTAAACTCCAAGTGACCAATGAAATACCAGTCCACGCTATGGTCTCAAACATGTAGTTGGGACATGTGACTAGACTGAATCCCAGCCCATCAGGTATGCCTCTTTCTTTCCCTCCAGCGCTTCTTAGATTCCGGAGGGTGATATGAGTGGAGAGATTGCCAGCTTCACCAAGAATAAATAGCAGTACCCCTGCACATATGATGATAGGATTCTGCTGTCGGGCAGTCGGAGAATTGGATTTATAGACCCAATAAGCGATGTTGGCCCCAGCGAGGAGCCAATAATGTGCAGAATTCTTGAAGATGTTGCGCGCAGGCATGGTAGCTGCTGAGAAACGATGGAGAAAAAGAGTTTCCAATTCTCGCTTCACGAAATGCAGGGTTATGAGCGCGCAGGAGAGGGTCTGTGCTGTCGAGGGTGGCGAGGACGGTAATAGAGCGAATAATACTGGATGAATTATCATCGGACCAAGGTATTCCACGAGAAAAACTGTCCGCCACGCTATCTGTGGACCAAGATCTTTGACGTATACCGTACTCTGGTCGCGAAGGCCAGTTTGAGAGATTGACACATCAGTACTGTTGGGCACAAGACTTCCATCGCTGCCTTTTGTGATTCGCAGTCGATGTACTGACGTGTCGGATTTGAGGGCCAACTGATTGTAGAGATCCGAGGCTTTGCCGGTGTAGGGAGCGGAGATGTCTTCGGGAAGTTTCTTGAAAGGCTTCCCTACATGGATAATTAGCACTCGCAGAGAGCATAGATGGCAGTGGATTTACCCCTTGGTCGAACTGAGAGAGTGACTAGGTTTGACGGCATGACAAACAGCTGACCGTAAGGGCAAACAGTATTCGATCGTAGGAGCACTCGAGCAACAAGGTACGAGTACGATAGTAGTCGAGGGACACCCAACAGTACGAATATTTTAACCCTAAACCGTTTGCTAACCCTAGGACACGGAAGCGATCCGAAAGCTCCGGCTGACGGCGAGGCGGCAACATCACCCGAAGCTTCACTTCTGGAATTATGATACTGCTGAACCGCGTCAAATAGCTGCTCCACCTTCACTTTACTCCCCGAAGCAAAAAACACAGGAGTGTTCTACTACACTCCCTCACTACCTGATTAAAGAATCTGATAGAACACGGCGACCTGCACCGCCAAATTCCATCATACTTCTTCAACCACCATTCTCAGATACTTACCATCATCTCCACGCCCATCACCGTTTTTTCGGTACTCACCACTTTGGCTGAACAAGAATCACTTCGCCTGGTTTCTTTCTGTTCGCGAGGTTCAAAGGCAAACATCCACAATAGAATCCTGGAAAACGCTCTTTCAAAACTCCAGTCCTGCAAATAGCCTAGCCCTTCCAGCGACTTTCAAAAACCAGCTTCAGAAGGCCGAGAAAGCCGTACGACCGGTCATCAGCCCCGTTAATCGCATGAGACAGCCTAGTGAGCAAGCTTGAGCGCCATAAACCTCACATGAGGTTTCAATACCTCAACTGCCACGATGGGGCGTATCAAGAAGGCGGCGGGGCCTAAGCATGAAGCAACAGTGGTAAATGATCTTGTCATTTGATGGCCTTGTGGCGTAACTGCAGAGTAACTAGCTGACTTCCTTGTTTAGTCTCCAGCCATAGCCGAATTCGTTGCTACTGGTAGCACACTCCCCATATCACGCCTACCTGCCCATATCGAAACGTTCCCCCGCAGATGGCCGTTCCCTAGAGGTGACGTCTATCACTGGATACCATTATTGAACCGTTTCGACAATATACTTGAACAATTCACTGTTGAGTATGGCCTTCAGGAGGGACCTCAAACACGACCGTTCGGGCGGGCCCTAATAGAAAAGGGTGTTGCACAAGAGAACAAGGCTGCGACTATTGAGAGTACAAGTCCGGAGGAGCTCGATGCGTTGGGTTTTGACCAGGATGCCGACCGCCAACTAGTTGGAGCGATTCTTGTCTTCTCACGTGTGCTACTCGAGAACTGCGGCAACCGAAGCCTCTATAACAGCAGTGATCGATTAGGAGAACTCCTCAATACCACTGATCTCTTATTACTTTCAGACGCGCTACAACTGGCGGTCCGCCTCGCCCAGCGATATCATGCATCGCGACAACGAGGGGCGAGTGCTAGCCAGCACCTCAACACTGCTCTCCTAGCAAGTCATTACAACATCGACTTGGAAAAGGTCCAAAAACTAGCAGCTCCTTTCACAAGGTTCTTAGCCCCTTCAACGACAAGCTCGACAATTTCAGGGACGACCCCGTTATCCAAGGGAAAGGAGAAGGCCCCGAATGCACAAGCGAAGCCCGTACCGAGCAGTGATTTGTTTGCCATTGCCAGAGATGATGCGGTGTATACCAATGGATCCGCACACAAGGATAGTGCTCCAGAACCACAATCTGATAAGAAGCATGATTGGGAAGATTGGGGCCGCGTCTTTCTGAGGTATTACCAACCGCCACCGGCACCAAAAGATGAGAAGGCTCCTCCAACTACTCCCTTTTCCCAACCCCCAAACACGCCTACACCTGCGCCTCGGCGACCTTCAGGCTTGTCACGACAGACTCGGACCTCAAGCTTTGACGAATCATCGGACTCAGCAACATTGACCAGTGTCGTAAAACCTGAGGAAACAACCGTGGGAGGTATGAAGAGCCTTGACATTCCGTCGTCCAGAATCATGTCTAGCCCGACGGAAGACATTCTAAGCACGACGCTCGCCGAAATACCCAAAGCATCTCAATACGATCTCTTGACCAAGGTTCGCGTAGCTCAAGCCATGACCGAATCCTCGGCCAGTCGACAACGAATTCTTGGCATACGGCTATTAGCTATCACTAACCTCGCATATATCTATCCTGAGTCTACATTCCAGCAGAAGATACTACAGCAAGACTCTGACGAGCCACGTAGGCTACAATTAGCATATCAGCTAGCGGACCTAATACATGCTCATAACAACGTACAGTATGGCATATTCGCATGGCTTCCAACGGTTGCGCTGGGTACTATGGAGGCCCTTTCAAAGCACAAGGCAAAAGCCCCAGATGTTTGTGCCGCGCTCAATGTTAATGTCAGTCACGGTGTCTTGATGCATCTTCTACGCAAATCTGTGTCTGATATGGCAGACGATGAACCTATGCACGATTCAGATGGATCCAACGAGTGGCGGGAAGCCCTGTTCTCACTCCTTGATGCATTACCTACATCGGCACCAAGGACAGGGGATTCCATGATTGCTGCGGGCTTGCTCGAAATCCTTGTGGATATCCTGAATTTACGGACGAGTAAGGCAGAACGGAGCTTCCCTAAGATTCTCACCTTCTTGAATACCACCATTTATACTGTTCGTGATGCTTTCCAGACGCTAGCCAATCTCAAGGGGCTGGACGCAATTTCGGATCTGATAGCGCACGAGGTACAATCTGGACTGAAAAATGCTCACGATGGCAGCGGACTGGCTGCCAACTTTCGGACGCAAGTCATTGATTACCAAGTCCCGTATTTTCAGCAACAAACCCTTCGATGGCTGTTCAAATTCGTCAATCATATGATGTCTCACGGAAGCGGTAATTTTGACCGGTTACTACGGAACCTCATTGATTCCCCGCAGCTGCTCGGCGGTCTACGAACAGTAATCACTAATGCAGGCGTTTTCGGATCGAACGTCTGGAGCGGTGCTGTGAATATCATGAGTAGCTTCATACACAACGAGCCAACGAGTTTTGCGGTCATTGCCGAAGCTGGTCTCAGCAGAGGTTTACTTGAGGCCATCACATCTAGAACTTTCCCTGAACGCAAGCAGCCTACCACAACTACAGAGTCTGAAACCTCCGAGGCTACAGCAGGGACAGGTGAGGAATCTGGTTCAGCTCTTGCGTCTCAGGACGTGTTACGAACAGACGTAGAGACCTTCTTGGCAAACGCGGAAAATCATGCAGACTTCGACGCAGATTTCTGGGAGAAAGACATCAATGAACGACTTACACCTGCGAACTTCCAATCAATGCTGACCAGACGGCGCGAGACCGTTCTCGCCAAGGGCATCTTGCCCGCTACCGATGCAATCGTTACCATTCCCCAAGCGTTTGGCGCAATTTGCCTCAACAACGCTGGGATGGACCTGTTTGTAAGGTCCAATGCATTGACCACCTTCTTTGAGATCTTCGAGAGTCCAGATCATGTCAAATCTATGGATAACGAATCAGAGCTAGCCAGACTCCTCGGTAATTCTTTCGACGAATTGGTACGCCATCATCCCCGACTCAAGGACCTTGTTATGTTATCGGTACTGTCAATGGTCATTCGTGTTGGCTACCTCTGCAATCCAAAGCACCCAGATATTACCCATGGCGCTAGACTGTCTACCGAAGCGGAGAAATCGGGAGCCACAGAATCAAATGCTGATGTCGTCATGGAGGAGGCCAATGGTGCTCCTACCATTGCCATGGGAGCTGATTCAAACGACACAATGGAGGAAGATGATCCAAAAGGCCCGCCCAAGGTAGCTTCTTACATTAACGTTGCCATGAAGTTCCTCTCTGGCTTCTTCGAAAACTCGGCTTCGTGCGGGACGTTCGCCGAATTGGGTGGTCTCGAGTTTCTGTTGGATTTTGCCACGTCGGAATCCCTGAGATATGATTTCAGCATGAGCTCCGCAAGCCAAGAGATTGCTAAAGTTGTTCACATGATTGCAGAACAGAAGCCGCATCTCGTGCTCCCCTCGCTTGTACAGCGAACACAGCATGAAGTCGACGCGCTCCAAATCGTATCGGATCATGATGATGGGTCAGCTTTCTTCGCCAAGTTCACAACCGCCGGTCAAGAAATGGAAACGAAAGACTACGAGCTCGGCACCAAAGTTGTTAAGTCCTTTACTTCAGTGCATTCGCTTTGCAATATTCTTTACGAAACCTTCTCCGGACCAGTCTACAATTCCAGGAGTAGCCACACCGTGTTTAATCAGGTCAATCTCGCTGACGAGTATGTCGTACTTGTCAAGAGTCTAAGTCGATTGCACCGTGCTTGTGTTTGGGAAGAAATCCTTTTGCAGAAGAATATGCCTGAAGCATGGAAAGACGCTACGAGAATCAAAGGCTATGGAATGGGCAGTGAAGAGGCCGACGAAGTGTTTGGGTTCATACACCACGACGATCAACGCACAGAACATAGCGAGGATGCTGTAAACAGCTCAGAATCACCTTCCAGTAATGCGTCCGGAGGGGATTCTTCAAAGAGCGGGAAAAAGCCGACTTTGGCTGAATCTGAGCAATCCGCTCAATTCCAGAATGTCAAGACATTGCGGCACCTCCTAAGTCAAATTCCATCGTCCATTGTACCCTTCTTCCAGGGCCTTGGTAAGGCTCTCGTGGCCAAGCGTAGACCAGACGCTTACGCTCGCCAAAACGCTTACATGGTCGCTCGCGCCATGGCAGAATCTATCGTTGAGCAGATTAAGTTCGAGGCTCCAAGAAACGTCACGTGTGCCAAAGACCGATATGCTTACTGGATTGTCATCCTAACATCGATATCCCAATTGATGATAGAGCCTCCGCTTGAGCGTAACCATCCGCAGTGCTTAACATTAGTACTACAAGAGTTCAGGGCTTGCGGAGGTCTCAAAGCTATTGAAGAGGTTCTTGGGATATTCTCCGAAGAGGCCAAATCATTCTCTAGTGATGGTAGTAATCCAAAGGATCCTGTCGATGGTCCCGCGCGATTGACCTCCGCCTATGGAGGCATCAAGATCATCCTTAATTTCTACAGCCAGGTCGTAGCTACGAAGCCTATAGTGGAGAGTAATCAGACGGTGGCTATTGCCTCAAGTGATCGAGACCGAGGGCATCCCTACTTCTTCTCGCCATCTCAATTCTTGGTAGATTTGCGCATGGCCATTCTCCCAGTCGTCAGGTCGATGTGGGCCTCGGAATTCGTGGACAAAGCATCAGCTTCTATCATCAAGTGCATCATCGGAATTCTTCGAACTATCCTCGACGGTGGTGAGGAGCAAGGGGCGTTGCGCAAAGGCGAAAAGTCACCCACTCGGATGAGGATGCCATGGAAGAAGTACAACATCCACGCTGACAAAGTTGGAATTTTGACAGCGAAAGGCTATGATATCGAAAAGGTTCGCGAAGCTCTCTATCGGTGCATGAACGTTGTCTCTGCTGCGGAAGAGTACTGCCGATCACAGAAGGGCTTTTCACGAGTATTGGGACACCCAATCCCAACGTATGATCAAGAAACTCCAGCCTCGATGACTCCTGTTCAGACGCCTGTTCGCCGAAGTTCGGAAGCGACCGTTCCTGATACCAGTAGCGTGGCTCAGTCGGAAGATGTAGATATTCCTGACCTGCCGTCTGACGAGCAATTGCTGCCTCTTGTCAATGCCCTTGAGGAGACGCAAGCAGCAAATGGTGAGACTACGCCAACAAGATCGGCCGAGCCTGCGCCTGCCTCAGGGCAAACTACTGAGTCTGACAGCGCTGCCGGGGATCCAATGGCAATTAGCAATGACAACCTCCCTAACCTCGCAGTTCGGAATCCACGCGAAGCTTCCGAATCTCGCCGATCGTCCTCCATTCAGCGGCGGCTGGGAGATCGAGCGGCAAATTCCATTTCGCTCAAGTTAATAGAGCCCGTCACCATCAACGAGCTGGACGATGAGCGAACAGCTGTTCGAAAGAATCTTATTGATCGTGCGCTCAACCTCTTGATTGTGCATGACGAGGTCACTTTTGAGCTTTCAGACCTGATCACTTCTGCAGCCACCAAAGCCGAAGACGCCACGGCGATGCGCAAAGAAACTGGTGAGACACTCATACAATCCTTAATCTCTTTTCAAATGGCGGACGACTTCCGACCATCTGGCAAGCAAGTCGCGGCTTGCGCGAATCTATTGGCTTTAATTCTTCAGGACCAAGCTTTCTATGAAGCGACCCTAGACGAGTTGAAGGATAATTTTGGCTATCTTCTAGGGTTTATCCGTATGTTCCCTGACCAGCCGGTAGATGAGTCTTCACCTTGGATTGGCCAAGTATTACTAGTACTAGAGAAAGTACTCGCCGAGGACGTACAGCCTGCTCAGATTCAGTGGACTGCGCCGAACCTAGATGACTCTAATGCTGAACCCCCTGTTGCTACTATTCCGGACCCACTTCTCGATTTGGCAGATAAACAGCAGCTTTTCACCGCCATAGTAGAGATTCTCCCTCGTATTGGCAAGGATGAGTCTTTGGCCTTGTCTGTTGTTCGAACTCTTGTGATCCTGACAAGAAACCGAAGCATAGCGTCGCAATTAGGTGAGAAATCTAACATACAGCGACTATTTGTCATGATCAAGCAGTTAGCTGGGATCACCAATGAACGACTACAAAGCTCATTCATGTTACTCCTGAGACACATCGTCGAAGATGATGATACGATCAGACAGATTATGAGAAGCGAGATTCTTGCAAACTTCGAGACTAGACGGACTGGAATTACCGACACAACTGGATACGTTAGGCAGATGTACCATCTTGCGCTTCGTGCCCCCGAGATCTTTGTCGAAATCACCAATGAGAAAGTTGAAGTCGTCAACTACGATGCAAGCCACCAACCCCAAAATCTGGCCCTCAAGTCCGAGGTCCCAGCTGTCGAACCATTGAAAACTATCCAATCACCAGAGGAAGAGACAGGGAACAACAATGTGGGCTCGAAGGATGATGCAACCAAGGAAATTGTCCAGCCATCGAAAGAGGAACCCTCTACAGCCAATGGCCAGAAGCCGAAAGCCAGTGATACCAAGGCACCTGTCGTTCAGCATCCTAGCGGGGTCATTCATTATCTTCTCTGCGAGCTTCTTACTTACAAGGAAGTCGTCGACAAGGATCATGTTGCTGCTGCAAAACCGTCATCCGTGCAGGATACCCTACCTGATGTGGAGATGGAAGATGGTGTAACCCCTACGGTTGCTATCCAACCCCAAATGGCCGAGTCCACCAACAGTAAGAAAGACAAGCCAGAATTCAAGCCGGAGCAACATCCGATCTACATCTATCGCTGCTTCTTGCTCCAGTGTCTGACAGAGTTGTTACGTTGCTACAATAGGACCAAGATCGAATTTATCAACTTTTCCCGTCGAGCTGATGGCAAGGCCACTACTCCGTCAAAACCTAGATCTAGTGTTTTGAACTACCTCTTGAGCGACCTGATCCCTGTGGGTACTCTCAATCACGATGAGACTATACTCTTTCGCAAGAGATCTAGTACTTCGAATTGGGCTATGTCAACAATAGTTTCCCTTTGCCTAAGGACTGACGAGAGCGGACACCCCAAGAAGCGAGGATCTCTAGAAGAGGAAGACGATACAGACCTGCAATTTGTGCGAAGATTCGTTCTAGAGCATGCATTGAAGGCTTACAAAGACGCTAACACTTCGGAAGAGGGGCTGGATGTCAAATATGCAAGACTACTTTGTCTTTCGGACTTATTTCAACGCCTGATCACTGGCAAAGTCGTTCAAAACGCTTCGAGCCAATCTCCCGAGCTCTCTATAGGTCCACAGAAGTTGATCGCCAAGATTATGTACGGCAAGGAGTTCATTTCTGCTTTGACTAATTCTCTTGCCGACATTGACCTCAACTTCCCCGGCTCCAAGCGCGCTGTGAAGTACATTCTACGACCCTTAAAGCAGCTTACGCAAACAGCTATCATCGTCAGTGAGACTTCCGAAGATTCAGCAGCATCTGGTCAAACAGACGACGACGATATTTCCACTGCAACCTCTGTATCGGAGATGGATGATGAGCGCGAGGAGACTCCTGACCTGTTCAGAAACACCACCCTTGGCATGTTTGAGCCTGGCCGCGAGGAGGAGTCAAGCTCGGATTCGTCAAACGATGACGAAGACATGTATGACGATGAATATGACGAGGGTATGGAGTACGAAGAAGAAATGGAACGTGATGGCGATGAAGTCGTTAGCGATGAAGATGAGGAGATAGAGGGTGTTGGTCCAATGGAGGGCATGCCGGGAGACGCTGGTATGAACGTCGAGGTCGTCATCGATGGCGAAGACGACGAAATGGAAGAAGATAGTGACGATGATGAGGGAGACTCTGAAGACGAGTTAGATGAAGATGAAGAAGTGGAGGTAATCGACGAGATCACAGGTGATGACGAAAACGACAGTCTTGCGGACGGGGATGATGAAGCTTGGCAGGACGAAGACGAGGCCGAGAGATACGACGAGGGACATGGCCTGGATGGCGATTTTGGTCCGAGCCAAGATCCTGAGAACGCATTGCGAGAAATGGCTCGAGATTTTGCTGATGCACCAGCTGCACTTCGTGATATTGCAATAGAAATGGAGGGGGATATCACCGAGGAGGCGGGTCAAGATGACGAAGGTTAGTTGTTCACCATTTCAGTATGCAAGGCTAACCAGACTTAGCTGCGGAGGAGGACGATGAGGAAGAGGGGGAGGACGAGGATGTCATCTATCAACCCGAGTATGATGGTTCGTATCCCCACAACTTGACCTGTCTTTTAGAATGCAGCTGACGCTTTTAGACGATGAATCTGGAATGCCGGATCCTCCTTGGGGCTGGGAAGAAGGCGACGACCAAGTCCCAGCTATGCCAACAAGGCGACATCATCATCATACTCACCGTATGCCAACTTTCTCGCAGATCTTTCCAAACATCGCTGGCGGCGCTCTGGATCGGTTGCCCACTTACCGCCCCAATCGGGTCTCTGGTGGTCCTCGTGCAGCTGACGACGGCGTGAACCCATTGCTTCAGCGGCATGACCGTGCTGCAGGTGGCTCGAGGTCAATCCATACGGGCTTGTCGGACGTCGCTGCTAATCTCAGTGATTACTGGGTTCATGGTATGGAACCAATCCAGCCCCGTGGCTTAATGGACAGTCCTGTGTCCCTCATCAGCAATATCATTGGTGCTATCGGCCAAGGAGGTCCAGGCGGCTTCGCCGTCGGCGGCCCAGGTGGCGCGCTCCACTTCACTGTTGGGAGTACACAGGGTGGTGTTCCTCGAGAAATACAAGCTGTGCTTGGTCTTCGTCAATCCACGCGAGAAGTAGGACGGAGTAGCCGAGATGACAGCTTGCAACCGACAACTTTCCTTCCTGCGTCGACTCCTCAACGATGGCAAGAAGAGGCAAGATTACTCTACGGTAACGCTCATGCAGAGAAGGCTATCCGAGTCGTGAACTCCATTCTACGGCTTCTTGTTCCTCCTGCGATGGAAAAAGAGAGGAAACGAAGAGAGGATGAGGCTAAGGCTATGAGGCTTGAAAGAGAGACTGCTGAAAAGAGGATTGAAGAGGAACGAATTGCCAAAGAAGCAGCTGAAAAGGAAGCCCGCGAAAAGCGAGAGAAGGAAGAAGCAGAGGCCGCGGCTGAAGCAGAAGCTGCAGCTCAAAGCCAGGCCCAGGAAGCCCAGACTCAGCCAGAAGGGCAGCATGAAGAGGCCATGGAAGGTGTCGAGGCTACTGATACTGAGCAGCCTATCGATACCTCCGAGGTTAACGAAAACATAATGTCAATGGAGGAGGCCGCCGAGGCTGGCCCGTCAGAACCTGCTGAACGTGTGGTAACCACAATCCGAGGTCGCGAGCTCGATATAACCGGCATGGGTATCGATCTTGAATATCTCGATGCATTGCCGGAGGAACTGCGAGAGGAAGTACTCATGTCCCAGGTAGCACTGCAACGATCTGAAGCTGCTGCGGCAGGGCAAGAACCAACAGACATAAGCCGAGAGTTCCTCGAAGCTTTACCCCCAGACATTAGAGAGGAGCTCCTACAACAAGAAGCGCAGGATCGGCGACGACGTGAACGAGAAGAGAACCGACGGAGGGCCGCCGAGAGCGGGACAGGTCCACCTGCTGCCGCTCGTGCAGAAGAGATGGATACTGCAAGCTTCCTAGCATCTCTAGACCCTAATTTGCGGCAAGCCGTCCTCATGGAGCAAGATGACGATATGCTTGCCCAACTTCCACCAGGTATCGCGGCTGAAGCGCGAGCTTTGGGAAGTGAGCGTTTTACGCACCGTTTCGGTGATATTCAACGTCTCAACCGTATGCGTGGTATCGATCGACCTGCCAGAATCCCTCCTCCAGACACCCAGAAAACGCCACGTCGGCAAATAAGACAGATGCTCAACAAAGGGGGTGTTCCTACTTTACTCCGCTTAATGTTCGTTCAGCAACAGGGTAGTTCTCGGCAGACACTGAATGGCATTCTCCACGACATCTCACAGAACAAGCAGAACCGGGCTGAAGTGATCAGCTTGTTGCTGTCCATTCTTCAGGATGGGACTGCCGATGTCAATGCTGTTGAGCGGAGCTTCACGAGCCTCTCGCTACGTGCCAAGCAGCCAACCGAGCCAAAGACACCTCAAGGGCCTAAGCGGAGTCTTACCAACCAGATATCACCACTCAACAATTCAGAGATGACTCCTCTAATGGTTGTTCAGCAATGCCTAGCTGCCCTGGTTTCCCTGACGCAATACAATGCGTCGATTCCGTACTTCTTCCTCACAGAACACGAAGTATCTTCTTCAGCAAAGTCGAAATCGAATCGGAAGGGCAAAGCAAAGGAAACCAAAGCGTCTAAATTCGCCCTCAATGCCTTACTCAGCTTGTTGGACCGCAAGCTGATCATGGAAAGCTCTAGCTGTATGGAACAGCTGTCTAGCCTATTGCAGAGTGTGACCCATCCCTTGACGATCCTTCTGCGCAAAGAGAAAGAGAAGCCGGAGGAAGCTGATAAACCTAAGGACGCCTTATCACACGATGAGAACCAAGGTGATACTACCAGCGCTGTGGACACCACGAATACCACCCAGGGCGCCATGGCCGATACAGCTGCTGCTGAAGCTACTGCAATGAGTGATGTTCAAGTGGATCGCCAGGTCCCCAGTTCCGCTCTAGAGAATCCCCCAACAACCGCGGGTGCTGAGAACGGAGACGCCAAGCCTAGCGAAGGGGACAAGGCTGCAGAAGAGAAAGCGAAGAAGCCAAGGACTCTCGCACCCCCAGTGGTCCCGGAAGAGAACTTACGATTGGTTGTCAACATCATTGCTGCGCGCGAGTGTAGCGGCAAAACGTTTAGAGACACTCTGTCAACCATCAACAATCTATCAGCCATCCCTGAAGCTAAGGAAGTCTTTGGCAAAGCACTGATCGAGCAAGCTAAGGAACTCGGTCAATCCATCCTCCATGACCTCAACGATTTGGTGCCTCAGATCCAGCAAGCCGACTCGGGATCCGACATTCAAGGCATGGCCCTGGCCAACTTTTCGCCAGCATCCTCAGACCAGGCCAAGTTGCTTCGTGTTCTCACTGCTCTCGACTACTTGTTCGACCCTAAGCGCAATGATGGTAAGACTCAACCGGTGGTAGGCGAGAACAAAACATCCGAAGAAGCATCGACCTCGAAGGATGATATGCTTACCACGCTTTACGAGCATCCTACGTTTGGCTCTCTTTGGGCCAAACTGAGCGAGTGCCTGAGCGCTATTCGCCAAGGCGATGGTACTCTCAGCATTGCTACAATCTTACTCCCGCTCATCGAAGCGCTTATGGTCGTTTGCAAGAATACAACGATCAAGGATGCTCCACTGATCAAGGCTGCCAAGGAGTTCTCTGTCACCAGTCCTCCGCCAGAGTCCAGAATCGAGACTCTTTTCTTCCGATTTACCGAGGATCACCGCAAAATCTTGAATGACCTTGTCCGCCACAATCCTAAGCTTATGAGCGCCAACTTCTCCTTGCTGGTGAAGAATCCCAAGGTTCTGGAGTTTGACAACAAGCGAAGTTACTTCACTAGACGTCTACATTCAAGAGGCAACGAGGCTAGACATCCGCAACCTCCATTACAGCTCAACGTCCGACGTGACCAAGTTTTCCTTGACTCCTTTGCCGCTTTATCGCTCAAGTCCGGCGAGGAGATCAAATACGGCAAGCTCAGCATTCGCTTCAGCGGTGAGGAAGGCGTTGACGCAGGTGGTGTCACCCGAGAATGGTTTCAAGTCCTATCGCGCCAGATGTTCAATCCTGACTATGCATTGTTCATTCCTGTCGCCTCGGATCGTACAACCTTCCACCCCAACAAGCTCAGCAAAATCAACGATGAGCATTTGCAATTCTTCATGTTCATTGGGAGGATGATCGGTAAAGCACTTTACGAAGGCCGAGCATTGGATTGCCACTTTAGCAGAGCTGTCTACAAGCGAATCCTTGGTAAGACGGTCTCTATCAAAGATATGGAAACTCTGGACTTGGACTACTATAAATCACTGCTTTGGATGTTGGAGAATGACATCACCGAAATTATCACCGAGACCTTCTCCGTCGAAACGGACGACTTTGGTGTCACCGAAGTGGTCGATCTGATCCCCAACGGTCGGAACATAGCTGTCACGGAAGACAACAAGCATGAGTATGTGCAGCTTGTTGTGGAGTACCGCCTGACTGGGTCGGTAAAGGAGCAGCTCGAGCGATTCTTGAAAGGTATAAGATCCGTAAATCTCAATACTGTCTACCTAGCACTAACCTTTACCAGGCTTCCACGACATCGTTCCGGCAGAACTTATCGCCATCTTCAACGAACAAGAGCTAGAGCTTCTCATCTCCGGCCTCCCTGATATCGATGTAGATGACTGGAAGAACAATACCGAATACCACAACTACTCCGCCTCATCTTCTCAAATCCAATGGTTCTGGCGTGCTGTCCGCTCATTTGACAAAGAAGAGCGTGCCAAACTTCTCCAATTCGTGACCGGAACTAGTAAAGTACCACTCAACGGCTTCAGTCAACTTGAGGGTATGAATGGATTCAGTCGGTTCAATATCCACCGCGATTATGGCAACAAGGACAGATTGCCTAGTTCCCATACTTGCTTCAATCGTAAGTCGTCTCCGATTTCCAAGACTTGATCTTCTGAACAATTCTAATGCACATCCACAGAACTCGACCTCCCGGAATACGACTCCTACGAAGCCCTCCGCCACCAGCTCTACACCGCCATGACGGCCGGCAGTGAATACTTCGGCTTCGCTTAGTGCTTTGTCCTCGTGAATATCCGATATTCGGGCGTTTCTGCATGGCGGCGGCGCTTTGTGAGCGAGATACTGACATATCCTAACTGAGGTTGCGAATCGGGGCATCATCTGGCTTTATCTGTACATCATCATGAAGGAAGATTCGGTGCTTTTCGAGTTCGACTTACTACATCTTTTTGCTTTCTTGTCTAATTGAGATTGAGCTCGGGGGGTTTTTATCAAGGGACTGGTGGGGGAGTGGTGGGGCATGGCTGGCGTGCAGGTCGTCTATGCCCTCCCTCCTCCCCCCTCTTTGTGGTTGTTGGTGGTGGAAGTCGAGAACGAGTTTGGGGACGGGAAAGGGGAGGGGGGGATTTGTACATAGGCTTTAGCATGGGTTTAGATAGTTAATGAGCTTTTTGCTGTTTGCTGGCTCAGGATGTTCGTGCCCCCTGTCCCATTCTTTTTCGTGGTGGTTGGTGATTGTCGAAGATTGCTTTATTCGGACTGAGATACTGCCTTTGCGCGCTTTCGTACAAGATATTGCCCTTGCACTTTTCATCTTTTGTTTTTTTTTTCTCTTGTCGTTGTTGTAAGGAAGTTGTCGTAGGAATTTTATGGGGATTCATGTACCACATTGGTAGGGAGATATTGTTAAGGGAAAACAGATATGTAGGGGATCTTAGATACGCAACTCCAGATTTCTCCGTCCAAATTTGTTCCCTCTCCCCCTTTTCCTTCTCTCACTTTCTCACTCCTCAAAAAGCTCAACATACATATATCCACCCTTCACCTCACCCCAAAATTCCCCCAAAAAGAAGAGAAACATCCGAAGCTTTGATGGAGGGAGGAAACAACTACTAGCCAAGGGATAGATGATGCCGGGGGAGGGGGAGGGGGAGGGGGAGGGGATTGTAATTAGGAGGGAATTGAGGATTGAAATTATGAATGCGAAATTGAGAAGGTGGTGCTTAAAATAAGGGGTCTGGGGGAGTGGAGATTGAGGATGAGAGATTGGGGATACTTAGGGAGGGGAGTATGAGGATTGGAGATGGGGATGAAGATGAGGATTTCCAATTTTTCTCGAATTTCGTTCGACTTTTTTTGACTTTTTTAAAATGGAGATGAAAATCAAATGAAATTATGTTTTATTTATTCTTCATCATCAGCATCATTCTCAAAAACCTCAATCATTTCTTTCTCCATTTTCTTTCTCACTTTTTCTCTTTCCACCTCATCATTAAAACCCGTCAAAAAAATCCATCTCGCATTCCTCCCAATCTAAAATCCCTCTTCCCTCTCTCCCCTCCTCCAATTTCTAGAAAACAAAAAGAGATCACAAAATCCCTCCCTCATGATGAACAGAACCAAAAAAGCGACAATAAAAATAAGACGAAGTTTTGGTTCGTGCGTTGAGGGGATTGAAATGCTCTGAGGATGAGGGGGGATTACACAAACTCTTATTTTTAGAAAAGAAGGGTGGGGGAATGAGATTATTCAAAGCTAAAAAAGGGGAAAGAGGTTTGGTTTGTGGGTTGTGTTGGTTGGGAGTATGGAACCTGGAGGGGGGCGAGAGTTGGGAGCAAGATAGGAAGGGCTAAAGGTATTGATTTCGGGGAGGAGCGAGGGATGGGGGTGGGATGAGATTATTCGAAGCTGAAAAGAGAAGGGAGGGGGTTGGATTGTGGTTTATAGGTTGGAGGGTGTGATTCCTGAAAAGGAGGTTTTGGGAGCAAGCAAGGTAGGGACGGCTAAGGGTACTGATTTTGGGGAGGAGCGGGGGATGGGGGTCCTAAAAGGGCAATATTCTGTTCGGTTTATCGAGGGTATGTTCTTCGGAGGATGGATTTGCTTGACATGGAGTGGTTTGGCCTTTTTCGTTGGATGAAGTTTGATTCTTTTCTTTCAGTGCATTTTACTTTTTGAATAGAGATTTCTGCCTCAGTTCCCCTTTTCTTTCTTCGGTCTCGTCTTCGCAGCAGTCTTGGAAGCCCCGTGGGCGGATTCCATCATAAGGGAGCATTATTACCCAATCTTTCTCTTTCCCACGCCAACGCCAAAATCCATTCGCTGATCTCCATCCCCACTCTTTGCAATCCTTCCAGCCTCATTACGATTTCCCACTCTCCCTTCTAATCCTCTCCATCTCCTCCCCATGGCTCCTACTCAGTCGGCGCATGCCCAAACAAAAAGCTCACACTCTCACCATTATGCGTGCGCCTACACGCCTCCGCCAAAGTAGGCGAAACATCAATAGTCTCCAGCTTCTCACACAGCCCCTTCTTCTCCTCATGCGGCACCGTATTCGTGACCACCACGCGACTCAACTTACTCTCATTGAGCGTCTGGATGGCGTTTCCGCTGAGGATGCCGTGCGTGACGATGGCGAGGACCTCGGAGGCGCCGTGCGAGGCGCACAGGGACGCGGCGGTGGCGAGCGTGCCGCATGTGTCGGCCATGTCGTCGACGAGGATGGCGATGCGGGCGCTGACGGTGCCGACGAGGACCATGCGGCTTACTTCGTTGGGGCGGGGGCGCTCTTTGTGGATTAGGGCGAAGGGGGCGTCGAGGCGGTCGGCTATTGAGGTTGCTCTGAGATATCACTAAAGTCAGTTGCGGGGTCTGACGGTTTAGAGCCTTGTTCGATACAAAGCAACGCGGTATGGAGGAGAGTTTGGTACAGGCAAAGGTAGAAGAAAAAGAGTAGGTAAGGAGGAAGTCGGCAAGCCATCCATACCTCTTCGCGCCCCCAGCATCCGGGCTCACGACCACAATCCTCTCCACATCCAAATTCCCCCTTATCCACTTCAACGTACTCGGCTCCGCATACAGATTATCCACCGGCACATTGAAAAACCCCTGTATCTGACTGGCGTGCAAATCCATCGTAATCACATGATTGCAGCCAGCCGTCTGCAGCATATTCGCCATCAATTTCGCGGTGATGGGTGCGCGTGAGCGATCCTTTTTGTCTTGCCGCGCGTAGGGGAAGTTGGGGATCACGGCGGTGATGCGTCGCGCGGAGGCGGTTTTGCAGGCTGAGAGGATGATGAGGAGTTCCATTAGCCCGTCGTTGATGTCGCCGGGGGCGGTGGATTGGAGGACGAATACTGAAGAGGGGTTGGTTAGTGAAGGGGAATCTATTGGACGGATTTGAGGAGATGGGTGATGAGAGCGTTGGAGGGTATCAGTACCATCTTCGTCTCGAACAGACTCTCCTATCGTGACCGATGTCTCTTGATTCGAGTATTGAAGCACCATTATCTTGGTGAGCTCAATGCCCAATCTATCCCGCTTTGTCAATCATTGCTTGCCATTGAGAGCTTCCCTCATACCTGTCGGCTACCAGCTTGGCCAGCTGCGGATGGCTATTACCAGTCAAGAGCTTGATAGAGTTAGACGCCATGATTGGCGTTGTCGGTGTGGCTTGCTACATGATGGTAGTGTTCGAGAGAAAGTCGGAGAGTGCGATTTTATGATTGGCATGTGCGAATGCGGAGGCATTCCGTGGTGTTTCTCAACTCCGGCGAGTCCCGCTGACCGTCGGAGGTGACAAGATGACAATGAACAAAGATTGTGAATACAAGATCTCGGGTTGGGAAACAGAGATGGTGAAGGGGTTAAGTACACCTATTACCCAAACTCGATTCCACATCTTAGTCAAACACCTCCGAGAATCGCATTGGCTAAGGTAAAGGGGTCATTGGGAGCAGTACGTATGTCATCTATCTAGCTTGGTGGACAAAAGCTATGCTCTGGTCTACACTCAGTCGCTTGTTCAATTGACGTCGCTTTTGCAAGAGCAGAGGCAGAATTTTCGATCAACGCGTGCGTTGCGCCACTAAGCAGATAGTTTCTGCACGCCTTTCCACCCTTTTGAGCCGCTAGAGCCTGAAACCATTGATCGAATCGTAACCACCGATGCCCTGGCCGATGCACATGCTCGACGATCTTCGCCGTCTCCATTCTCCATAGTCGTGCAAGCAAATCTACTTTCTCATTGATGAGGCACGACGTTCTGTGATCGATCGTTAGCCTGTACGTACCATGGTTGCTAGAGAAAGTATTGCAATATATGTTGCAAGCAAAGGAGTAGAAATATCGGATACTGGGGGTTAGGGAACGTTTTACTTACTTCGCAACTCAGTCTTCTTCGCCTTCTCTTCATTGACACGCTTGGCAAGAATGGCGGCATATTCGTTCTGTAGTAGTAGATCAATCAGTATGTAGACCCTTATACGCAGTGCTTGGCCATGTTCGCGACATACCGCAGCATCCTTGGCAGCTTCGGCACGACGACGCTTGAGAGCCATATGATGACGCTTATGCTGGAGACGTTGAGGAGTAACGAGACGCTGGATACGAGGAGCCTTGGTATATGGTTTCTTGCCTTCACCCTTAGGCGTAACCTCACGACGAACCACGAAGCGGCGGACCTATCCCAAAACCAATCAGCACAATCCCAAACACAGTCCACTCAATCCACAGCAACGGACCATCAACCGATGAGGAAATCGCCAGAGAATGGAAGAGCACTCACGTCATCATCCTTCCCCAGATTGAAAAACCTCCTAATCTTCGTCGCCCTCTTCGGCCCCAACCGCTTCGCATGCTCCGTATCCGTCAACCCGGGCAGGTCCCCCTCGCCCTGCTTCACAATCGCCAGCGCCAACACACTGAGATCCATACCGACGATACAACCCCTCACGCTCTTCCTCTTGCGCTCTCCCGTCCTCCGCGGGCGATAGCAGCTGTGGCCCTCGCTGAGCAGCAACCGGACGCGGGTGGGGTGCATGATTCCCTGCTTCATGGGGAAACCTTGCTTGTCGTTACCGCCGGTGATCTTGAAGACGTAGCCTGCGAATTCGGGCCCGAGGGAGTCGCCGGCCACTTCTTGACCCATGCGGCGGTCCATGAAGACACGGAGTTTGCGCTCATCTTCGATTTCGACCAGCTTTTGGGTGCCGTTGGCCGGGTAGGAGATATTGAGTTTCATCTTGACGGTGGGTGTGACTATGTCACGTCAAGATGGGTGACGGTAGTGTAGTTGTCGTTGTTGATCGAAGACAGAGGCTGTGGTTCTTGGACTGACAGTGAGGCTCGCTTAATTTGTGGGCTTGGCGCGCTAGATTCATTCAGGCTTTAGGGCTCGGCTAGTCCCTCCCGAGCAATGGAAAGAAAATGCAACTTTGCAATCATGCCACTAAGAAAGAGCTGGAGAGGATCCAAAGAGTCAGAGTGAATAATCAATGTATTTAATAATGCTATCCATAATTGCTGCTGATAGTGCTAGCCACAAGAGACTTCTCCCTAGAGTCGCCGGTAACTCCTTGCTAAAAACCCTGCTAACCAGCCTGGATCAAAGTGGTATCATAAGAAGACAAACCCCGTCGCCGTGCACCTCGCTGAAACAGTAGCTTTCCTTCCGAACCGTTAGCCATTCGCCCCGTACGAATAATCCATCATCTCCCGTTTTTCAGCCCATCAGTCGTATGTACATTCTGTAGTCCCATCCATCTCTCCTTACAGTCAAGCCATAAGGAAAGCAACGCCCGTAAGTACAAGTCCAAGGAGACCACCCCCGACACGTGTGCTTGTAGCAGCACCGGCACTAGGGGCGGCAGTGCTTTCTGCAGGAGCATTGGTAGAAGATGTACTCGATGGCGCCTCGGTGGTAGACGTGGTCGTACTAGCTGCTGGGGAGGAAGTGACAGTAGCAGTACTCAGACTAGTAGTCATCGTAGTTGGGAGGGTGGCTGTGTCGGTTACGATGCTGACTGCTGCTCTAGCACTGGAGCTTTTAGCAGCAAGAACGCTGGAAGCAGATGCTACGGACGCTGAAGCTGCCGACTGAACGGCGGAAACTTTAGTCGAAGCGGCGGATTCTGCTGTCGAGACGGCGGCAGACACTGACGAGCCGATACTCGATGCGGCTGACTCGGCGCCAGATACTGCAGAAGAGAGTATCGGGCCTGGAGCAACGACAACTGGAGTGGCAGTGGCAATGATTGATCGCAAGCTAGATGCTTTGGAGTCGATCGCGGAACCTGCTGCACTGGCCGAGGACCCGATTTGAGATATCTGCGACCCAGCTGCACTGGTGACAGAGGAAACATCAGCAGAGACACTGCTCAGTTCGCTAGCAGCAGCACTAGAAGCACCAGCCAAAGCAGTAGATGCCGAACTGACTGCTGCCGGAATGATGACCGGTGTGAAAGGCGCAAGGGTAAGTTGGGAGGTGGGGATAGAAGCGGATGCCGGTAAGACAATCGAGGTTGTGTAACCGTTGATGGTCAGAGGGACGACTGGACCAGGTACTGAGGGTGCCTGATACTGAGCAGACTGTGGGATAGCACCAGCGATTGAAGTGACGACTGGTACGGGGCCGGTGAGGACAATGGTGGTGGTCTCGATGCTTTCAGCGATGGCAGTAGTCTGGGTGACGGTAGCACTGGCTTCCGTGATTGTGGTGGTGAAGGTGCGCATTTGGGGGACTGGTATCTGGATTGTAGATACACGACCGCTGATGGTCACTTCGTAGGGTGAGGGGGAGAAGCTCAATTGGGCTTGGACAAGAGCCGGCAGTGCCATGATGGCGAAGCCTGCAGTGGTGGAGAGCATGGCGAGCGGGGGTATGGAATGCTGATGTAGGTAGAATTCCAAAAAGGGGAAGAAAGGTTTGTACAGAACGATGCTTCGAGAGTGATGATGAGGAATGGAAGATGGTTGGAGAGGGTAGAGGAGAGAGTGAAATATGATGTTTATGCTCACGATGTGTGGCTGGCCGCGCCAGCCTTTTGTTTACTACGGAAAATGGCTGGTAACGAGCAGTCGCGACCATGGAAAATGACAGCGGACTTTTAGCTAAGTACAACACAAATCACAGACTAGGAGCAATTGCAAGGAGCAAACATGGTAAATTCCCGGATTTCCATGTCAGTTGTTCCTGGCTAGATGATCGAGGACTGAACAACCTTCCTTGATTTGTGCGACAGCCACAGCGAATCAATCCATCATTTCTTCAACGGTCCTCGACGCTAGCGTGCACGACAGTATCACGCGTCAGTCACACACACGAAGATCTTTCATGCTGGGGAGAGGCGTTTGCCACTGCTGATCGTGACTTGGACGATGAGGTGTCGTCGATGAAAACTTGGTGGAGATGCTCGCTTCCAGGGCATGCCAAGCGATTTTCGCGGTGGCTGGAAGGCGCAACCGAGTTTAGCGTGTGGCTGGGGATGCAAAGCTAAGCCACTAGCAGCAATGGAGGAAGAAAATCTGGTGAATAGCTTCAGAAGCTGCCCCTATCTCGCGTTCAATACGACAGATCCAGTTTTCGCTTGCGCTCGCTCAGCTCTCGTCTAACCATTGAGACAATAGAAAGCTTCGTAAGCTCCAATGCTACTGGAAAAGGGCCACAGCCACTCGAGTGCCGTGCGCTGAATTGGATAGTGATGGCGATGCTCGTTTTCTTGACAACAGAGATAGAGTCACACAGAAGACAGGGACAGTGCATACAACCATGTTCAACAAACAGCCTCATTATGTCCCACTAAGTACTGAGATGCTGAGGTGGGCCTGAGAAGGTTAGGTTTGCTGAGGTGTTGGTATGCGTCCTCAGGTCATTGAATAGTGTAAGAGCTTTTTACCAGTAATATAATTCAACAACTTTACCGTGCTCCGCGCCATTTTATGACGATCAATCACTTATCAAATTGCCAAGGATAGTTGTCGTTGCCTTCACCGAAAAGCGTTCAAGTACCGAAAGCGAGTCATTTTCCTCCTCATCACTTCGACGCTTATGAATGATCGAGCCCGTATCATGTTTATAGATAGTTCGATCCGCGTGTGCGCTCAGACGAGCTGCTAAGCATTATGGAGAAGATGTCAAAGAGAGCGGCATGGCCATCATGCGCACAAGCGCGCTTCCCCTGACTTGTGAAAGACTGGGAATCTCACTTTTCCATGTCAGACCGATGTCCGTAAAGATGCGATGATGATGGTCCTGGTGGAGGTCCTGGTGGAGGATTAGATTTGCTGGCTGATTTTGCCTTTACTTTCCCTTTGATAGTAGTATCATTGTCGCGATGTTGTTCTTCCCTCTCGTTCTCTGCATAACATTGGCCCACTCAGCCACGATCACCAATCATGGCTCACGGCCAGACGTCCGGCTCAATATCATGCGCTCGTCGTACAAGAACGCCAAGATCACCCAGCCAGGCAGCCGGAGACTCCATGCATCTGAGTATTTAACGCCCAATATGTCATCCATAGCGTTGCACGCTGCATCGGCCGAAACTACCCGCAACGCATCGTCAACCAAGCTTGGTGACGATGCTACGTTCTGTACTGAGACTCGACTTGGCCGGCCAGATTACTCCAGCTGTGTCGCAGCTCTCCATCTGATACCAGGGAATGACAAACTGGTCACGTACGAAAAGCACCGGGCTGGTCTCTTCCCTAGAGACCACTCATCCCCACATCGTTTCCTTAGCAGTCAGTGACACTATTCCTTATTCTCAGGCCCGTTGAGCAAATCGGCTTTGCCGACATGAAGCTTGAGTATCTCGCCGTTCGTGGTCGAGCTGACTTAGCAAATTGGCTCTAGCTGACGGACGTTGCGCTATTGATGTGACTGTTCGAATGGGCGCGTACACCGATTCTATTAGCAACAAAGACGCCGCCACGGCAGCCTCGATCATCATCAGTGACTGCGTGCTTGGCCTTCGGACGGGTGGGGTTATTGGTGACTTAGGTATGCCTCGGCTGAATTGAATCTTCGAACCAATGCTCTTGCCATTTCGAGCGTGTGAGTGACCGTGTTTACAGGTCTGGCTGGGCAACTTTCGGTGTCAGTGAGCCAGTATAATCCAATCGGCGTGGAATGCTTGGGCGCGGGCGAGGGGGCTCCATCAGAACCTAGCTGTGCGGATGTGTTAGAGATTGTACCAGTCGGTAAAACATGGTTGGTCTTTGGTCCCCCTGACGACGCATCGACAGAAGTCCCAATCCCGGCTGGATTTACTGACGGTGAGCTGCTTTCACGTTTTTATCTCTTCCATCAAAGTTCGGGAATTCTCTGTTCTTCACCAGTAATGAAATGACAACCTCTAACGCTATGCAGCGGCTCGTCGCTGTGCTATCGTCGTCGATACTCCCTACGGCAAGCCAGATAAAGGAATGTGGAAGCAGTTGTGGGACGAGGTTGTTGCTGTCCATGCAATGTGTGTGAGACGAGGAGAAAGTGGATGGTCTAGAGGCCTTGGGAGAGAGCGTTTGCTGTTCATTGGCATGTTCGATCCGCGTGTGGGTGTAACCACTGCGTAGTGTTGGGGCAACGAGTTTGGTCCCTCTTGATCGCACCTATAAGCCTCAATAGTCAGCTAAAGTTGTGTAGTGCGTGACATAACAAGTGAAGCGAAACATTCGTAATTTCAGACAGCAGTTGAAACAAATTAAAATCCACATAAAAGTTCGAGATTGAACTTCAGAACAGGTCTGTGTGATTTGTGCATCATCATAAAAACGAATAGCTCGGAAGTCCAGAGTAAGAAATTGGCGACAGTAGGTTGGATAGGCGAGTCTGGTAGACCAGTCCACTGACCTACACCGACAGTCGCTCCCATTTGGAGAGAATACATGTCTTACCTTTCAAGTTGTCGCACCCGTTGAGTTAGCTAGGACCTCATCCAACTTTGCTCTTCTTGAAGAAGCCATCAATCTTCTTCTGTCCTTCATCGTGTTTGCCGCTAGAAACTCCTCTAGTCCTTTTGAGCCCCGCCAAGTGGTCTTTGCCGTTGACAGCCTTAATGACCATACGGAGTTCTGGCAGTGGGGGCAAAAGATCAGGATCCACACTTTCTTCTTGTTCCAGATTGGGCTTGTTGTCTGACTCACTGACTGCAGGCTCAGCCCTAGAAAGTACTGGCTGGATGTCAAGCTCCAAGTAGCCTGTGTTCGACCATCCGCCGAGATACTCCAGCGGCGTGCTTGCACTAGCACCACCTACCGCAAGACCTGGAGCGATAGAAACAGTCCGCTTGGCAAACAGCTTGAGGAGGCTTCGCCACAGATAATTCAGGATTATGCCATGCGAGACCACTGCGACTGTAAATTCTTCACGCCCGCAGATCAGAGGTAGGAGCTGCTCGTGAATGAACGTGTCCGCTCTCGTTGCCATTGATTCCTTGGCTTCTACATCCTGAAAACCCGGCTGATTGACATGCTCTTCTCTGTGGCTATCTTTCCCAGATTTTCTAGATCCACTTGGGCGTGCGTAGAAGGGCTTGCCCTCATAAAAACCAAAATCTTGTTCACGTAGAATCTCCAACGGTTTGACTTGCAACTTCGGGTCCGTAGAAGTCGGTTTGTTCTTTAATTGCGCGATGTGTATAGCCTCCGCGGTCTTGTAGGCCCGTTGGAGGTCGGAAGAGAAGAGATGCGTGAAGTGAAGATGCCGATTGGCGAAATATTGTCCCAATCGTTCGGCTTGTAGGACGCCATGATTGGTAAGCGCAGAGTCACGAACGCCTGCACTGGAAAGTGTCAGCCACGGTGGGGTCGTTCAGAAAGGTCATGGATTAAGATTACTAGAGGTTGGCTACATTGTCGACCGTTTCGCCGTGTCGGATCAGGAAGAGCTGCATTTGAGATCAAGGACGATTGAGCAGAGCATTGCAGCGCCTAGCTCATCTAGTCACTGGTGCCCTTCTCACGCAAATGTACTGTATACACCGCACAGTGCTGCATATTGTAGTCGAGAAGGTGATAAATGAAGTACCAAGTTCTGTGGGAGAGGCTACGGCAGGCTACAATCGCAAAACGCGCTACACCTTGGCATTCATCCAGAGTTTGCACAATTCTATTACTTTGGCTCTATTTTGCTGAAGCACGCTTTGCAAATACCTCAATCCGCCAATTTCACAATTGAAGACTCGCTAATGGAAAACGCTCGACTTTTGGGTCAAGAAGAGATCTCGAGTTCCAATGACTTTACTGCACCTAATCCGCAGCCCGGTATTCGACCACTCAGTATCCCCTAAGGTAGTAGCCTGTGAAAATGTGGTCATCTAGAAATGCATTCCCATCTCCTTCAGCCGCTCCTCAACCCGCCGCCTCAACCAAGATCATTACTTCCGTGCTTCCACACTTAAGCACAGCCTCAAGCCCACCCACTAATCCCCTCTCCGTTATCGACTTCATCATCTTCGCAAAATCGTGGACCAGATCCCACGAGACTGGGATCAGCTCTTCGTTGGTGGCGAGACGGAGCAGCAGCTCCCCAATCTGTATGGCCATGTCGGTGTGCTCCTCTTCGAACGTATCTGCAGCGTGGGCGGCGAGACTCATCACGTTTTCGTAAAAATTCGTGAGAATGGCGGCGACGGTTGTGACAGGCATGAGGATACTGTAATGTTTGACGTGGAGAGACCAGCCGGAGGGTAATTGGTGGACCTCGGAGAACATGAACGAGTAACGTGTATGTAGAGGCTTAGTTGAGAGGACTTCCGGAGGGGCCGCGGCGCGTGGCTGTAAGCCGAATCTGGCGTGTTTGAATGATGGTACAACCGCCCCATGTGTTAGAAGAGCGAGCAAAAGCATGACCACAAGATTCAGCCGGCAGAACATGGTTTTTTGGTCTGTAAGTCTCTAGGATGTCGGTTCTCGTACCTCGAAGTGAATAGAAATTCGGGTAAAGCCTGTGGCTTTTAAACCAGATCTCTTCATGTTGCTTCAAGTTTTTTCGAGCTAATTAATTTATCCTCCGTATGTGGAGCGGACTCCGTTATCGCAAAATTCAATCAAGTTACTACGTTGTTAGTCGCCATGATAAGGAATCCAAGGGGTGATACGGTCGGGTTATGATGTGGAGGATCTTGGCGAAAGAAAAGTAGTCTGAGCGGCGACCATGGCTGCTATCGTAGCTGAAGAACGTCTGAGCGTTACCCACATGAGCTGCATTCGCACGGTGTTTTCCAACGGTTATGCAGGCTTCATCGCCGGAACCATGTCCGCTGTTATAGAGTGAGTTTGCAGATAGTAGAGTAGCCTTGTTGTTAGGATCCATTGAGCGTCAGCCCGAAGCCGCCTGGATATTCAGATTTCTCAGATCGTGACACTTGTTCTAACCATTATAAGTCATTTCGTATACAACTATACCCTTCTGAACCAGGATTGGATTACCGAGCTAAAGAGTCTGACCACCCGCTATGTCGACCCACTGTAAGTAAGGGCCAAAATCACTTATTTTTGTGTATCTCGGCATGCATGTACGAGATATATTAGAGCGGTGTGCAGCAGCGGATAGAAGCGAAGGTCGATCCGATCGGGACGTAAGAAACTTCCGAGAGGACTCATGCGACAAGAAGGCGTGCTCGTAAGACTAGAATGGACAGACATAAGTAAATTGCTATCCAAAATCTAGGGTGGCTTCAACGAAACCCATGGTAAGCATAGCGACGAAAAATCTTCCAGACATGTTGCAATGCACCCAAATTAATCACTTCACCATAATCACTTCACCTGACAAACTCCTTTCCTAGATTGTGGCTTTGAACGCCGCCAAGTCGCATATAGGCGATGGCTTGCCTGAACGCCGCGCTCGCTATGACATGGTAATATTTTCCGATCAAAGGCCAGCCGCAAGCAAGAGACCGTAGCCGACACTAACGATGATAGCAAAGGCGATGATGCTGCTAGGTATACCGCGGGTGAGGAAATGCTGGACACGGAGGTATCTGTGGCCGGTCTGTGGATCTTCCATCATTATGGCCGCTAGAGCTCCGATCAGCATGTCAAGTCAAGATAATGCAATATGCGATGCGACTTACTCATGTTAGGAAAACCACTTGTTGGAAGCCCCATGGCGGCGGAGCACATTAGCGCACTACCCATTACAAGGAGATTCGGGTGGGGCTCTTTCATGCCTGCTCCGACTTCATGTACCAGCGGCAAGATGATCAACGCTGCCACAGTATGGCTGATGAACGTAGCGACCACCAGGCACAAAGCGGTGAATACCACCAGCACACCGTACAAGCTCATGCCTTCCACTTTTTCAGTTATCGTGGTTGCAATGGTGTCCAGAAGACCAGAAGACGAGACCGCCTTGCCAAGAGAGAGACCGCCAGCAGCGAGAATGATGATAGTCCAGAGGAAGTTGTTGAAGTCTTCTTTGGTAAGGATACCGGTGCCAAAGAAGAGAACAATAGGGATTATAGCGACAACGCCCATGTCGCCAAAGACGTTTTCGAGCTGATGGGTAACGCACCAGAGTACAATAGTCACGATTGTGACAAAGCTGATGAACCACTGGACTCCGGTGAATTTGTCTTTCATAGGTCGTATTGGCACAATGGTGGTACCTTTACCGGGCTGAAAGGTAGCGAGAAGCAATAGCCAGATCGAGAGGATTGAGAGGATACAGACAGGGAGCGCAACAAGGAACCAAATTCCCCAGCTAGGCTGAGGGCGCATGTTTTGGAGAGCGATGATGTTCTGTGGAGAAGCGATAGGTGAGGCAGCACCACCAATGTTTGAGGCCAGTGCAATACCAAGTATGAGCGCTTTCGAGAAGTTGGAGTCCGCAGGCAAGTTTCGAAGTAGTGGCTACCAATACATCAGTTTCAGTAGGAAAAAACACGGCGCTGTTGAGAATTGTACCTGTATGATTGAGAAGCACAGAACGGGCGCAGCAACGTTGCTGATCCACATACTTGCTATCAATGCAACGAACATGTTGGTGAGCAAGACTGTACGTGGTCGCGTCCCTGCTTTGCTGAGTACGAACGTCGCCATCAATTTTGCAATCGAGTATTTCGAGAGTGCAGCTGCAATTGTGAAACCTCCCAACAACAGCATGATGACTGGGGTCCACATAGCCGCAAATATGTACTTCGTTGCACTTTTGGGATCCAGTCTATGGTGAGTGTCATCTGAACGGACAACTTGAAGGATAACTGCCAAGAAAGGTACGAGGAGCGCCGTCACGAAAAGCGGTATGACCTGCTCCGTCAGTGCGGAACAACGGATTTTAAAGAGACTACCTACCTCTGTGGCCCATAGCAGGCTGACAAAGATGACCAAGGCCAAGCAATTTTGTTGCACACTTTGCTCCATGATGGGCACAACCAAAAGAACAATGAAGATGGCAACGATGGCCACCAATGTGAAAAATGTTGAGCTGAAGAGCCATCGCGGGCAGGTAAGTCTGCCGACTGGAGTGACAATTTCCTGTTTTTCCATCTCGTCCGGCTCATCGCCTTGCAGCCGAGCATTTGAAGGGTCGTGTTCACCGCCGAGCAATGTTCTCCGAACTCCCATATTGGCTGCTTGAGCCTTACGTTCCACACCAATCATTTCTCGCCAGACGGTGTTTCTTTCCCAGACAACATGCTCTCGGAGATTTAAGCGCAACTCGCGCTTAGCTGCGGATGTGTCTCCCTTTGTCGTAAGATGGGCGTATGACTTCTCTATGCTCTCAATATGCTCATCCAGATGTTGCATGGTGGATGGTCTAAATGGGGAAGCCGGATTGACCCGATTCTTGACATATGAGCTCTTGATATTCCGGTCCAACGTCTTATCGTACTTCTTGCATGCCTTGGAGAAGCCTGTCCTGTTCAATTGTATAAAGGACTTCAGTTCACACAATGAGACGTAAAGGCCGATTGTCCGCTTCTTTAGGGTCATACCGGACGCCACCAATGACGAGAAGCCATGATCGCTACCATCGTCAAATGATTGACTAGGTCTCCCTTTGGCGCTTGGTAACTCACGTGAGCTCCGAAGTTCATCTATGCCTTGTCCTGCATTAGCGTCGTATGTTTTCCTCCGGTCCTTCGGTGATGTAGTCCTGTGGAGTGGAGCCATATCACCTGCATCGTCGTCGCTATCGCCTTCTTCGTTGATGTCGTCAATGGAAGCACTCATCATACTGGTTCGTCGTTTTCGACTGCCGAAGCCAGTGAAGCCAAGGCTCTGAAACATGCTGCCATGCCGTGGCCTGCCCCCTCTGTTGAAACCCCTCTCATGTGTCCCGTCAATTTGATCTGGGTCGAAATGTTCCGCCTCGCCTTCATAGGACTCCTCATCTCGCAGCAACTGTGTCACTTCACCATAGATCTCCTGCTCTTTCAGCTCATAGAATTGAACGATCTTTTCCAGCTCGGCGTCGAGGGCCCGTTGGAAGATGATATCGGGATCTTCATCACCACTAATGAGGGGTGATGACTCGGCGTCATGCTCGACATGGGTCTGGTTGACGGACTTCTCGAGAGTGTAGATGCTAGAGATTTCAACAGTCAGCGAACCGTCATCCAGGAACTGAGCTGGACGCGTAAGCCTTGATGAAGACTCACAGCTTCTTCAGATTGCTGTAATTGATGTAATGACTGCTCCAGTCGGGCACCGAATTGAACTGGATGCTATGAGAGAACTTCATGGCTGGTTGCCTCGGACGGAGCTGTTGCTCCTTCTGCCCGGTGTGGTTATGTCGAGAGTGAGTGGGAGAGCATTGTTGAGCGGCGTTCTTTTGTTGAGCACTCTTCTCCTTGGGGCTTCCGGGACACAGTAGGTTGAGTTCGATGTCGGCAGGCCCTGCGTGCGCATTCAGCGGCTCAAATGCGCGATCATGCGGGCCTGGAATAAGCAAGTGGTGGAATCTCGATGTGGGGGAAACGTGCGGATGCGAGACAGATGATTGGCCCTGGCTCTCGGAGATCTTCGCCAGGATGGCGGAGAGTTTGGAAGACTTTCAACGCCCTTCTCGAATACTCTGAACAAGGGAAAAAGCATGTTGAAACTGGTCGATGATATTATTGAGCTTTCGTTGTTGAATCGAACACAGCCCTGTCAGATTCAACGCTAGGCCGCATTGGTTTCTATGCATTCAAGGTTGACCGGACTGCAGCAAGGCTCAACGTACGTACTCGGTACCTTACCTTAAGTACAGTAGATCACAGAACAATCGAATGTCGCACTTCAAATTCCCATTACTATGGGCGTATAATGATAGAGGCCGAGCAGCACAATTCAATCTAACCCCTCCAAAAACCAACAATGGGACTCGGGAGACACTAATTGCCTATAGACAGTTCAGCGAATGACATCTCGTCCTTCCTTGTCTATGCCTTCCAAGCTCTCCAGGATGTCGCTTCCCCCCAGCAATCCCATGCCCCCTCCCGTCGATTTCCTACTTCCTGTCCAGATCTCATGGAACTTGACAGACTCGTCCGAGGATGCCACCACGATACATCCTTCTTCCGCCGTGCGAGACCACCAGATGCCCCCTTCTCCCGCTTGCCGGCTCGTCTCATTCGGCCCTCCTGGGTACGGGATCGCTAGCAGGGCCCGCATCTCGCTCGCCCACGGGATTGCAACGACCTGCCGACATTCGGGCCAGGAGAAGACAGCGATGCGATATGGGTGCTCCGGCTGTGCATATCCGAACGTGGCCGCAATTTCACGCCGGCTCGTCGACCAGATAAGGGAAGTGACTTGTGCTTGAACATCGATTGTAGCCAGGCAAGCCCCGGAGAATGTGTGGTAGAAGTGGATTGCCCGATCATTGGATCCTCCACCGGTAGCCAAAAGGCCCCGTTGCCAAGGACAGAAGGCGATGGCCTTGATGGCTGCACTATGAAGCCACTTATGTCTCTGACGCCCGTCCAATACCTCGAGAAAGGTAGGAACTCCAGAAGCAGTCAGCGGGTTGAGGCCAAGGCTCAACGAACTGTAAAGGCCTTGCGGTTGATGAAGCCCCTTGGATTTTTGAGCCGGTGAAGTCGGAAAAGGCTCGTCGGTCCTATTGACCTGGCTTGCGAAACCGAAGCCTGCCATCAATGTTTGCACCGCTCCCTTCTGTGGTGAGTCTAAATTGAGAGGAACATTGGGGTCGGATAAAACATCTCTGACATTGAACAAACAGCAAGCGTTGTCGTTGGCTCCTGAAGCGAAATATTCTCCATCTGGTGACCAGGCAAGCCCACAAATTTGCTGGGTGTGGATAGTAATCTTGGCCATTAATTTCAATGCCCCGTTCCATCCATGAACGGCACTTTGATGATCCGTCATCCACTCAAGGCTGTAGTAGTACACATTGCCAAGCTCATCTCCCACAAGAAGTTCCTCAATATCCACAAGCGATCCAAACCGCGTGGAGGGCCTACGGGTGGTGACGGGTTTGAATGCGAGGCATGCCACGGCTGTCGGGAGCTGGGTCTCGAATCTTACTCCTCGATCATGGAGACTCCAAAGACTCAAGTGACCATCGTTGCGTCCCATGGCAAGGATACTATGCCCGCCTGCTGCAGAGGAAAAGGAGAGTGAAGTTACATATGTGTTGCGGCGATCTGATCTCCTCAGTTCCGGGTACTGGACGCCAGAGCCTTCGGACCATAGATAGACTCTGTTACTGAGTCCCACTGCCAACGTCCGCGATGTGTAGCTATACGCTAAAACCGAGCAGTAGTAATCATCCCGAAGCTGCGGCGCATCCAAAACTGTATAAGGAATCAGTAAGCAACGTATACAAGTCATCATGGTTTACGTATCTGAAAGGGGTGATTGGTACTGCTCTGACTTCATCGATTTGAGAACTTCTTGCAACTAGACAGAGTCAGCACATGATCGATGATCTCTTTATTTGTAAGCTTGAGGGGAATGTCCTTTCACTTCATTTCAGTAACAGTACTTACGCGGGACTGACCCTTCTCGAACCCACTGTCCATCTCTCCAAACGGTGCGTGGTTCTCGTTGCTTAGATTTCGACGACGAGCTTCCGGGAGCGATCTTTGCCCCCCTGCTGCGATCAGGCGATTGGGAGTGGTTTAAAACCCGGCTTGCTTGGTCAATATCTAATGCTGCAGCGAGCCGACCTTCCAGTCTACCACGATCCTGATCTGAGGTGTTTCTTTCGAAGAATCGTGAGGTGTACATTGGCGCATTTGTGCCGCTGCCCAACACACCGCCTCGCCCATCAGGCACACCATTGATAGGTCCCGAAGGAGCTATCGCTGCAGCGCCACCCACGTTCCACACAGCTCCTGTACTGATCTGTCTGTTCTGAGGGTTTAGTGGGTCATTTGAGGCCTGCAACAGATTGCTGCCGCTGAATACACGAACGTGCGTGCTCGCATTCCTGTTTGTTTGGCCACTGGATATACGTGGTCTTCCCTGCCTAGCGATCGACGGTGACCTGAAGGGATCCGGACTATCTGAATTCTGACGCAGGAGTCTCTCGGCACTAGATAGATGCTGTGTCGACTTGCTAACGTGGAAGCTCCTTGACGCATCATGTGATGCGGTTCGGTTAGCGATAAATCTGTCAGGTGTAGTGGGTGGAGTAATTGGTAGATCTCCGGCACTGATACACCGACGCTTGGGCTTTTTACCGCCAGAATTATCGCCGATGATAATCGGGATAGGTTGAAGTGGGAAAGGGCACGTATCGGCGGCGTTGATTGAGTTGTCTGGGGTCGAGGGAGGAGTTGCAAGCGCCGCATCAATATCCCTCAATCGTTTCTGTGGCGTTGCAGGAGCCGAATTCGACTCGGGAGGGGTTCCATTCTGAGTTGCATTCGTGGGCGACGGAGGCTTCTGAATATCTTCCCCAGGCAGCTCTCCTAGATCGATGAGTGTCACGAGAGTAGGCCGCAAGGAGCGTTTTGCCGGCTTTCGTCTTACGGTGCCTGGACCTTCAGGACGGGGAGGAAGATCCCCGTTCAGTGACTCGTCGACAGAAGATAGGATCGAAGTCTCAGAAGAGGAGCGCGAGCGCTTGGAGACATTTGTCAATTGATTCGAGGGTTCTTCGTTGCCTGGCCCAGAAGAAACAGAACGGGGCATCACACCGGCCTCCATAGAAATAGGGAAACCATTTGAAAAGAGCTTGCACTAAACGAGTGACATCTATCTAATGTTTGATGGTGATGTTGTTGACCATGCTGGTGAGCCAAATATCCTTCGTGCTGGGGTCGTCGTATCCCAATGTGAGCATGAGACTCCTTGTGAGTATACCAATCATGGATATAGCTAAGGTACTAGGTAGTAGAATAAGTATGAATACAGTAAGCTCCATTGTGATCATTTCGGGAAGGTGCGGTCGATAGTATCTATATCGGATGTGGACGGTTTGGATGACAATGACGGTTATAAATTGGAGGTCTCATGTATTGCTCGGAAGAAGGAGCTTCAATACCGAATTCTCCTGTCTTCGAGTCATTCACATATTGCTTGAGACCAATTTGGCAGTATAGAACAAGAGAGAGTAATAAGATAATTTATGGCAAGCGGAGAACGAGGCAAGGCTTCAACCCCAAGACAAGAAATCAAAAAGAATAGGGTTCTCGGACATAACTATATCTTAAGCCCGCAAAGCCATCATCAAATTGCTTTTTTGGACGACTGAGATGCCCAAATGTGTTACCAAGGGACATTAACGAATACCGCCAAGCCACATAAAGAACCATGTCACACACGCACGACGGGCTCAGCGCCCACTCCCACGACTTCAATGCCGCAGAACACGGACACTCGCATGAGATACTCAATGGGCCGGGCTCCTACACCGAACGGGAACTGCCAATAATTGAGGGAAGAGACTGGACCGAGCGAGCATACACGGTGGGCATCGGTGGGTATGCTCCTCGCGTGAATGCGAGATCAAGATGACAGTACTAATCAGAAGCCTTGCAAACAGACCAGTCGGCTCCGGGAAAACAGCCCTGATGCTCAAGCTCTGTCTTGCTCTTCGCGATAAATACAGCATAGCAGCCGTCACGAACGATATCTTTACTCGGTAACCTACCCTCTTCCCCTACGCCTTTTTCCCTCCCTCCCTCCCTCCCTCCCCCATACCGGTGGCTAAGCTAAATCCATCCCACCTCCAGCGAAGACGCCGAATTCCTCACCGCGCACTCCGCGCTCCCCCCCTCGCGCATCAAAGCCATCGAAACCGGCGGCTGCCCCCACGCCGCCGTGCGCGAAGACATCAGCGCGAACCTGCACGCGCTCCAGAACCTGCACTCCCAGCACACGACCGATATCCTGCTGATCGAGAGCGGGGGCGATAACCTGGCCGCAAACTACAGTAGGGAGTTGGCGGACTTCATTATTTATGTTATTGATGTTGCGGGGGGGGATAAGGTGCCGAGGAAGGGAGGGCCGGGGATTACGGGCAGTGATTGCTTGGTTATTAATAAAGTGAGTTCGAGAAGGCAAGGAGATGAGGTGAGGTTGACGAGGGTGTTTCTAGGTCGACCTCGCGGAGGCCGTGGGCGCGGATTTGGGCGTTATGGAGAGGGATGCTGGGCGCATGAGGTAAGTGATCTCTACATCCTCCCTTCCCTTCATCGCACTCGGTAAGGAGCCCACTGACTCCAATACAGAGAAGGCGGTCCGACGATTTTCGCCGAAGTCAAGAATGGGAAGGGAGTCGACAATATCGTCGATTTGATACTGAGTTCCTGGAAATGCAGCGGAGCCTATGAAGTCAGCCGGGAACGATGGAAGGCGAAAGACTAGGGCCACGCCAACGTCAGCTATTCTGGGTAATTCGGAGGTTTAGTACTCAGATTTCGCGAGGTGTTTCCGCTCTAGAAACTTCCAAAGTCGGGGAATCGATTCTTGGACCATGAAAAGCATTGAGTGGTCGAAAAGTGGAGCGAAAGGGGTATCCCATGGTCTGATGTGGTGCTGTCTTGCCTCCCATGCATTGCCACCGATACACCCAATCTGATAACACGCTTACCCGTGTTTGGCGCAAAGCATATGAAGACGACATGGAAACGACATCATCTTCTGATTTTGCCCCAAGCCGGGTAATCGTAGATTTGCCGGTGTATCCTAAAGTTAGCACCACTTATTACCAGACCATGGGATACGCATCCTCCTATCATGGTATCACAAATGGATTGACGCTGGAAATACTACCGCTGTTCCATGGTTTAGACCTTTGTTCTGTTCTCTATCCTTCTTCATAGTTTCTTGTTATGCTCATCTCAAGATCATACCAAGCAGCGTGAAACAACGAGGATCGCGAAAAGAGTACTGATAGAGTGGTAGCTAAAACCCAACTGTGTCTCTCCGCAGCCAGACGAAGGTACAACAGGGGAAGATGAGAAAGAAAAAGACAAACGGCAACGCTCGCCCTGGACAGAATTGAGTGCGCATAAAAAATAGAAACCACTTGTCAGATCACGGTTACCCGTCTTTGGAAGCCAGAACGTAAACAGATATGAATGGAGTTCTAAATTCGCCGAATGTCCCACGTCGGGCTATCGTTGATTTATCCGGTTTGCGGTGAATAACTGTTGATCACGTGGGATGAGATCCGCGGTCGATTTTGCCAGGGGCGAGTGCAACAAATAGCAACGCATCCCATGCCATCCCACAAGCATTTCGAAAGAAAAAAGCCGCGAAATACACCCCAAAGCACGTGAACGCGCGCTCGGAAACAATCTAGCTCCTCCCCTCCTCCTTACGAATGGGCGTATGGTCGCCCCAGACCTCGCGCATGTCGTCGTCCGGTGCGCCCCACCCTTCATACCTATTCATCAAACCATGTTAGCGCTATCCCTCGACTTGGAAACCAGGGGCTTACCCTTCGCCTAGATAGGGGTGCGGATAGTGCTCTGGCACTTTTACGTTCGGGAACTAGATTTAGGTATCAGTATTTTCCTTGATGTGTGAATGTAGATGGGTTCTAGGAACAGGTGATAAAGGTTGTGATAGGTAGTAGCATCTTGCAATTACAAGCAATTAGGACAAAGAATCGATCAACAGCTGTTCCCATGAAATCGAGATGGCGATGCGTCCCAAGATTTGGGTAAACGTAGATGGTAAAGCCAGATTCCAGGCATTCTCGAATGACAAAAAAGGGACACGAAAAGGAGGAGAGCTAAAGGCTTACCTTGACATCGCCCGTATTCTCAGCCCGTTGGCGCCAAGATCGGCACTCATGGCGCTGGCGCCAGGCACGCAGAATCCAGTATTTAGCCTCATAAGCCTCGACGATACTCTTGACGCCTTTCCCATGTGCATGGTGTAAGAACTCGCCACAGTGATAGAACATCTCGAAGCCTTTGACGCATTCGCTGCTGGGGATGTGAAAGCGGCTGTCGCCATCCCAATCCATCTCACACAACGGGCGAAGATAGGCAGCACGGCGCACCATGTCAGGCCTGCGTAGATCTCTACTAATCTGATGAATATTCCAGTCGAATTCTGTACCGAATTGAACGGCCAAAGATTTCCTAACTTCGTCGCCGTATATTCCAAGCTGTTTGCACATTTGGCGAATGAGGCGGAAAAAGTAGTTCAACAGGATCTCCTGTTTGTGGTCAAAGAGAAGGATATTAAGCACGCGCTCTACGCGGGAGGACATCTCGACGTGATTAGGATCGCTGGTGGGCCAAGTGAGGACGACCGGCTTCTTGGTGTTGCTGTAGTTCATTAGTGTGTACTGTCCCGCGGTCATCATGGCGTAGGCGCGCTGGCGGTATCGATCCAAAGAGTAATAGCCATGAATGTTGGGGATGGCTGGGCACTGGTTCCAGAACCGGGGAGGCGTGGTGTTGTGGTCGATGACCCGTTTTATTAACATGGCATCCGAGCCACATTCCTTCCAGTGGCGATCGAAGTCCTGAATCATGTGGAAAATCGAGCAGTAGCGGGTGAATGTCTTTGGTCCGCAAGCTGGACAAAGGATGGTGTCGGAATTCGTGTCTACAAGCGTCTTCTTGCAAACTGGATGACGACAGTCATGGTGTTCACGATCGTGGCGCCAGATAGCTTGGCCTGTAGCAACCTCGGCTGCTTGGTACTCGTGAAGAAGGCGACCGTGGAGATAGTCCGGATGGCCTGGATGGATACGCGCGTCAGGGCGACGATTGGTGCCAGGGAAGACGTGCATCAAAGTATCTCCTGGGTAGTCTCCATTGATATGCACAGAAGGACCTTCGTTCACAGCGTTTGCATGGCTGACAATGATTGGTGGGCGCTCGGAGAGATTATGGTATGGCTCAGGAAACGAGAGAGGTGCGCCTTTGATGATTGGTAGTTTCTCGAACAAGAAGACATTGTATTTCTGCAATTGAATATCAGATTCGGTATGTGTTGCGTAGGCCCAGCGAATACTCTGAAAGTCTGATGGAGGTGCCGGTGCATCTGCAGCCAGTGTTGCACTATGTGGTCGAGGATTCGGTTCCGTATCACGTCGTACCCCCCTGAAATTTTGGGCGGAGCTATCGGACCAGGTGGGTACAGTAGCAGTGGCTTTAGCAGCGGCAGGACGAAGCATCTCTGGAGGAATAGGTCGAGGTTTTTCATAGCGTGCCAATCGCTCTGTTGTCTGAGCGGCTTGAATAAAAATCATGTCTCTCTCAGGATGATCATACTTCTTCTTCTTTGTCTTCTTCTTCTTGTTCTTCTTCTTCTTTTTCGACGGGGATGGAGCCTCGCGTGAGGTTTGTACAGCCACGTCGACTGGTTGATTGGCATCTTGTATGTTGATATCAGGGGTCGGCTGAGCCCCTCCTGGTTTTGATTCCATCAGCGTCGGCTGGGTAAACCCAGGAGTGGATCCCGTCTGAGGAATAGATTCTTCCTCACCGTCATCACTGGGCGAGTCGCGAACGCCAACTTTGCCTTTTTCTTCTCTTGTGAGACGCCTCTCTCCTATTCGCAACTCTTCAGCGTCATCTTCGGGTGTGTAAGGGTTCTCATTAGCCTGCAACGGACTTGGGAGACGTTCGACAGCTTCTGCTACTGTCTGAATAAGTTCATTCTGAACCGAATCGCGGTTTGAAGCTGTCAATGGAGTATTTGCACCACTTCGGGAGTTGGTACGAGATCGAATGAAGTTGACGCTATCCGCTCTTGCTTTTCGATTGATAGACTCTTTCGTCTCTGCGGGCTCACTAGTGATATGCACAGGCTAAGATTTCAGGTAAGCTTCATATTAGTCCTTGAAGGCTGAGCTACGGAGCTCTGAACAACCAACATTGATTTTGCGTAACATAGATTTATGGGATGTAATTAGAAACAGTAGGTATTAGAAATGATTGGTGAGGCGACGTACCGTTTTGATTGTCTCCTTCCCAGCTTGTCGCTCCTGTGGAGCTTCGGGCTCTTGCGTTGCCTGTCCTTTTGCGGCAGCTGCCATTTCAGTAGCTTCCTCCACTAGCAAATCCTCCTCCTTCAGGGCTGAGTCGTTTTGCAAGGGTCTTTCCGCTGGGGTGGTACTTTTCTCCACGATGGCGCACCCTTCTTGCGTGGCTGCTGAAGCAGAACCTGACCCGATCTGAGCCATTAGCTCTTTATAAGTGAGAAGTGATTCAATCTTCTTCTGCCCTTTGATGATCTTCCCAATGTCCTCCCAGGTATTGTGCTCGTCTTTGAGCTCATGGATCGCTGCGTCATCTGGAGGAGTGTAGCCTATTTCTAGCCCGGTATTTGGCGCTGCAGCTGGAGCTTCTCCCTGTGACGCTTCCATCTCCTTTGCGGCACTTCCCTCCTGCGACAATTTCTCTTCTGGCAAAGCTTTCCCATCCAGCGCAGGTTTCCCTTCTCGCGCAGGTTTCCCTTTCACCGCGGATTTCTCCTGTTCTGCCACTTCTATAGCCCTTTCAATCTTGACCTTCATCTTTCTACGTTGCCTCCTCTTCTGGATCTCTTTAATCTCCTTTTGAAAATCAGATTCAAGCTCCTTGACTACAGTTGGACCTGGGGGTTGCACACCAGAGCCAGGGGTTGCCACATTGCTCTTCGTGGCAGCCTCTACATATTCTAGGTCGGCATTGAATTTGTCGGCTTCGTTTGCAAACTTCTCTGCTTCCTCAAGTGTCATGGAAGATATACCTCCGGGACGGCGATTCGCCTCATTTGCCAACGATAAGCCCGTAATGCGGGCCATTCGATGAGCTTGGTCTTTATGTGCGTTGTCTGCGAAAACCTACATCGGAGCATCAGCGATTAGAGATGTCAACAATCTGTACATGACTCCAGACTCCCTCATTAACGTGCAAACCCATTTGGCCACTGCCATCCATGCGTTTTGCAGAAGGACTGAGCCCTCAAAGAAATAATGGTTTGAAAGAGTGAAGGCTCGACTAAGGAATAAAGATCCAAGGGGCTCTGTCACCTTTCGAGGGGCAGGACTGAAAACTAGAATAAACGACGAATGCGGGAGTTTTGGGGTATTTTCTTGGCCTGGGTGAAAGTGAATAGCGTGATGAGACATCTACTGCCACGGCAGAGAAAACGCGGGGCGCACCTAGAATCAAAGACAGCGGTGTTACGTACCTGCCACCAGGGAAAAAGCTCATTAGAATCCATGGCTGCTTTGTACTTCTGACCTCTAAGGTCACACTGAACAGAATTAGCGTTTTCGATAGATGCATTGCGAGGAAAACCTACAATTTTGATACATAAGGCGGAGCAATGGTCCTCCTGATCCTGTAGAGTATGAGCTAAGATACAGAAGTGAAGGAATTTGTATTACAAGATCAGCAACCCATTGCTCTCTTACAGAGATCAAGACCGAGAATTCGGAAGGCGGTTCTATGTCGCGATGCAGTACAATCAGGAGGTGGTAAGGTAGGAACGCCGGATCCCAGACTAAAATCTCTCCGGTATTTTGGATGAAAGCCTCCCCTTGCTGGTAGGAGCGCCGTATAAGCTCTGCGATGTCTCTCTAAATCAGCTATGGTGTCGTTCGAAAAGTCGTTGATGCAGCCTCTTCAGAAATGACGCGACTGTACCTATGACTCAAGGTGTTATTAGAGGAAACCATGATATCACTGAACACCCCTGAGTCACCTTCGTGGCTTAGACCCGTCAGGCTCTTGGTGGCCTCCCTATCTGTCATATTGAACACTTGAACATATCACTGGGTTTTGATGGCACCGGCTGGGGTTGGAAGAAATCTGTTGTTGAAAATCACCATGTGTAGACCCGCTGGTGTTGACTTCTTTTAATGTCCTCAAAAAGCACCAAATGGATCCCGCTAACCCCGGTATAGCCATCGCATCCAAGAGTAATTTTTTTGTTTCTATGAGGGTCATATCACAGTCGCCTTCAAATCCATAGAAGCGACCTATTGCATCCATCCATTAATGTGTCTATCTATAACACGTAATGCATTTGGTGAATGATCCAGATAGACCAATGAACCACAGCGCTCATTGTTATGGATTGAATGAAGGGAATAGTCTATGCTCAGTTGAACAGCACTCCCGTGTCGAAATTCTGGAGGAGCCATATTGCTGTCGGTTCAGAGAGAGTGTGTTATGACGGTTTAAAGTATAAAATCAAGAACTGATAATGATGGGACCTTAAGATGCTATGAATCTGCACGACTTGTACCATATTGCGGCTTCTCGAATGTCGTCGTCCACGAGCAGTGGACAATATTGATGGATCCCAAAGAAATACTTTCCATTTGATAGAAGACTGGAAGAAGTTGTCCAATTGTGGTTAATTGGCTTTCCCTTCGACTGATCCATTCACATGCGGTGTTATTTTGAGAGATGTGATCTACTCGGACATAACTGGGTGCCGATGAAAGATATAAATCGTTTGCCATATCAATGTTACCCGTCTTTGGAATTCCGAACTTGAATTGCTATGAATGAGACATAGACTTGACGTGTTTCCCCAGTCGCGCTACCGTTTGAATAATTCTGATCAATCACATAGAGGATGTGTTCCGCATGCGGTTTTGCCATGGGGGAGTGTCATGAAAGGGAACCGGGCCGGCTCTGCCTTACGCGCTTAGCGAGGTTCGAAATCACGCTAATGTGATTTAAGATTTATATGGCCGAAACCATCGACAATGAAAGAATCCCGATCATTGATGGCCATTACTTTCTCTAATCGATCTCTGTTGTGATCCGTGATCACTGGCTTCGGGCTTGCCTGTATCTTGCATAGCCAGACCATATCTCTTAAGCCCGTCTGCATATTTAGTACATCGCAAAGATGGGTGACCAACCTAACATCTCCCAAATTTTGGCCGCTCTTGGTGAGTGATGAATCAACCCCCACAAACACTATCCAGATCTGACTTCTTGTGTCTAGCTGCCCAGCGACCAAGTGGGACTCCAAATCAAGCACAACCACTTCCACCCTCTCAACAGCCACTACAAGGCTACCCCAATCCGTATCCTACACCAACACCACCTATTCCTGCAGGCCCTCCTACCTACAACATACCTCAACCGACAAACTCAGGAAGCGTCGACTTAAGCAACATCAAACCTGTGAACTCAGGGTCCGTGAGCTTGGCTGACGCTGTTGCGCGAGCGAGGGGCATCGCTGCTGAAAAAGGCGTCTCGTACGACAATCGGCGCAATGGCAGTAAGTCCTCAGCAGCGACGTTTGCATTGTAATGTCTACTCACGTTTGGCTAGCCCCGGGCCGCGATGATCCACGACTGTCTGGTCGCATGTATCGCCCTCGATCCCGTTCACGATCCCGATCACCACCTCGAATGGGACGCGACAATTTCCGAGATAATTACAACCCATATCGCGACGAGCGACGCGATGATTCCCGACGCGGCGGCTTTCGAGACCGATCCTTCTCACCACCCCGAGGTGGGGGCTTCTCCCCGCGCGGTTATGGTGCACCTGTTGAACGTTCACCTCCTGGCCGACGAGATGACGATAATTCAGAGACGATCGCCATACAATCGAACCTTGTTGGACTTATCATTGGTAGACAAGGAGAAAATCTAAGGCGTGTAGAAGCTGATACCTCGTCACGCGTCCAATTTATGACTGGTCCGGACTCCAATGGCCCCGTTCGTCAGTGCAAAATCTCTGGCACACGCAAAGCACGAGACGACGCAAAGGCGGAGATTTACCGTATCATTGAGGAAAATGGTCAGAATAGAGGGAACAATGCAATCATCGACCGACCCGTCGTGGTTAGCAAAGGAGTAGGCAGTCATCAGCCCGCCTTACGTGCGGGTGAGGACGCTACTCAGATTATGGTACCAAATCGAACAGTTGGTCTCATCATTGGTCGCGGTGGGGAGACTATCCGTGATCTGCAAGAACGAAGTGCATGCCATGTCAACATTGTTGGCGAAGAGAAGAGCGTCAATGGCTTACGTCCAGTGAACCTTATCGGTACCCCCACTGCAGCAGCACTTGCCAAGAGTCTGATCATGGAAATCGTCGAGAGTGATACAAAGAACATGGCCAACAATCAAGCCCCACAGAGAGACCAAGGTAGAGGGGCGGCCTATGACGGTGGTGAAAAGATCAACGATAGGATTACTGTGCCCTCGGACGCTGTGGGCATGATTATCGGTAAAGGTTTGTCACAACTGTAATCGCCCTTCCGCTATCGTATGCTAACAATTAATTTTAGGTGGCGAAACCATTAAAGACATGCAGAGCACCACCGGATGCAAGATCAATGTCTCCCCTGCCACCGGCCGAGACATTGAGCGTGAAATAGGACTAGTTGGATCCCGAGGCGCGATTGATGCAGCAAAGCGAGCCATAATGGAGAAGGTCCATGCAGTGGTGCGTTAATTCCCGCACCCCCTGCCCTTGAATTGTATCCCACAATTCTTACTAATACAACTCTATAGGAAGAGAAGAACCGCCCCTCTGGCGGCGGTGGCTATCGTGATGACCAATACAATGATCGCTATCAGCAGAATAGCCAGCAATCATATGGACAACCCCAGAATCAGAATCAAAATGCGCCACTTGCTCAAGCCCCCAATGCTCAAGGTGCTCCTCCTGGCGGTGAAGATCCCTATGCTGCCTATGGTGGCTACCAGAACTACGTCGCACTCTGGTGGTCCCATCTTGCGCAGCAAGGCCAACAGCCTGGTCAGGGCCCGCCTGGGGGGCCGCCTGTTGGTCAGTGAGAATGAGTGATTTGCTGCCGCGCATACCGATCGTGATTCGGTGACTTTCGATGACTTCAACTGGATGACTTCTTTGACTTCGATTGGATGACTCGATGCTGCGCTTGACCCGACTTGACTCGACCTGACTCGATACTCGTTGATTCACTTGATGATCATCCACCAACTGTCAGTACTGTCCACTGAGGCTATCCCGAGCACCTGTTCGGATCTTCTTGCATGCGATGTGGTTGATCAGTCTTTTTCATCGTCGCTGGAGAACTGAACGTCATGATCCATCATATTCATGATCACTCAAGGATTTGAATGTCGTCGCTATGAATTGCCTTGGTGCCGTGGACTGCAGCGACATGACCAAATGATAGCATGCTGCTGTTGGCGCATTTGAAATCAGATCAATTCATGATACACCACCTTTTTCTCGTACCGTTATGCCAGCGAGTTGCGGGGATATTGTTTCTCTCTGCGATGTGCACCAACTTTGAGATCGGGGTTTGTTTTTACGGTATCTACTCACAGCAATACATGCTTCGTCCTTGCAACAAGCGTCAAGGAAGGATTCCAGTTGACTAGAGTGTGTACTGGATTACGGGGACGGGGATTTTCAGCTCTGCTTTCTCATTACAGGCGACAGAGATACCCACTCCTGGAAATGTACATTAGTTCAACTTCTAGCTCACAGCCACTTCAATTGCATGTTTTTATATCGGCTCGATGGATTAATATGAGGGTCTACATCGAGATAAGTCCAGGGTTAACCATTCTTTCTCGTTCATCTTTCCCCCTGTTCTGCTCATCCTCAAGGATAATTCTTTCGCTTGTTTGGTTCTTGAACACCATCTGTAGAGGTGCAGTCTTATTGATCAGCTACTGTCCCTCATCCATTGCCTCATCAACATCACTTTATTCGCTATTATGGACTTCAAGACAATTCAATTGCAATTCCATCACATATTAGAACCGCGGCGCGAATTATCACTCAGCCTATAACACTCCTGTCTATCTTTGACGGATGTTATTGTGGAAACTCCATTGGAGGTTTGGTCTCCTCGTTTCCTCTAAATCCTACGTTTACTCGTTACTTAAATTCACCATTCTTCGGGTGACATTTCTACGTGAGATATTCATTCTCTTTTCGATGAATGTTATTGAAGATCCCCAGTAAAGGTTTCCGGTCATTTTTCCATCGAAATAGGGATTCTTACTCATCACTTCTCTCTCCTAAGATTCCAATTCCCTCCATAAAATGTCTACGTGTAGTCATGACCCCGACTCAGAACACCGAGATAATACGCATCTATCACAAACTCCTATTAGTCACCGACTCCCCCACCATCGAAAGCCAACAAATCCCCCTACCTCTCCAAACCCATAACCACACCTCCACAAATTTCCCACAAAAAGAAACCACACTTCAACCCACCACCCGTCCATCATACATCAGCATGCCCCTCCCCCCATCACCATCCGCCCCCACCTCAAAAAACACAAAGAATACCTCTTCATCCTGACCCTCTACAGCCGCTGGACCATGCCCACCATCATCACAATCCTGAACCGACGCTTCCCGCGCGATCGCACCCGCTTCGGCGAGGAAGTGACGCAGGAATACTATGACTATTGCCGGAGGACGGGGAATCGGATTTGGCGCTGGGCGAAGGGGTTGGGGGATCGCGACTGGAGGGTGAGGAGGGTTATGAGGTTTGGGAGGGGGGTTGTGGGGGGGATTATTGTTTGAGGGTTGAGGGGAGGGGGGAGGGGTAGTTGGAAGGCGCGAGGAATGGGAGTGGGCGGGGGGACTATTATGTTGTTGTAGGAGAGTGGATTTAGGAGGGATGTTTGTTGCTTGCTTGGGCTCTATCCTGTACTCTGGTGCCGTGGGACTTCCATGCTTCATCACTATACTCATTTCGACAAGACGTGGCTCCATCCTTGGCACAAAGCATATAAATACGACAAGTTTAGACATCATTGTCCTGATTCTGGAAGCCTAAGTTGGGTAATGGGAGGCCTGACGAAGTAGATGCCATTAGAAAACTGCACCACTTAGTAGTTAGTCCTAGGCCAGGGGCATCGCAGGGCTGGATTTGATATACTAGCTCCTGCCTGTCCGCACTCCGTGAATGGTGATTTCTGGGCGTGTGCAGTGTAAAGTGATAGGAAGGATAAAGGAGGATCATCTATGACTACTGGAGATGCTTGGGTGGAGAGGTTGTGGATAAATATGAGATTGGAGACTATGATTAGAGAATGCGCTTGTACCTGTGATATTGCTATGGATAGTAGGCAGCATGATCTCCGCCATTCTCTTCATCACGACAGCTGTAGACCCAAAGGAGGAAACGTCCGCGTGAATCCCAATCAGAGATTTCCGAACTCTTTTCTCAATGGCCGTTATCTTTATATCATTCCTCCTGTCTCCTGATACGTGATTGTGTCGAAATTGAAAGTAGAAATATATCACATGATCTGATAGTAAGTGATAGAAAATTCACTGACAGATCTCAATGCCATGTTCATATGCTTTCTGCAAAAGGTGGGTATGCGTCTTGTTACAAATGGTGTATTAGTGGTGATGCATGGGAGGCAGAATCGCACCGCACTAGGTCATGAGATGTCCTCATTGCGCCTCATTCCTTATACACCGAGCTCGAAACTGCGGAGCCGGTCATGCGCGAAAGCCTGGAGCCTTCGTCGGCAGGTCCAATCATTTCCTGTGGGAAAGGCCGCTGCTCTGACTCTCGCGTATTCGGTGCCATTTCGCGATTGAAAAAGCGAGGCAATCCATAGTCTCGTGTCTCTTTATTGTAGCTATACCATCGACGGCCGTCCTTGGTGTAGCAGACTTCCCGCTTCAAGACCGGATCCCAGTACCATACCATGATCTCAACGAGGCTCGGGCCATAGGGCTTTCGAGTAGCAGAAACGGGTTCTGCGCCAAATCTGTCCGCTTTGAATTTAAAATCTGGACCAAAGTGGTCCACGAGCCTTCTTCCATCCGAGACGGGGTGTAAAGGGTCCAGTCTAGCGATCGTAGTCCGATTATGGTCTCCTGGTAGGACTCCGGGTGTATAACTATCATTTAGTGCCACTGTCTGTGGTGCGGTGATGATGGTTTCGCCCCCACCTATCTGAAGCTCTTCATCGTCTGAATCCCATTTAGCGGCCAGTACAATCCATGGGTGGCAATTCCGTCCGTGATCTGCGTCGAGCACGAGTACATGGCCAGTCATGGCCCATCCACCGTGAGGTGTCATCATCGTGATGTATCCAAGGCTTATGAATCGGCGCAATACCGGATCAGTCCGTGCATTGAATTTATACTCTTGATCTGATGGCGTATTTGGATTGATTGATGCCCTAGGATTTTCTTCCGAAGGGAAGCCATCAGCGTAGCAGATGGCTAAGTCCTTACTGGAGCTTTTCAGACCAGGTGGGCGATATGAATCTACAGGGGGCCCTAAGCCAGTGGCTATCGGAAGCAGAGCGCATGGGCGTACGTTTCCATTATGGTGCAGCTCACCAAGAGGTACAGGACCGAAATCACCTGAAACAATTAATTTAAAGATGGGTTTTGGATCAGCGCTTGGTAGTTCGGACAAAGGATTTGGCTTCCATTCTCGGACTGCCTTCCATAGATGCTCCGCAGTGAGAGTCTGGAGTTCTCTTTAAAATCAAGTCAGCATTTCCAATTCATGCTTTGGTGAGCGTGATACTAGTCACTAATAGGAATGACTTACAGTTCACGCTGCTCCTCTACAGCAATCTTTTCCGCAATGACTCCGGCGAAATCCGATATTGTTACGCTACTCATGAGTGGGGTCTCTCTCTGTATGGCGAGAAATTCCTCGAGACGGGTCTCGTAGTTGCCCTGAGTGTCACGGTAGAATTGCTCAACAAAAGCTTTCTGTTCTGGATTCATGATTGTTCTGTGGCCCGTCGCCTAAACAACCTTACCCGCCGTTGCAATTTACAGCTTCGATTGATATCAATTGAACTTTGAACTCAATGTTCTCCTAGGTTAGCTTATGGTTTGTTCGTTCTCTATTTGGAGGATTGTTCTCGGGCTTTTGTACTGAGCGTATGAGTCATTTGGAGTCTGGCAGATGTGCGAATGTTCCATGAGTTTTTGTTGAGTATCGAAATCGGGATGTAGGTTTTAATATGTGTAGTCAACGGGTATTTATTGAGCGAGCTGTTGAGGATACTGCACGCCACAAACCTAATAGTTACCATGTGAGCAGGTATGTAGAGGAAGAATTGGCACTCATCTTTGTCCGAGGCTAGTAGCAGCGTGCAAAGAAGAATAGACCGGGCATGAGTTATACCGAGGTCTAGCCGCCTGTTTAAAAAATCATGAGAAAAGAGTATTTGATGCACTCGTTCAACTATTCAGACATGCATTGGCCGAATAATGTATTTTTGCCCTGTGCACAGGCTATTTGCTGGGGGGAAAACCCCCATTTTCTTACACTTGAATTACGTTGACGCTACGACGAGAAAAAGCGGTTGGGCCAGAGGTATTGCATAGAGAATGACGAGTACCCCAGTAAGGTCCCACAATGTCAACTCTGTACACCTGAAAATGACGAACGCTGCAGCGAGTGTGGACGCTGTGAATCCGGAAACTCGCAGTCCAAACAATTGTTGAGATATTGCGCCACTGGATACAGTTGATGCACTGTCACGAGAGTGCACAACATTTATTATCCAAGGTGTTTTCACTGTTGCTATCCGACGTGGGCGACAGAGCGGAGCGAGTCAAGCAGACGCTACTAGTACTCATTCATGTTAGGACTAGCCATTGAGGGGACTCTGATATACCTTTTGTTTACCTCGCCACTATTCATCTCGACGCGGATCCATCCTCGGTACAATGGATATGAATATAATGTTAAGTAGACTCCATCTTCTGATTTCGGCTCAAGTCGGGTGACGGGGGTCCTGTCTGTGGTGAACCATATATATTCTAAAACCACCCGACTCGTGTCTTTACGGTAATCGCCACCCAGTCATGATGCACCTAGCCTGACGCTGGGGAGCTGGTCGATGCAGATTTCGTGAAAGTAGCCGCACGTTGACCACTTGGTAGTAGTTCGCGAGCTTCAGCCGACCCTTTACATTCATCTGCCTCAAGCCAATTTCCATATTGTCCCGAAGGTAGCGGGTAAGCTCCATTGTACTCTCCAGTGGCTGGATCGTATTCATACCACAGTTGGCCAGTGCTAGTGTAACAGACCTCTTTCTCCTTGATGGGATCCCAATACCATTGCATAATCTCAGCACGGCTTGGCCCCCTCAACGGCTCTGGTGAGTCACCAAGGCTTTCATTGCCTACTCTGCTCAAGTAAAACCTGAAGTCCGGACCAAAATGTTCTACGAGTTTCCCTCCAGTGAGTTTGATACTGTCGTCGCAGGGCATGATTTTGGCGATCGCAGTTCGGTTTCGGTCACTTGGTAGTACTCCAGGGGTGTCGGTGACGTTCCGACCGATTGATTTTGGTGCGGTGATCCAGGTTTCTTCCCCAAGTATCGCGGCGGCCTGATCCTCTATCTCCCATTCGGACGCCAGCACTATCCATGGGTGACATCTTCTCCAGCCCGAATCCGCGTCAAGCACGAGTACATGCCCTGTTTTCTCCCAAGTATTCCTGAGCAGCATCATGATGTGTCCGATGGTTATGAAGCGTCGTAATACCGAGTCGCAGTCTGCATTGAAACCAGCCTCAGGACTAGCGTGTCCTCCTAAAGGGTAGCCATCTGGGTAGGTGATGGCTAGCTCCCGGCTGTTCCAGTGAGGGCGAAGATCAGGTCTGTGGGCCTCATCCCCAGGGTCGAGGGCATTACCCATCGGAAGCAAAGCGCAGGGATATACGCCTCCATGATGATGTAGCTTGCCGAGAGGTACAGGCCCAAATTCCAGTGAACCAAACGAATCAAAGATGAAATCTATCTTCACTGCTGACCACCGGCACAAAGGATGCGGCTCCCATTCTCGAACGGCTGTCCATGGCCTCTCGGCAGTGGGAGGTGGTATCATTCTAAACGAACTTCTGGATCAGCATCTTCCTTTTTGGGAAGCAACAGATTACTAGAGCATAGAACTTCGGGCGGTCAAGAGATTACAGAAAACACCTACGCTTTCTGTCGCGCCTCTGTTGCCGATTTAATTCCCACGAATTGGGTGAAGTCTGTCAATGCCACTCCACGTAGAGACGGGGTTTCTTCCTGCATAGCAAGAAACAGACGACCACCTGCCCTGTAGCTGCCTTGGGTTGCTTGGTAAATTTGCTCAAGAAGAGCCTGTTGTTCTGGAGTCATGGTCGATAAATACTGTGAGTGGACTGATAATATTTCTTCCAGTAGCAAACAGTAGTCCGGTCTGTTCATTGGTGATGAACAGAGATAGCAGGACCGAGATGAGATCTCCAAGACTGAGTCTCAACCATTTTATACTTCGACAAGGTAAAAACCCAACTAGACATGAGTCACAGCGAAGTAACGCCATCAGATTGAAAGCCTGAATCTTGAAAAGGAATCGACAAAGCAATCGCAGGCTAAGCAAGTCGATTTAATTGCTTGCGTTGCCTGGTCTCGAGAGCATGGCCTCGATGATGACAGGCATTGGGTTCTCAGGGTACTGCGTAAGCGTCGGTCTGATGGCCCAACCTGCAACGTCTTGCGGACCTTCTTATCTGGGTCCGTCTCGACAATAGGCTGTCATTGAACTAACTCCATGATCTGTGCATTACACAAGTTGAACTTAGGACTGAAGTGAAATTGCGGCGTGGGAGTCCAAGGCCAAGTGGGCCATTGAGAGCTTTCTTGAACATTTTGGTGACCTATGTAGTAGAATGTGAAATCGAAACTCAATCTAATGCTGTGAGTAGCCGCTCAGACATTGATGTTGTTGTCGTCGAGATGAGGTCCATTTTTCGCGTTATGAATTTGCTTGGCAATCCGGGGTTGATATAAAACTTCGGGCGTATTCATACTAATGTGGTAACACCACACCCCTTGCTGAGCTTGCTTCAGACCGTTATAAAAGTTCAAAGCCCATAAGGCTTCTCCTTGTCCAAAGTCATCGCGATCTTGTGGGAGGCCGTATCGCAGCTTCTTAAGCAGGCATATCATGGATCACCTGAAGTATGTCTAAATATATATTTATTGCGTGGGCTGTGCCGACGGCAGTCACAGCATCGCTGATTACATATCAGAGCACTTACGCAGCGGTAAACACCTTCCGACTATGTACCCGCTTGCCACCCTAATTGTAATTGAGCACAAAAAATTATATTCCCAAATGAAGCCGCGCGGATGAAATCGCCAAGCGGGACATGCCGTTCCATTGTCTTAAAGGTTGGGAGTTCATTAAGATCTCATGGCGGGATACCATAATCGAGAACGGATGGATGGACGCCGGCAACGGGAAGCTGAAAAGCGCTAGTTTTATGGCATTCCTAATGTTGCCGCGCCAGGAGGGCAAGATGGAAGGATTGATGCAGTAACAGCTTGTTATGGGCTGACGATTAGATGAAATGGAGAAACAGGGAGCTAAAGCCGAGTCTATTGCAGAATATCGCGTGAACAGGCCGGAGACGCGGTAGCCGAGATAGTAAACCCCAATCTACAAATCAGCAAGTCCAAAAGTGTTTGATCTTGACGGAACCGTACGATTATAGGAACTCGCGACGCATCGAAGATGAGAGATTGATTAGACTGTGAAAAGTTGGTGAATGATGGTGGACGAGAAGGCTGGATAGACTCCTTAGGAGAGCGCGATGCCATGATAGAAGAGTGATAAGGAAATTTCATCGTGAGAATGGCGATAGGAGCATTGGAGACTCATTATAGACGCGAACAGGAGAAATCTGTATTGCTCGCTCGCTCGCTCGCGGTACTACGCCAAGTGCACCCAGTCCCCCGCCTCAGCCGTAGACCCAAGATGATCAAGTGACCGTCTGGTGCGTCGCCGTAAACGCCGTCGTATGCTCCCCCTTTTGCCTGTGCCCGTGCCCTAAAAGATCTCATCCAGAAAAAGAAAAAGGTGGACGCTAAAAAGTATAACCAAGAACCCAATCCAAACATAACGCTAACGAGCGTAGTAGGGGTATCAAACGAGTGTCGTCAAAACATGCCATCATACACAACCATCTCGTTCCAAAAACCCCAACCCAAGAAGTCAAAGGAGCAAACGAAGTGAAGCTACCTCTACTACTTCTTCACTTCGTCCGTTAGATGCTCCTCGAATTTACTCCCGCTCGCACTCGAACTACTCCTCATCCTGGAATGCGAATGGAATCCCTGACCGCCCACCTGCGGACTCTGAAACGCACTCGGTGGGCCCCCTCCTACCGACGATTCTTGCCTTCTATGCCCGTGCGCAGAGGAAGGAGAAGCGACCTCCTTCCGCGGTATACTCGATTTACCCGGACTCGCTGGGGGGCTCATCTGCGTGATCAGATTCCCGGATCCACGCCGGGCCACCTGCGCAGTTTGTGGCTCTGAGGTGCCTACCAGTGGCGAGTCAGAGTCTTGATCGATCTCTTCTTCGGGGTGTGGATCCATCGTCGCAGAGTCGCGTGCGGGATGAAATGAAGGGTGGGGTAGCGGTCTAGGAGATAGAAGTGGATCAGAGACATTAGAGACATTTGAATCGTCGGAATTAATCCGTTGATGTTGGCTTGGTCTGCGCGTAAGTGTATCCACCGTGAAGCCAGATTCGGTACTGTCTTGGCGCAATGAACGAGGACGGGGGGTTTGGCCCGTCAAGGTCTCTTGAGTAAAGCCAGAGTCGTCGCTGTCTCTGCGTATATGCGCTGGTCGGAGAGGCGTCCCATCTTTCGAAAAGGCGGAATGCTGTGAGCCGTGACGCTGGATGGGTAGCATGCCACTTTCGCCGGAAGAGGTTGTTGTGGAGACACGGTCGAGGCCCGAGCGGCGACCGCCTAGTGGGGGCGGGGCCAACGTGGGGAGGAGAGAGCGGAGTTGGGATCATAATGAGGAGAAGGGCGGACGGAGTCGAAAGGCGAAGCCATCTCGGCGCATTGAGGGTCTGGCGTTGAAAGTTCTGAGTGCTGTGTAGGGATGAGGTTGGGACTTTGTTGGCGAGAAATTGGCTCGGGGCTTGAGAGCTCTGACCGGGGGTGCGGTTCTGGAGAGGCAAGTTCCTTTCGGTCGCCATGGTCGACTTTGGGATGGTAGTACCCTTCAAAGCTACTGCCCATTTCTAGTGGAGGAGATTCCATACCCACGGGATATGCAGCTTCAAGGGCCCCCATCTTCTCACGCCCAGTCTCAGCGTCAACTGCATCGAATTCCTGAAGACCTCTAGGAGGTGGGGGATCAGCCGCGAGTTCTTTCCGGTCGCCTTTCTCCTTGCGCTCCCTCTTGGCTAGTTTCTTCCGCTGAAAGTATCCGGCAATCTTCTTTCTCAACAAGAACCCACCGACGGCAAGGACGATGATTATTACAGCGACAACAATACCAGCAATTGCGCCGACAGGAAATCCACTATGGTGGTTAGGGGTCGCAACGATGGCGGGACCACCGGCAGAAGTCGCGGAAGGTGTTGACGAGGTGGTTTCTGTCACGTTAGATAGCGAGATTGGTACAATTTGCGCCGGTGGTGGTGAGACTATTGCTTGAGATATGGAGAAATTCTTGCTTCCGTAATCAACAATAAGGTAGCTGAGAATAGGTAAGCATGATGTTCAGATAAAAGACTTGTCAAGACATACGACTCTTGGACGAAAGTGCGGCCTAGTGTATACTGCGTACTGTCGGCCGCTCGGCGTAGCGGAAAGTACTTCGAAGGAGCTTTGTCTTTTGTTACGAGGGGGTAGCCGACTTCGAGGTCGAAGCTTGCATATGGGAACGTAATATTGACTGAAGAGCTAGCACCTATACTGCTTCCTATTTCAAAGGTAATACTCGCATTTTGCTTGACTAAGTCGTCATGTGTTTTATTGTTCACGAGGTACAGATTACTGATAGGCTCATATGAAATCCCAAATGCAGCTTCGAACGCTCGGCAAGCATTCAGAGGGAGCCATATATGCGGGACTGTGGTGTCAATGAGTGTGAGTATTCCATCAGTGAGTAATGGGCCATCGTCAGTATCCGAGTCAGAGTAGGTGATTGATTTGAGTGCCACGACTTGTTGTCTCATGGGGTTATCGGCGAGCTCTATTGACACGTCGTTGGGCACGAATCTCGAGGTGTCGTACCCCCCGAGGGTCAGACTGCCTGTTTGGTTTCGATAAGAAGCTCCAGCGGTGTATCCGTAAGATAAACTAGGAATCAAACTCGCATTTTTCAGTGAAGTTAACAAGCTTTGCCGCACATCTGGAGGATCGTCGAAAGTGATCGGTGTCGAGCTCAAACCCAAGGAGCCCAGAAAAAAGTCTTTGGTCGCAACTCCGGAAAGAAGCTGTTGGTTAAGAGTGACATTACCACCATTTTCAGTCGCAATCGACAACTCGTCGTAACCATATGCGCCGTTGTCCGAATTATGTATCAGCCCTAGATTGACCTCGAGGTTGAGGGGAAATATATTCTTGGACGTCCAATGCGACGATTTCGTGCTGTCGTAGGCACCGCCTCTTGCTTGGGTACAATTCGATGGATCGCCCGAGGCGGTACTACAGCCTGAGGGCATGACAACCAAAGTCTGCGACATCATGGTTGATGGCAATACTTGAATCTTCTGGCCCGGCATGCCGACTTGTATTTCGAACATTGACCACGAGCCATCGTTCCCAAGGCTATGAACGGCAAATCTGTCAGCCTTCACGATCGTTGCGAGTAACAGAAATTGGTCCTATTGAGAAGTGGAAAGAACGTACAATTCTCCATTCGGTTCTACGATGATCGGCGCTGGTGTGGTGGGCATTATTACTTTTTTTACGTGACAAAGGAACGAAATCTACAATATTACTAGATGAAAAGAGAGGCAAGAAGCATTATAGATTGATTGAGCGAAAATCGTATCAACGATCGTGAGAAAGAAGAAACAGCGGGCTGCTATTGCGATCAATGGCAGTACGTGATGCGGCGGGAGAGGCAGAAGGGGAGAAAAACGTGGTGGAGAGGCTGAAGGGCAGTATTATTCGCAGCGTGGCATCAGGGATCGGTCATTAGCAAAAGAGAAGCAGCGAGGGCCACACCGCACATCTACCGTCCCAACCGTTGGTAACGCATTGGAACGATCCAGCCCTGGTAGAAATAAGCACGAAGCCGCACGTGCAGCGACTGCATTTGCATGTTTTCGCGGGATGCCGCTCCTCGAGGGGAAAGATGGTGCACTCGGAGCGAACTAAAAAGTCAGCGAAAAGCAAAAGGTGCTAGTGTCCATGCAGTCGATCCTTCGAAGACAGCACTAATGGCAAACCCGCACCACAGATTGCTCATCCACTGCCGATAGTGTCAGCATTTCTGGCTCCTTCATTGTCGCAACCTTTTCAGCTCAGAGCGCTATCCTTGGTAAAGGATGCCATCACTGTAGCTGATAATTTGATTGATTGAAGGTATGTATCCGTCATCGTGCCGTCGTGGTTCATATAACGATGTTTGCTCTGGTATCGTCTACAGCCGGCGGCTATCGAGTGGTAGAGATTAGAGAAGCGAGATAAGGGCTGGCAGAGACGGGGGAGAAGCGGGGTAATGGCGTAAGCCCTAAGGGTCTTTCGGTCTTAGTATGTAAGCGAGCTCTACCCCACTATCGGAGTCTCTATCTTGGCGTCTTCTTGACCTCGACTTTCTCAAGCGAGTGAATTCAGTGAAAAAGTAGGCGTCCAGACTACCACTGCAACTACTCCGAATCCTTCTCTACACCCACGTCCACCTCTTGTACTACCATTTCGTAAATGGCGCAACCCCCCAACCAATCCTATACAGCATCGCTCGGCGCTGATGGAGGTGGACGCTTGGTGATGCGCAGAAGTTGATCCTTGGTCTCCTGCACCTCTCATGCAAGGCTGAGAGAGCTACCTAGCTTTCTTAGCCGGAGTTGTACGTTATACGACATCATTAGTCTTCCAGGCTAGCACAGATAGCTATGCGCCCGAACGAACGGGGGAGCTTCGAGCTCCCCTCCAAGCTTGCTGAAGCTCCCCACCGCTGCTTCGTCAGCCATTGGATCAACAGTTGACGTCGACCGTGCGGCCCGATCAAAAAAGCCACTGGATCAGGTCGTTGCCTGATAGAGGAAGACGAGAGGATCAGTGGCGGCCATAGTCATGGGTAATTCGTCACCGTTGCTCGGAAACTACTCAGAGCTACGTGCTCTGCTGGCTTCCGTACCGTCAAGAAGCGGAGTACCTGCTTCCTGTAGATCCACTATCCTGGCCACGAAAGCGGTGGCCGCTGTTGGAGGCCGTATATAGGTTGCAAGGATTCCCCCGAAATCCACTGTTGTTGTCATCTCTGAGCCTCGACTCTCCAGCCATTCGTTTACCAGAATTAATAGTGTTCATATAAATTTCCTCAATGGCAACTATAAAGTCATTTGCGCTTTTGGCATTGGCCGCACTGGTTGAGCGCGCAGTTTCCGTGCCACAAGGAGCAGGTAAGACTTGGCCGCCGACGATGCGACCACCACACAAAATGGAAATAGCGTTGATGATCTAACTGTGCGCATAGCGACCATTACACCGTCACCCATCGGAATCGCCCTTGGCTCAGCTCAGGCTCTTCCGGATCTTAATGGGCCTGTGACAACCTCGGGAGGTTGCGATACATGTTATATTGTAGCAGATGTCGCTGCATATATCTGGTACTCGGAGGTTTTTCTCAACACAGCTGCTACAGGTCAGATGACGAGAACTGTCAGGAGATGTCGCGGGAGAGCTGACACTTTGGTACAGAGGTTGTATCCGTCATGACCGGAAATGGGACCAGAGCGACTAGGACATTCGTCAGCCAGAATCAAGCACCGTTTACGTTCGATCCAGATCGGATGAGCAGCGCTTTCTCGTCCGACTTAGCGTTGACTGCGGTCACTTACGATTCGACGGTGAACATTGGCGGAGCAGTACTGTAAGTGTTGAAGGCCAAGCCCCTGTGAGGAGCACCCAACTAACTTCATATCAGGTCGTCGCCAACTGCGTATAATGTCTACTCCGCCTACTCAATCACGTCAGCAAACTACGTCAATGGTCAATGCGTCACGACCTCGGGATCGGCTGTTACTGTTGATAGACCTTACTCGGTGATCCTACCCTCTGCTTCTGGAAAAGTAACAGTCAACCCAGAAGGCGAGGAGGCATTCATACGCTCCCTTGGTTTTACTTCCTGCTCCGGTGGCGGAGGAACTGCGTCTCCAATCGCCCTTGTACCTGTTGCCAACCTGACAACCACGACAACGCGGACCGGCAATAGCGTCTCGCTTGCAGCACAAAGTCTATCTCTTGCACCGGTAAGCCCCTTTACTCGGAGATCGCTTCCGAGACTGATCAATGTCTTTGTATCTAGACCACAAATCCCACAATCCCTGCTGTCCCCGCCGGTATCATTACTCTGACTGAGGTCATGTCCTCCACAACCGTGACTGCGGTGCTGACCGGCACTGCATTCCCTTCGGCCTCAGCAACGGCGCCTCTCATTGTTATCGGGTCTAAGACCGTAACACCTTCTGCGGCGCCTTTCGGTCTTCCTGCCATAGAACCGAGCGCCATAGAACCGAGTCAGTTCTCTGTACTGACTCCAAATGAGACTATTGTTGGCCCATCAGGAACGGTGACGGGAACTGGTATAGGAAACTACAGCGTCGTGCCGTTCATGAGCGGTGCTGCGAAGATCAGTGGATATTCGACTGCGATCTGGGGTAGCGCATTGGCTGCTATGGTGGTCATTGCGGGTCTGCTGTAAGGTATGCTGGGCACCGGGATGAACATAGAGACTTTATAGGAATAAGATACCCATAGTTAATGATAATGCAACCGTTAAAATAAAGCTTTGCGCCTATTGTGCACGCGACTGTGACATCGGCCCGAGCTCTGATCAAGATGCCGACGTTCGCTGATGACACCACGACTTCGTGGTTGTGGTACAAGAGCTCTCATAGCTTTAGTGCTTTCGAACTAGGTATAGAGTACATCGTAGAGCGGTTCTTGACTTAGCAAGCGCTGAAGCAACATCCTTAAAACCGTATGCTGACGACTTCTGGCTACGGGACTTTCTCCGTAATCTGTTAAGGTGCGCTCCATGATGAAGGCCTCTATCAAGCAATATCCCGAACCGCCCCCTCCCCACAAGAGCACTTTGATGAGTCCTCTGCAAATGAAACATACTCAAGACCTACGCCCTATCAACACTTAGTCCTCTCGAAATTTGGGTCTCCAGAAGAGCAACACTCACAGCAACGCTATCGTCAAATCTCCCTGTATCCGAGCCTTCAACTCGATCTCGATATCCAGATTCAATTCCAGCCGCAGCTTTAACCCATCCTGCTCCATCATCTTGCTTTCTCCGCCTTTATCGCCTTTGCCTGTTTTCAGCGCTTGGTTCGGGTTTCCCTCTCGCTTTGAGATCTCGCCTCTTTGCGCTCGCGCACTGTCGCAATATACAGTCAGCCTTAAATCACGATTTCTTCTTGGTGGGAAGGAAAAGCAGGACTGACTATGTCACGGGCCCATCCATAGATGTCTCATCAGGACCTATGTGGTTGAAAGGCTGCATCGTATCTTCCGGTTCAGGTTCTGGCTCTGGGTCTTCTTCGATGGTCTGAGGCTTTTGCTGCTGTTGCTGCTTCTGGTTTTGCTGTTTGCGCCTCCGGGAGCGCCGTGATTGGGACCGGGAGCGGTAGCCTGGGTCAGAGGCTTCGCTGTCTGAGGGTGCGGGCTTGCCCTGCGGTGCGCTGTCGGTGTCTGACATAATCACGATATTTGATGCTAAGAGCGACGACAGAATATGAGGCGTATCACTGTCGATAAAGCTCTCAGGAGAAGGCGGATTCGAGGAGTATTGCTCTTGGTCGAGAGCTGGGAGAGGTGGAGGGGCGCACGCGAAACACACCGATCCTTGAAGTAGGGATGAAGCAGGGATGAAACAGAAAGTCAGTGAACAGTGCAAGTCTTGAGCCTGACGACAGCAGCAAGAAATCTATCAGTCCAGCTAGAAGATGACTCCATCGTGTGAAGTCAATCGCCGTCGAGACTTGCCCGTCCCTGCGCAATGAAAGCCGAAAAGCAGGAAATGCCACATCCAAGGCTCAGCCACATCCTGTTTCGCGAAAACTTGCCGCGAAGTCACAGCCTAGGACCACATGCCAAAAGCACGTGTCTCTCCACAACGAACCGTTGCGAGCCAAAAGTATGATCTCCAAAGTTTATTACCACGTTGCTCGGTCGGCATGATGAACTCTAATGTATTTTCTGCGGGGTGGCATCAGCGCTACAATGAAAGCAAGCCTGGACAGCTGAAGGGTTGACGAAGAGCAGCGCTCACAAGCCACTGACTGAGACAGACTTGCCGAGGAACATACGCCAGCGGCTTGACGCCGATTTGCTGCCCCTAGCTTCTCTGAAAGTCCCCCCTGCTTTCACACAACCATATGAAGAAAAAATGGCAGTCGGACGCGAAAGCCTGGTCCAGCAGGGACTCGACTCGTCGAACCTGGTGGCTGGTGAGGTGGTGTCGCTGGCGTCATATCCTGGTCCTTCTCCAGCCATTTCTCTTATTTTCGCCAGCAGCCTGTTTCAAGCTCTCGACCGAGGGTAATCACTTGGTTTCTCCTGAGTGCTCATCCAGCTTCACTTTCTCCTCCTCGCACTCCTAGCTTTTAAAACCTTTTCTCTGTCGCTTTAACGTCGCATTGAGCGCAGCTCTTGTTGTACTTCTTTTCCCACGCCCAAACCAGCGACCCCGAAAATGGCAGAAGAACAGACTCGCACCGATGAAGCCCAAGCCTCCGCCGGCGCCAATGCCTCTGGCTCCGCAGCTGCCTCGGGCGGCTTAAACGCCGAAGGCTCCCAGAAAACCACACAATCCACCAAACGCACGCCCCCCAAACTCGGCAAGAAACAACCCTCCCAACAACAAACACCACAAAGCACCCCCAAGAAAGAGCAACAGCAAGTCACCAACGGCGCCGACGGCGAAGACGCGCGAGCCGAAGAAAAAGAAAACGTCCCTCCGCCCGCTCCTCAATCTCGAGCCCAGTCCAAGCGTCGCCAGAGTCGTGGACGAGGCCGATCGCGTGCGCAGGACAGCGATACCGAGTCGATTGCGCGCAGCGATGTTAGCCAGCCCGCACAGGGACGAAGGAATCGCAATCGGCGCAAAGGGAAGCCCACAATGGAGAAAGAAGCGCCACCACAAAGCAATGGAGGGCAGGGCGGAGGGCCGCTCGATAGCCTGGATGAAGTTGGCGAGACTGTCAATGGGGCGGGTGAAATGGTAGGGCAGACGGTGGGAGGTGCGACAGATCAGGCTGGGCAGGCTGTCGGTGGTGCAACGGATAAAGTGGGGAAGACACTGGGTGGTCTGACTGGTAAGGGTTCCCTTCCCATTCAATTCTTGAAGATCTATTTCCAACTACGACGCGCAAGGAAGCATGCTAACCATATTGCACAGGTGGCGGCAAGAAAGGCGGGAAAGAGGGCGAAGGCGAGGAAGACGAAGGCAAAGGCGAGCAACTAAGGCTACGCATCGAATTGAATCTCGATATCGAAATCCAGCTGAAGGCGAAGATTCACGGTGATCTGACGATTGGATTACTGTAAGTGTTGCCCCATCTCACTGCTACCTATCCATACATCACAAGCTAACTACCACGCACGCAGGAATTAACAAGCGTTCTGGTTTTTTTGTACGGATAAAGAGGGGTCTGTTCACTACCATTTGGATTATTGGATATCTTATGCACAGTTTTCTACATCAACTTGAGCACGTGACCACTTGCCGATGCTAAGAGCCGCTTTCCTTTTCCCGCCAAAAGCTTATTTTGACTTTCTACCCCCCATTCAACACTGGACGGACTACTGATCACTTCATGGTAATCCCTTGTCCTCGGTAGCCTCATCTGTGGCAATAAGCAGATGCTCTCAGACTGCATCAATTGACCATCAATCAGCCAAGCTGCGTGACCTCGAACTTCGAGCTGAAGAACGATCCCGAATCTTGTGACGATTCACATCTATCCGCTGAATACGACTGAACATGGTTTACTTCGCCTCTGATTCAATAAGATAAATCCATTTGAAAGGCACGCAGTTATGGGTCACATATCCAACCTTCCTGACGAGATCCTCGTTGCCATATTCAAAATCAATGCGCCCTGCCAAAGCCTGGATGTGTTCTCGCGATATACAGAATTCCTGCCGCTCCTTCGTGTCTGCAAACGCTGGCAATTGCTCTCCGACCCATTGCTAGTTCGCAAACTTGAAGTCGGTCAGGGCGGTTGGCTTTCACCACAGAATGAACGAACCACAGAATTACTCGTGAAATTCTTCCGAAACCCATCTCTCTGCAGGCATGTACGCACCCTTGCTATCCGAATGCCCATGATGCATCATCTCGAAACCCTAAAGTATTGTACGCCAATTGCCGATCTCATTAGCCTCTGTGCACTTGTGCGCGAAATATACCTCGGGTTTGAGTGGACAACAATTCCAATCCCTATCGCCCACGCTATCGCAGGCCTCTCGGACTTGAAAATATTACGATTGACAGGTAGTAATGAGGATGGAGTGCTAATGCGACCCGTGATCCGATATTTCGGCCACCCGTCAATTCAATCTGTACGTGTGGAAGGCTTGAGCGAACGTGAGACAACGACGGCGTCATGTCTGGAAGTCGTAAAAGCTGCTGGCACAAGCAAAGCTACCAAATTGTGCATTTCAGATCCTAATGTTGAACCTATGACTACCAAGCGTCTGGTAGAATGGCCACAGCGTCTTGAAGAACTCACTATTACGGTCGCGCATCACCGACCATATGCAAATCATTACAACACTCAGTGGTTGCAAGAGATTCTAGATGTTCACCGCGAATCTCTACGGTACATCAGTATCGGCCCCATTTATGGCAGCCGACGCATGATTCCGGACTTCTCCGCATACCCATCCCTTCGCAAGCTCCAGGTACCTGCGTGTGGACTATTCGCAGAGACGCCAGCTACAATCTCTGAAAATGTTTCTGCGTCATGCCTCGAAGAGATGATCATAGATTTTGAAACGGATGACTCTCATACTAATGATGATGGCACCGAGATATCTAAGGCTCAAGTTGACTGGTTCTCTGGGTTTGGAAATTGTAAGACTTCTGAATAGATAAGTCATTGATTGCATGTTGTTCTATGAAGTGCTAATTTACATGATTTTTAGCATTTAATGTCATTGAAATGCGCACTAATTATTAAACTTTTGACGATTTTTGATTGATCATTTAGTTTTACACATTTTTTTAAAAAAAAATATTTGATATTTCGTTTTATTTTTGATGTTTTATTCATTTTTCGATGTGATTCATGATACGATTTATTCGATTTTTGATTAATCGAATTCGTTGTTTTTTTTTCGATTTTGATATCGAAATAAATTTTAAATCAATCAATTTCACAAATGTTTTTTGTTTTTGAAATGATAAAATTTTGATGAAATCAACGATCAAAATATTCGTTGTAAAAATTCATTGAATGTTGATCGTGTTTTTTTGCATTTTTTGACGTAATCAATGACGATATATATCGACATGACGTAATTTAATAATTAATTTGATCGTTGACATAATAAACGTTCGTATAATTTGACGATTATCGCATTGAATGTGAATGAATTTTTTCATGTTTATTTGTATTGATTCAAAAAAACGATTTTATCACATTTTGATGTTGATCGTCATTGACATAATCAACAATTCGATTTCGATGAAATTAATTGTGATTGTTTTTTATTTTGTGATTTTTCAATCGATAAAATCGTCGAAAAACATAAAACAATATTCATTTAAATTTTGACGAATGTTTAAATCGTTTGCGAATGACGCATTTGACGAAATTAAAAAAATGATAATTATATAATTTGTTTGATTTTTGTAAACAATGACGTAATATTTGATATGTGTTAAATATTTTAACGTTCGAATCGTTTGTTTCGCATGATGTTTAAATGAATTCGTAAAATATTCAAATAATAACGAAATTGCAACGATTATATTTGATCGAATTGTTGTTACAACGAAATTGATTGAATCGATTTTTTGTTGATACATATGAATTTTTTGAAAAATAACATTATTTTCATTTTTTATCATCGAAATATGAATGAATATAAACGATTTTGATTTTTTTTGATCATATCAATGTTGAATTTGTTAATGAATTTGTCGATATAATTGTTTTAACAAAACGACGTTGTTTGTTGTTTTTTATCGCGTGTAATGCGAATATTGAAAAATTATTCGATTTCGTCGATGTTTTTCATTTCATATGTTTCGAAAAATTTGTTTTCGAAAACGTCGATTTGCTTGAAATATTGTGAATAATACATGACGATTATATCATTCACGAAAAAAAAAACAATCATGTAATCGTTCATGAATAAATATTCAATGTCGAACATTTGTTTTAAATTTAAATTGTTAAAAATAATCGACAAATGTCGATATCATAATGTTGAAAATTGTTTCAAATCATAAAATGTTTTCGATAAAAAAAATAATACATTGTTTGTTTTTTTTCAATCGTCAAACGATTTACAATTGTTATGATACAGAATTGTATGATGTAGAAAAAATGATTTGACTAGCTAGAAAAAACTGCTGACTAAATATTACACGTGTCAAGACATTATGACTTTCGAGCAATCATTTTTTAATCATTTAGTTAATTAGCTATGTCAATATATCATAACAGATGCACAGCAACAAAAAAAAGCTCAATATTTTCATTGACACATTTAGTTCATATTTGATTCATATATCACGCATTAATCATTTATTCACGTTTTGCTTTTCGAAATTTATCTTTAGAGCGATCTTTATCATGTTTTTCACGTTTTTCGCGTTCTTTTTCAGTAGTTTGAGCAACAAAATGTTGCAAATCGTAAACATCGACGAGATTTTTAAACGTGTCGAGAACGTGCAAAAAATATCATACGTTGTGTTTCGAATCGTAATTTTTTCATTTGACTAAATAATTGATTCGATTTGTAAAAGTGATACGTCGATTCAACAAACGTTCGATTTCGTACAACGAAATTTGCTCGATTAATGCAATAAATTGTTTTTCGTGAATTGACGACGAATTTCTATCGACAATTCTATCATACGAATTCGTGTCACGCGTAATTGATTCTAGTTGTGCAATTGATATAACAAAATGTATTTTCATGATCGAAAATAGCTGTAGTCGAAAAGCGAAATTGTCGATTTTTTCGATGACTGAAAAGAGTTTTACACGTTGTTTTGATAATTTGTGATTAAATAGATTCGATATGATATAGCTCTGATGTAAACGCAAATACATTTTATTTTCAATTTTGATTTTTAGCGTTTTGTGTATTGCATCGTAGCGAGTTTTATTTAGCGCATTAACGAAAGTCATGACAGTTTCGACGTTTTCTCGTTTGATTTGACGCAATTGATTGTAATTTTCAAATGATAAATTTGCTAGCATGTCTAGCGTATCATTGATTTTGAATTCATAAACTAATTCGTTCGAAACGTATTCAATGATAACGTGCACAACGTTGTTGTTGTCGATTTGTATGAACGATAACACGTCAATTCACTCATCGTCGAAATGCGCAATGATGTGAAAACGCAAAATTATTTCGATGAATTGATTGATTCGTTTCGATTGATCATTTGTTTGCGAATGATAGATTGTGAACGTGAATATAAATGTTTTAAATTTATTGAACACAATTTGTCAAAAATTTGACATGAATTTGCTATTTCTATTTGATACAATAGCGTGCGAAATATTTCAATCGTGTTTCATAAATGTTACAATGATTACATTAGTTCAATCAATTGCAAATCATGTATCGTGATTCGAAATTAACAAAATTTTTTTCGAGAATTTGCACGTAATCGTAAACAATACGTTCATGTCTCGACTAAACGATAATTTCACAATGAAATTCATGACTATTGTATGAAAAAATATCGCAAATGATATTATAAATGTGAATTCGTCGTAAGCAAAATGACGTTTGATTTGATTAATTTGACACTCTGAACAATGAATTATGTAAATTTTAAAATGTTTAATCATTGAGTGTACGTAAATAGAATTGCGTAATCTGTCGTACGTGCGCATGAAATCGTCGTGATGTGTAAAGTCGTGAATTTGTTGAAATATTTCAGTTTTCATGATTGCGAATATGCACAAGCGTTTTGAATCGAAATCAAAAATGTAATACAATAAGTCTTTTCTGTATCGAAAACGTACTTCACGCGAATCAGAAAATTCGTAAATCTTCAACGAAATGTTAGCAAATGTGATTACAAATGCAAATGTAATTTCAATAGTAAATACAATTGCGTTAATAGATGTAGCTTCGTTCGTAATCGTAATTGACGTAAAGATAGTTTCGTGCGAAACGATAATTTCGTGCGTCGATGTAACTACGACAACAAATCGTACAATAGCGAGAATTTTGAATCAATGTTCGTCGTTTTGATATGTTTGCTTGAATCGAATTTTGAAATCATTCGACATTTCAATTAACGTCACATGATGAAAATACAAAAATGTTTTCAAAATCAAATTTGTTTGCGTGAACTTCAAAGTATGTTCGTACAGCGATTCGAATACGTCGATTTTGTCAATAATAATCACGTCAATTTGTAATTTGAATAAAACATTTGACATTACGTTCGTTTTGTCAATTTTGTGTTTAACAAACAAATTAAAATCGAATAAATATTGCGAAATTCGCACAAGTCGTAAATTTAATTTATCATTATTGAAAATAATGAAAATGATTTGTCGATTAATAAATACAACAACAAAATAATCAATGTAAATGATAATTGAAAATATTTCAATTGATTTTATCATATGTTTGATTTTACGAATTATTCATACAATGTCGACTATTTTCAATTTTGTTGATCAATAATTTTTTTCGACGTCGTTCAAACATCGACTAAAAAACATAATTGATTGAATGATTGTACGCGAATACGTGATATCGCTAAATAAATCATCTAGCACGTGATACATTATTGTTGCAAAATTTCATTGCTTGAAAACATTCAAATCAATGTAAAATCGACGTTTTCTGTCGAAATGAATCAAGAACGTTGATGAAGCGAATGCGATTTGCAAATCTCGAAAAACGATACGTTTTTCGAAAGTAAAATCGTACAATTGCGTTTTAATTGCTTGCTTTTTTCGTGCAGATTCGCTTGCAATAACGTTTTTCGTGAGCGTGATTTTACGTTTCTGTAGCGATTGTACACGTTGAGCGTAACGAGATATTGATGAACGTAATCAATTCGTAAATTTCATGAAGATTTCGAAATCACGCAAACTAAATGAAAAGCGTAAAGAAATAATGACGACTATTTTTTCAGCAATAATAAACATGTTTAAGCTATCAACTCGTTGATCTAACAAGATAACAGAAGAATACGTTAGAAACGACTTCGTGACAGCTAAACTAATGCGTTTAATACGAAACATTTGAAAAAGCGTGCGTAAATGTTTCAAATGTTCTCGCAAAGTCTTGAAGTGTACGATAATGTCATTCACGTAAATTTTAGCGAATTTTTTGTACGAACGTAATAGTTTGTCCGTTTGACGTTGCACATAAAAAAATGAATTTTTGTAATTCATGAAAATTACATTGAATTTTTCTTGTTCACGATGAATCACAATAGTAAATTTGTGACGATTTTTGCGTTGCACGTTGAATTGATGAAATCAGTCAACAACATCAATAATAAAAATGTAAAACAAATCGAATCGACAATTTTTGTTATAATATCAGATTGCAAAAATAGCGAATAATTATCGTTTTCGATGATGTCGTTTAAGTTTTTTATGTTTATCATTACACGTTTTTTTTGATTTGTGAAAGTGTCACGTCAAACAACGAAAACTGAATAATTGAACGAAATAAATTGAATCGTTCAATGCAATTTGTTTTGTTGATGTAATTTGTCGAAAATAACGTCAATAAAATTGCGATTCTTGATTTTTAAAAAATACATTTTGTTGAATTTAAATACAGTTTCAAATTTGAAATTAATGAATATTCATTCGTTTTCAGATATATTTACGATGAAATTAAAATCACGAAATATGTTTTGATAACTGTTCATTAAATTAATTAATTCGAACATTTCAACTTCGTACACGATAACGTCATTAAATAACACGTGTTTCAGATTAAAATCGATTTGTGACGCAATAAATACAACGAATTGCGTATTCGATGTGAACGATGCAATAAATTTGTTCAACGTCGATTCGTGCGAAATGTGCGAAACGATATTTAACATAACATATGTTGCAACAAAAATAACAAAATTGACGATCAATTGTTTTTTTCATGAACGTTCGTTCATTCAGTCGTTAATTGTTTTGTACGATTTTTTTGACATGATCAAATAACATTCAATTTGATTGTATTCGATAATTATGTTTAATCGAACGCGTTTTACAAACGTAATAAATTGAAATATGACGTTGCGAACAAATATTTTGAACAAATTGCTATTTACAACGTGAACATACACGTCGTCATCGTATTTTAAATCGTATTGACAATGAAATTCGAACAGAAAATTTTTATCATCAAAAAAAAATCGTGATACGTAACGAATATTTTCGCAAAATCATCAAATTGTAAAATGTATGTTTGACGAAAACGAATGATACGTTTGACGTGCGAAATAGTTCGACTAAACACATCAATTGACACACGAAGATTTTCACATTTGATTATAATAAAACGACGTTTTTCAAAATTTATTTTGATGTTTTGTGAATAGATAACATCATTAGCGAGCAGCATGTTAATTGCAAAATCGTCAATAAAGTGCATTTCAGCTTCGATAACGTCAATAGTTTGATGTTTTGACTTGAACATTTCATCAAACGTCATGTTAACAAACATGAATTCGTTTGATTTGACAATTTTGTCATTCACGTTTCGCACAAATATAGATGAAATTAATTTTTGAACAAATACATCGAATAACAATTTGATGAAAAACTTGCAATCAATCATAATAACAAAACAATCAATATCGATGCAAATCTTGATGTTTTCGATGCTATTATCTAATTTAACAATAATTTGATCGTACTGATATTCACGAAAAACGTAATCAACATTAATTTCGTCAAAACGTACAATAAATTGAATAACACGACGATTGACTGAAACGAAAACGTGCGAAAACTCGTAAATCTTCTTGTGAAAAATTTTAATGTTTGAAAAAATCGAAACAATAAACGAAAATGATAATTTTATTATCGATACAGCGTGATCAACGTGTTCAAACGTGTCAAAAAATCAACACGCAATGCGTAAATGTTTGAACAATTGATTTTTAAACGTAAAAATATTGTTACAATGAATACAATTGTGTGCGACAATTTCGATAACAAACGTCAAAAAATTGACGTTTTGTGCGATTTTAACGTTTTGATTGTAATTATCAAACAAATCAATTTGATTATCGTAAACGAACACGTTATCGTCAGTATTTTGATATTCAAATAATCAATGAACGTCATTGATGTCATTTATGATGTAATTATTCTCGTTCGTTTCGTCAACAACGTTAACTTGATACGTTGTCTGAAAACGTTGTGCATATTTATCATAATCATTATAATCGTTTCGTTGAATATTGTTGAACGATTTAAAAAATTGTCGTGATGACATAAATTGTTGTTGTTTCGAATTTGACGCGTTAACGTTTGTTGAATCGACGATAATCTGTAATCGATTCGACGACGTAAATAGTGTGCGAACGTTTGAATATTGATTTTTTTGATTGTTTGAATAATCGATTTGATAATCAATTGATTTGTAAATTTGATATTTTGTTTGCTAATAATTTTGACGAAATTGAAAAGATTGATTTTGATAAACATTATTCGAATAACGAAATTGAAAAAATTAACGCTAAAACGATTGAAATTAAAACGATTGTCGCTGAAATTGCGATTGACGATTGTTATTATATTGATCGAATTGTTGAAAACGAACATTTTGTCTAAATAATTGATTACGACTATTTTGAATATTGATGTTGTTGCGTAATTTAGCAATTTTAATTCATCAATCGTGCTGAAATTCGTTCATATCGCTAAGCATTTCGTTGATAATAATATTATTCTTAAAACGACGCAACGTGTCAGCTCGTACATCAATGTCGATGTCATTGTAGATAAAATCGAACTAATTGAGTACATTGATCATGTCAACATTTTTGATTAGTCGAATGATTTTTTGTGCGTATTCACGAGATTCACGCTGTACAACGACATTTCTCAGTGTGTAACGTTGTTGCACTAGACTATTCATAGCAACGTTAATAGATTGTTTGAATCTATTGTGCAACAAACTAATTCATTCAGACAATTTTTTTGTTCAATCATAATCATTTTAGTCATTCGACGTTCGACGTCAAACAATTCATTTGTTCATCATTTCAACGCAATATTTTTTAAGTTAAATCACAAATTGTTTTTAATTAATTGTTCGTCACGTGTAAAAATCATCTTTTTCGTTCGTACAATGAATAAATACTTACGTTTCGAAAATATGTATCTTTATCAATATTAACGATAAAATTTGTTTCATTAACAAACGATTTGTCATCGTAATAAAAATTCAATAAATCAAAATCAATCGAATTTTATTTAATGTTGTTGTCAATATTGTCATTTTGATCGAATGATTCGAAAAAATCAAACGAATCAAATGATTCAACGTTATCATCGTCATCATCACGTTCACGAAATATAGTTTGAATAATTTCTCGTACAATGATTGCAATGATTCGTTGCTGTTTCACAATGAAATCGATCATATTTCGTGCTGATTGTGATTCAATAAATTCGTGATGAATAATCTCGTCAACAAACGTAACGTTTGTAACACGTCGAAAAAATGAATTGATTACAAACGAATAATTTGATGTTTGTGACGAAACAAAACGTAAATCGAAACGAATAAAAACGTTTTCAATGTTAATTATGAATTTGTTTCGACGTGATATTCGTGAAACTTTTGCAAACGAATTTCGTAATTTTTGTGACAATTCAAATTTAGATGATGTATTTGAATTATGCGAAAATGTCACAAAATTGTTAGACGAAAAATGTTGTCGTGAAATTCTAATCAATTGTTTGAAATATTTCGAATCACGATAAACTGTAATGACGTTGCAAAAATTTCGAACGACTTTAGCAAACACACGAAACTGTTTTCAGTTCGAGAATCAGTCAATAAATTTCTTGAAATCGAATCTAAATCGAAAAAATTGAAATCGTAAACTCGTTGATTTATCTGAATTGAATACAATGTTTAAAACAATAATTTTTGTTTCGAAAATTTCGAGCGATCACGATACGCTTGCAAAAATTTTGAAATCGTACAATCTGAACGCTCTATTGACTATGATCGAATTTACTGAAAAAAATGTCAACTTGAACTAAAATAAAACGTACAATTGATACAAAAACGAACGAAATACACGTCAAAAAAATGTACGATAATCAACGTACGAACTGTAACGTGTTAACGAACGTACGAACAAACAACGAACGTATAATTACAACGTACGAATCAACGTGCGAGTTGTACGTACGATAATTAATGAATTGAAACAACGAGTGTATAATAGTCAACGAATTGATGTCAACGTGCAAACAAACGTGCGAATTGCAACGAATAAATCAACAGATACAACAAGTAACGAATGATAAAATTGCGAATGAAATGAAAAATTGAAAAAAAAGAAAAATAAAAGAAAAAATGCTTTGAATCATTCACTTTGTCATTATTTATGCTACACAGTGAAATAAATGCATGCAAATGCAAATGCGAAATTTTCTGATCAATAATCGAAAAATACGCACGTTTGAGATGACGAATTGCTGACGTACGTTTCACAAAGCAAAAAGACATTCAATTGATGAATAATCATTCATTTTTTTGAGCAAAATTCGATGCTTGATAAGATAGATAAATCAAATTGTTAATATTGTTGACGACGACGATTATGTTGATTATTTGTAATCAATGTAAACAACTCGTAAATCACGTGCAGATCAGATTGCAATACGAAATCAAATACAAAAAAATTGCAACAAAGCGAACGAGTTGATGATTGATTGATCGAATATGTCGAATCGTTTGATGTTGATTTTGATGCTGATATTTTAGCAAACAAATGTTAAAAAAACATTTGATCAATCTGTTAACAATCGAATGATGCAAAACAAAATTTGATGATGTTATCATATGTTATGATACAGATATTTGTAATGTAAAAAGAATGAATTGACTAATTAGAAAAAATTGCTGATTAAATACTACACGTGTCAAGACATTATGATTTTCGAACAATCATTTTTTAGTCATTTAGTTAGTTAGTTAATGTTTCTGAAAATTTCTGTATAGAAACTTTGATGATTGACTCGATCAACGAGCATCGCCTATGCAAAAAACACTCACAACAAAAACTTTGCTGAGCAATAACATCGTCGATTAACTTTCTTTATTTAGCGCGATCGAATTATGAAATGATATGTACATGAAACGATTTTTCAAAAACGAATGAACGAAAAACAAAAACGTTTCGAAAAATGAAAAAAAAAAAAAAAACAATGAACGATCGTTTGCAATATAACGAACAAAAAATTCGAACATTTTTTTGACGATTGAATTTTCATGCGTCTTTTTTGCATCAACATTTCTGTTCAGCAAATCGAATTAATGTCTTTGAAAATTTTTGTATAAAAATTTTGATGATTGACTCGATCAACGAACATCGTTTATGCAAAAAAATATTCACAACAAAAATTTTGTTGAACAATAATATCGTCGATTAATTTTCAAATTTCAAAACAACGTCGCGCAACGAAAATCGTTGCAAACAAAACGACGTGCGTTTAACGAATTCGAAAAATTTGAAAATATCGAAAAACAATTAATTTGATTGTTTTATTGACGTCAATGTATAACAAATACGAATTGAACGATCAACGATTCAACATTTGAATCATGATTTCGATAACGTTTTGAATTTTGATTTTTGTAACGATTTTTCGACGAAAAAAATGTTTTGAATAATGTTCACGTTTTTCAACGATGCAAAATTTTTTGCGCAACACATTCGTGATCATTTGTGCATTGAAAAATTTGTACGATTCAATTTCGAACAATGACGTATTCGTTGTCGCAAAATATTTGATGAAAAAATGACGCAAAAAATTGACAAAACAATTCGCATCGTTCGTTGCAACAATAATAATGATAACGTCGTGACGAAAAAAATTCATTTTGAAAAAAAATAAAATCAATTTCAAGAAATCGATTTGTAAAACAACGAAAAAACGAATAACGTGTCATTGAACAAAATCGAATTCGTTCTGCTCGTTCGTTTTATACGTGAACTTTTTACACGAAAAAATCTGCGAAAATCAAACAAAAGACAACGTGCATCGTGACGTTTCATTTAATGTTGATATCGAATTCTGTTAACAATTTCAACAAAATATCACGAATAATGAATTTACGTTCTCGACGATCGTTTTCTTGATATTTTCTTTTTATTTCACGTATGTGACGTTGCAATAACGACGAATTGAAAATCGAAAAATCTGAATAGTCGCGATCAATGTGTGCAGATTTCAATGCATCAACGTATGCTTTGATGATTTTGAATTTCAGACGATTTATGCTCATGAAAATCACTCAATGATGCAATATTCATTCGTTGATCGATCAAAAATTCAACGCGATCAATTTCATCGAGCAATATCGTTTGTAATTGTTCATCGCAATCTCGTAATTGTGACGTGTATTGAAAATCAAATTTCATCAAATGTGATTCGTTGTTTTTTTGAGCAAAAAACATTTTGCGTATCAATTTTCGAACGAATTTCGAATCGCATAAAGATTACGAAAAAATTTGAAATCATGAAAATGTCAAATAAATTAACTGTTCAAATTCGTTAACAATGATATCATGTTTATTTCGTGACAACAAATCAACAAAACGATTTTTTTGAATTCGATTCAAACGATTTGAATTTCGATGTCGTGAATCGTTAACAACATCACGATCTTGCGTAAATTTTTCATGACAAAATCTCGCATGATGTTTGAACGTAAATTTGCGCAAATCGTCTGATTGTCACAATGAACGATAAATTTGTAATCGTTGAAATTTTTGAATCAAATACGCATGACATGCAATACGATTTGCATTTTTTTGATTTGTATGTTTCGTTTTTTTTTGCGATATCGAGTGTTGAAACGCTGATTGAATATTTCGTCAAAAAAATCACGTCGATGACGAAATCGATAATCATCAATGTTTCATTTTTTTGAAACGTCGATTCACATCAAACATTCGAAACGTGTTTCAATTTTTCGTATCAATTTGATTTCGTTTCATTGCGATAAAAATTCGATTCATCAAATCAAATCGATTCGCATGTCGTCGTTGATGTGTATTAATCGTGTTTTCGAATCGAAAACTCTGTAAAACGAAATCAAAAAAATTCTTTCAGACACAATCATCTTCGCGCAAAAAAAAAAAAAAAAAATCGACGAGTTCATCGAATTTTTGATGACTAATCGAGTTGAAAAACTCGTTGTTGACGTCATGAATCAATTTTTTGACGCGTTCGAATTTATTTGCAAATAATTTGATTTTCATGAAATTCGAATTCAATTCGATGTTCAAAAACGACATCACGATGTTCGATTGCTTTTTCTTTGCGTTGATGCGAAAATTTAGCTTTTTACAAATATGAATTCACATTCTTTTGTACGATTTCGTATCTGCGTCGAATGACAATACGAAAAAAATCATCGAAATAGTGATAAATTGTCAAACATCGAAACAATCTGATGAATATGTAATTGAAAATCTTATTGAACAAATCAAATAAAAAAAGCGCAATGCGTAATTCGAAAAGTAAAAACAATTTCAAATAATAAATATTCAATCAATAAAAATCAAACAATCAACGAATTGATACGATCAACGATACGTGTCTGAAAACGTCAACAAAATTCTTTTTGAGCATTTCGACATGACGATCTCGTCGCATTATTGCGATTATGACATCATTCACAACGATATATTCAAGAATTTCATACTTTTTTCGTATGTAATGATTGATTGACGAGTTTGCAAAATGCGAAAAATCGTGAATTCGTTTTCAATTTTCATCGTTTTTCGACATCAATTTCAACGAAAAGCATATGTACGAATTTGTTTTCAATTGTGATTTCACGATCAACAATCTACTCAACGTTAACTGTTTCTGTATATCGACGATGAAAACGTTAAAAGTTTTTTCGATTGAAACGTGATTTTTGAATATGAAACATTGTGAAAAATTTTCGTAATTCATTTTTGTATCGAAACGAATTATACGCAAAAAAATTTTGACGAAAAATTTATCGAAATGTTGACATAACGTTGTTTTTCAATCATCATAAATCAACGAATTTTCGATTTTTAATTTTTTTTCATTTTTTAATGCAATGTCATATGAAAAATCTTTCGAAATTTATATCAAAAAAAAAAATTTTATGTCACGAAAAAAAAATCGATTTCGTAATTCGCGACGAATTTTTTTTTTTCGCACGAGTCAAAGTCGACGACGAATAAAACACGTTGTTTCGTCGTGATTTGATTGTTGACACATGAAACAAACGTGAATTCATTTGCAGTTCGATTTGATGCAATTTTCGATGATTTGAAAATTGACACAATCGTCGTTGAAACGATTATAAAAATCGTTGAAATTCTTGTCGAAAAATCGACGAAACGTCGTCGTTCGAAATTGAAAATCTGACGACGATGAACGTGTTTTTGCTGATTAATCGTTTGTTTTTCTCGTTTCGTTGACATTGTCGATGACAAATTTATCAATTTTCAACGCGTTTTCTCATACGATTTCATTCAAAATTTGAAATTGTTTTGATTCATGAATATGATACGAGTCACGAATTTCTCGTGATACAACAACACGAAAACGAAAATTTTTGATTCATTATCGTCAACAAATTTCGCATGTATGTTGATTGAATCATTGACAAATCGTATCGCATCGTTGACGTCGCGATAAAAAAAACAATTTGAAAATAAATTATTAAACAGCGCAAAAAATGCTTTTTGAATTTGATCATCTGAATCGCGTCGTCGACAAAATTGATTCTATTTGACGCGAAAACAAAATTCTCATCGAATTTCAACATGTTTTTGACTTTGAATTTGTCGATTCGAATATTTTCGAAATATTTGCGATCAATAATCGAAAATATGACGAACAAAGCGATTTTCACGATTTGTTGATTGAAATCAATAAAAAACGTTCGAAATTTCGCGAATATCGCAACTGCGTAAAAATTGTGAAAAAAAAAAAATTGTGATACAACGAAAAAAATAAAATGCACGTTTGACATCAAAAAAAACGTATCATCGTTAATTGACGACGAAAACACGTGAAAAATCAACGAAATCGCACGATTTCGTTTCAATTGCATCTTTTTTTCTATTTGATTTTTCGTCGCGTCGATGTCGTTTTTTCGTCTGAAAACGAAAAATTTTTGTTTGTTTGTCTTGATGAACTCGTTCTTCACGAATTTCTTCACATCGACATTGAAAAAGCGAAAAAAAACGATTGACGAAATCGAAATCGCGACGTTGAATTTGACGTCAAATGAATGATTTTTTTGACGTCGACGAAACGTGTTTGACGAAACGTGAAATCATCGAAAATGACATTGAATTTCTTGAAAAATTTGACATTCGATTTTTTTTTTGTTGATTTTCTGTTTGATCATGACGACGACGACGTGAATACGCGACGCGTGTATAAAACGAAAAATCGATGATTTGATATGAAAACGTCGAAAAATAATATTTGAAATTGCAACATCAAAACTAGACTGATCGTCGAATCAAGTTTCAAGCTCGAGTGCGTCGACTTGACTCGATTTGCAAACCGAAAATCTCGACTTGAACTTGAACTTGAGTCAAGCTCAAATCTTTGACACGCTAAAAGACTTGAACTTGAATCAAACTTCAAATCAGAATGTCAAGATTTGATTTGAGCTTGAATCAAACTTCAAATTTCGATGTCGAACTTGACTTGATTCGTCAAGAACTTTAATTTCATGACGTATTACATTATTTCGCGATATTTCTGATACTAATTATAGATGCTTTTTCTCAAAGCTTTCGAATTTTTTTTCTTCATTATTTCATATAGATCAAACGTGATAATCATAGTACTATTTTGTATTCGAGATTATTATCAATTCTCCTCGACAATTTATTACTTTTTGAACTATACTATTTTCTGATTCAAGATTTTCATCGAACAATTGCAATTATCATATTTGCATTATCTTTGTGCATTATCTTGAAACTTGATTTCGTGCTATATACAATTAATCTTCCAAGTTGCATTATCATTTTGCATTATTTTTATCATTTATTCAAATGTCAGATAAGATGTCGAACTTCGAATTGTTTTCGGATTTTTTTCGTTTTCAATTCAAAATTTAGAAAACTCGTTCATCATGAGCGACGATGACGATATGTCAATTGACAATTTTCAGCAATCAATCATTTCAACTTTTGATAATTATCACAAATCTCAGTCATCGATAATTTCAGCTTTTGATAATCGTCAAAATCAAATAATCAAATTGACGAAAAATTTCGAACAAAACATTTTGATTTTAATCTTCATAGCAATAAAAAATATGTATTCTGAAAAAGAAAAGTTCGAATGCTTTTTTAAAATGATGAAAACAAATCAGTCTTGATGAAAATATTTTGAACAAAACTCAAACAAAGTACAATAATTCACATTGATCGAACAAGAAAGATAAAGTTGCTTCATGCTGACAAGAATTTGTTCAAATAACGAGAATGTCTGACGAAACATCAATGATTGTTTGTAAAACATGTCATAAAAATTCAACAACATTCGTCAAGCGCAAATGGCGATATCAACGTCATGAACAGACATTTGAAAAGCGCAAAACATCGTTTTAAAATTGAGAAAAAAATCGGACAATGCCGCTTGATTTTCAGGAAATAATCGAGTTTTTCGAAAATGCCAATGTAAGTCTGTTGAATAATGCATGTTGATAATGCATTTACTTACTTTTATTAAAAAAAAAAGCAAACTCGATTTTCGTGCAACATTCGACGAGAAATTCTTTGAAAAGCATTTAATCAAAGTTTTTATTGTTTGTGATTTTCCTTATCGAACGATCGAAAACGAACATTTTCGAATATGTCTGAAAATGAATCGATTTACTTTGAAACTATCACATCGCATCAAATTAAATCAACTTGTAACGAAAAACTATGAAAAAATTCGTGATCAATTGAGAAATCAATTGAAAAATGCTGATCGAATTTCTATTTCGTTAAATGCTTGATTCAGTCAACAAAAAATCGCTTATTTAAATGTGATGATATATTGAATGAATATCAACTTTCAATATCAAGAAAAACTTATCGATTTTGTTTCGTTAAATGTTTGTCATGAAAAAAAAAAAATGTTAAATTTTCTGATGCCAATATTGAAATTTTATGAAATAACAGAAAAGTTAATGACAATCACGACTGACAATGCATTCAATAATCGCATTCTCAAAAAGTTATTGAATTTAGCGATGATTGAAATGAACATTAACTGAAATGTGAATCAAAATTTCATGAACTGTTTAACTCATGTGTGCAATTTTAGTCGCACAGAACTTTATCAACTCGATTGAAACCGAAACTATTAGCGATGATGTTATTCAAAGTTTGAAAGATGATCAAATCGATGACATCGAACAAAGTACAAAAATGTCAAAAATCGTCAAAAAAATAAATCAATTCGATAATGCAAAAAAATAATGCATTTGCTAACAAAATAATCAAATTCGTGTTTTGACGATTGTTATCAATTTTTTTTCGCAACGAAAAATTCGCTTTGTGAAACTACAAAAGAAAACAAAAATTAAACGTTCTCGAAAATTGAAACAGAATGTCAAAATTCGCTGAAATTTCTGCTATTTTATGATACGACGTGTCTATCAATTTCGACGATTCGTTGATAAATGAACTCAAAAAAATCGCAACGATGTCAAAATTGCCAAAATCCGAATATCTGATGATGATTGAAATCAAATCCTATTTCTCGAAAACATGTTAAAAACATTTTACGAAATCACGTTGATTGTTTCACGAATCACGAACACTAACGTGCAAACTGAATTTAGAATTTTCAATTTTTATACGATCACTTGAATTATTTCAATGAAACGATACAACACAATCAATGTTTCGACAAATCATTAATCTTGACTGTTTGTGCGAAAATCACTCAAAAGCTTTTCAAGTATTATGCGAAAACAAAAAAAAAATGAATTGATATACGATCTTGCTAATATTCTAAATTCAATCAGCAAGCTATCGATCTATGAAACCTGAAATGAAAATGACAACTCCGAGAAAATCACAAAAAAAAAGAAGCATGCGTATATCAATGACGCTCGTAAACGATTCTTGAATTACTATCGAAATCATTATGATAACAAAATATATGATGATTTTCAACGCGCTATTTTTCAATCGTTCGATAAAAAAATAATGCATCAAAATAATGCACTGAGATTCAATCTAACAAAACAATAGATTTTTTTTTATTAATTCGATTTTGCGACCGAATCGAAAATCGAAACAATCACAAAACGAAATCGAACGTTATCTCTCTATATCAATCATGAAAGAAAATTCTAGTTGACAATATTGAAGCGATAATGTTTCGAATTTTCTCGATTGATTCGAATGACGAGAAATATTTTGTTCTGTTCTGTTTCATCGATAGAAATGAAGCGAACCTTCAGTCTGACACGTCGAGTTTGTAAATATGATCGAGCAATGTTGAATCAAGAAACGATTGAAAAAACGATGATAATCAAATATTATAATCGGACGATGAATGCAAAGTCTAAAAATGTTGTTCCGAAAATTTGAAATTTAATAAAGCGATGAAAAACGAAAATAATGAAATTGCGATGAAAAATGCTTTTCGTCGTTCAATAAAAAAAGTGTTTCGTTTTATGACTTCAAGATTTAATAATAAACGATTTGGAATGAAATCTGCAATAGTCATCGATAATGCAAACAAATAATGCATAAATTATTTGCATTCAATCAAAACATCGAAAGTATTAATTAGATTGCGCATAATCGCATATAATTGCAAAATTTAATTTTCGAGTCGTATAAGCGCTGATTTCTTTTTTTCTTCTTTTTTTTTTTTTCAATTTTCACTCTAGTATTTTAATTAATTTATTATTAATAATTTATTTGATAGATTATCTCGTAACGCAAACAAGCATGAATTCTATGAAATTTGAAAATCTGTATTTTTCATTTTATTGTCTGGATATATTATTGATAATACAACAGAATCTGTTCGAAAATACTTTTCAACGACAAATTTATCAAAACATTTTCAAAGTTCAAACACTTTCGAGATTGGAAATTTCAATTCGCGAAACGATGAAACACTCATGAAGAACGAAATTGATATCGATTTCTCGATTTTGAAAAAATGTTTAAAGTCTGAACTGAATGACACGAACAAAAGCAGAAAAAAAGACATCGATGACATGAATCAAGATAATGCTTAATAATAATGCATTCAACGATTAAGAACTAATAATTGATTTTTTAGATACAGTGATCACGTCTGCCTCTGAGCGATGTCAGAAACAAAAAAATGAAGAAATCAATTCGTTTGCTGAGAATTCCGGAAAAATCATCGATAAAATGAATCGAAATAATGCTTGATAATAATGCATTTGACGAATAAAAACTGAAAAATGATTTTTAAATATCATGATCACGAAATCTCTGAATGATGTCGAAAACAAAGAAAATGAAAAATCAATTCGCCTGCTGAAAATTTCGAGAAAAATATTGATGATGTGCATCGAAAATCGCGAAAAATATCGAAACTTAACGATACTGTTGCGAACGAAGACATCGTCGCATTTTTAGCGATTCAGAAACGGACTGATCAATTTCAGATCGATAATAGTTCGCGAAAAAAAGCCGTGAATAGACGAGCTAAAGATTCACGAGATAAAAATCGTGAAAATGATGTTGAAAAAAAATTCGCGCAAAAAAAAAAATTGTGACTCAGCAAGAAGATTTTCAAATCGATTTGATCGTTTCTGAAATTTCGCGTAAAACTGTTTCGAGTAATGCTCCGAGCAAAAAATCGAAGTCAAAAAAGATAATGCATATTGATAATGCATTTGATTCGCACAAGTTGATCTTTATTGAATCAAAGACAAAACGCGATTGAACGTTTTTAAAAAATTCGAAAATATCAAAGATCGACTGATTTTATGATATCAAAACTGTCATTTCAACGAATGATTCGAGAGATTTTGTTTGAAATAATTGATCAAAATGTCGAAATGCGAATTCAAACAAGTATTTTGAAAGCATTACAGAAAGCAATCGAAATTTATGTCATTGATATATTCGAAAATAAATATTCTTTTTAGTTGTTCGAACTTTGAAATCATAATTTTACTGACACTTATTAGTTGCTAACAAATTAATTATTCATGCAAAACGAGTAACTGCTCAGAACAAAAATATTAAATTAGTTAAAAAATTATTGAACATGTTAACTCGTATATAGAAATTTATGTCATAAGCTTTCTATTGAAAAATTCAATCAATCGAAGCTTTCAAAATGAATATTGATATTAATTATATTCGAATATTGAAAAAATTAGAATTTAACTGAAATACATTTTTAGAATTAAAGATTTGAAATTCAATATAAACGTTTTTTCAATTCAAATTCAAACATATATATGATACAGATATTTGTTTTTAAAAAATATAAATTTGAAATTAAAATATTAACGTACAATAATTTAAACAATTAATAAAATAAAAACGTACGAAATAATATAACATTGAAATTTCAATATTATGTTATATATAAATTATTATAAAATTACAAAAATTGTCATTTTATTAATCATATGCGAATTGCGAAAAAAAAATATAATAATATAATAATAATTAATATAATTATAAATTTATAATTGTAATATAAATAATATATGTTTGATGTTTGATAATTTAAATAATTTATATAAACATATATAATATATTTGAAATAACATATCAAATCGTATTGTTTTAATTTATATACGAAATTAATCGAATAATATTTTATTATTTTTCGTTTTTTTAAATCGATATTTTATTTTTTATTTTTTTATTTCGATGTATTAAAATTACTTGTTTTCAACAATCGAAAATGAATTTCAATTTTATTAAAAAACAAATATTGTTATTATGAGCATTTGTTTTGTTTTATTTATGATGATTTTGATTTTTTTGAAAAATTAAATATTCGAATAAT